>OX403624.1:9626080-10226080 GCA_948107755.1 Campoletis raptor
TTTAATTCAAGACTAGTTTTACACTACAATTTTAACACACGATATTTTTTCAATCTGAGAGATTTAATGATCGAAAAAAAGATGAATATCATGTTTCAAATATCGACAAATAATACAACGAAATTTCCGAAATGAAATAACTGACATAATATAACGTTCCTCCATGAACGAATAATTCTTGACCTAAAATCCGCGCGGACCATTGATGACATTATTTGAGGCTCTCATGCAATCGTACGAATGTATACGACCACAAATTTGAGTGACGTATGGGTTCGCTCAAACCGGATCATTCTTCCTTGTTCGTTAAAAAAAAAGGAAAAAAACAAAAATAGAAAACCCCAATTTCCGTGGCGTGGACCATCGGTGGACGGACGAGAAGAGCGAACATTGACTGTTTATGAGATTTGACGAGTAACACAACCGAAAACGTTGAGGGACCAAAGGGGACGCGGTGAGAGGAGAAATTTTCGTCCATTGTTTAACGGCAGAGTCAAAACCAGAATCCTGTGCAACAACGCTTTCAAATCGTTCTTATGTACGGGCTATTTCGAATTTTACGAACCAATTTGTGGAAAAAAAAATCTATGTCAAAATCTCGGAGCTATTTCGTGAAATGAGAATTTTTCTACTGCTTCCCATAAGAACGCTGTAAAACTGCAGTGAAACCTTCGATCGCCAATGTATCGAATATGGGACGATCAATTTTTTTGACATTTTACACGTTTTTTTATATCAACGTGTCTTGAAAAGAGAAAAAAAAATTCGTACGAAAATGCTTTGACAATATTCTACCCCCTTAAGCCCACTTTACCCTTTCGATACCTTTGAAGTTTTCTTGAGAAACGTTGAGAGTGTGCTCACAGCCGCTCTTTTCTAACGGTACTGAAGTTTGCGAAGTTGGAATGCAACGAAAAATGTGTTTTCTATTTTGAAATTTTTTTCAAATTATTCGAATTTTTCTAATAATTATTGTCCAATTATTGTGGACAAACATTGCATTAAAATTGTGGGCTTTGTTGAAAAATATATGAAGAAATTTTGTTGCATTCTTTTGGCCCCAGGGAAACTGTGTAAAACTTCACCCGTTGTCAGAAACTCAACAAAATTGCTTTCCGCTCGATCTAGCTAGGGATATATATATATATGCGCGAACCGGTACATGGCTAAGCAGTCACCCGTCCAAGTACTGGCTTCCGCCGAGGCTGCCTATACTGGGAAAACTGTCATGGCGGCATACCAGCCGCGCAACCACCGTTGTCGGTTGAATTTCCAAACGTATTTTTCAATAAAATTCAGCTTTAATTCGAATTATTATTATTTATGTTCAAAACTATGATTAACCCTAAAACCTCACAACGGGGTAATTATTATAGTTCAGCCAGAAAAATTGCAAATTTCCCTTCATAACACGTCTTCACGTTCACGGTCTTCATAATAATTTTCGTTATTGAGAGTTTTCATAATCAAACGTTCATCGGACGTGATTTTGTCGCGCGTCACTCTCTTCGTTATAAAAAAACGAAGAACACAGTGAATAAAACGTTATTGTCGCGTACGAGGAACATTTTATGCCAAAAAGAATATGGTGGTCATTATTAACGCAAGCGCGACGTTTACGTTCGAAAAAAATTGTTAAAGTTATTTCAGTTTTACCGAGAGACTCAGTAGAGTCTCGGGAGAAATTATTTCGAGGTAAATTGGATATGGAATATCCCATATGCAGAATAGTATCGTAAACGTTGGTATACACTTGTGTACGATATGTCGACGCGTTGGCACGAAATTACAGAAGCTAGAAATATAGGTAACCGCAACGAATGATCGGTGAGGCTGAGCATCGGTCACAACCTCGCGGTCTATCGTGGTTTCGCCGGTATATGTAACGAATATGACGCCCCTCTCCCGCCAAAAACGCGACACAAGTTCTATCGAGTTTTTTGACCAAAAAAATTGCCGCAATCTTATATATTTCACCAAATCTTTATGTAGGTTATATTTCATGCAGCCACACATCAATCGCGCCGAAAATGCGTGTTTTTATACGTATTAGTTGTGGATTTACTTACCAGATTTTTTCACGGTTGACCCACGGAAAAATTCGCATTGTGTGAAATGAAAAATGTTGTGACGTCATTGAGCATTTTTCGATTATTTCCTGACAATCGTGATGTTGATGGGCGAATCTTGGCTTTTCAAACAAAAGTGATGCGAGTATGATGCGACGTGATTGTGCACAAGACTTTACCGAACAAAATATACTGACTTGATAAATCGAAGATATTTGCACTGCGGCGAACAACTCTCGACGACAAACAAAAGCATTTAGCATACGCATTGTTGTCGGCGCGAAACTGCGTTTGAAGAACGCTCCAGCGCGTCTAGTGGCAGTTTCGCACACTACACAAATCGATGCGAACGCCCCTCACAAACAGACGGCCATCTCGCGAACTAGTAACGTTTCGCGCTGTGATTGTATTGTTTACAAATTGATCATCAAGTATTCAAATGATTTTTAGAATAAAAGGCTTGATTGACACATGCCGGGAGTTACCTCTTATGATTGTGTGGTCACTTTTTTTTTGTTTCACCACGGCTGCAGCCGAAATTGACGCTACGCTTAATTACGAGATCGAGGGCGATGGATTTCACAGGTTAGAAAATCACTTCGTTCTCACTCTGTCATATTTGGACTTGAAAATAATGAGGTGTCCCTTTAATAATTTCGAATATCTTGATTTGATAATTAATCATAAATAAATTTTTAAAAAATTCAGGACAATTCGGTATCAAATCGAGTTAGGCGACTTTTTTCAAGAAAATTGCCATGTAGCGCTACATTTTTCACCTGATCCCACACTCTATGTCAATATTGACGAGTTGGCAGATCTGCAGAGACGTGGTGAAGTAAGTCAATCTAAACCCATTCCGTTTACTCGTATTAAGGTAGTTGGCTCGCTAAGGCATTTTTATATGATTCTTTTCTGTTTTTTTCTCTGTTTCTTTTTTGTCGCAAGAAATCTCGATTTTCAAGCACACAGTCAAACCTGTTCTTTATTCTTACATTCCCTTTTCGTAAATTTTTGTAGGGACAATATTTAAAACACCTTCGTTTCATTGCTTAGAAATTTCCTGAATATGTGAAGTTAAATATGTTTGCGAATACAAATGGAAAATGCATAATTTTTCATAAATTTCTTTGATGGATTAGAAAAAACTAAACCAAAAGGAAATTTGATCGAATAATTTATTTGCATGTACGAAAATCATGTTACTTATTTGACAAAACATGAAAAGTGAATGTTTGAAGCTCTCTGTAGTGAGGCAACTATGTTAATGTACAGAAAAAATCGTTTCTCCAAAACAATGTTATTCCACAAGAAGCATAAAATATTCAAATTTTTTCATTTGATTATTCCAAAGTCTATTGCTTGCTCTGCGGGTGAAATAGACGTAGAACTTTTTGCAGAAAATGCAAATCATCAGAACATCACAGTTTGCGGGCAGCTAAGAAAATCGGATAATATTTTGAGTCTGCCTCTCCATCAACGCTATCGATTGCCTCAAAAAAATGATATCTACGTAAATATAACACTGGCAGATCCTGTGCTGTTGTTAGGATGCAAAGATAGAATAAAAGAGCACAGTGTTTCAGAAATTGATCTTTGTGCCCCCTGCGTTGATTTCAGTCTCAAATGGAGGCAAATCCCATACAAAATGGTAATTCGTATTTAATTACGATTAAAGAAAATGCAATTATGTGTTTCAGCAAAATATAAACGAGTTCACAATATTTGGTTATTTTCAGATGAAAGAAAAATATGTTTGGTCAGTAGCGATAGGCGATTTGTCGGATCTGGAATATGTAACTAATGGGACTTTATTAACTGTGACTTTAGGCACATTATGGATACTTCGAGTTCTTTGGTCCTTGAAGGACAACAAGGGAGAGAAGAAAAATTGATAACCAGTAATAAAAGAAGAATTGTGAGGAGAGATAATATATTGTAATTCATAATAAAGTATTTTTATTTTATGCCAATTATGAGTAAAGACTTGAATAACTGAAATACATGATAATATTTACATTTTACGTTGTTATTTTCACATAATTAATATTTATTACGCGATAATGAATTATGTCTCAATCGTTCATCGTCCCGACTTAATGTTGAGCCTTACGTTTGAATACTTATATTTCAAATATCATTACAAATATCGGTAGAGCAAAACTGGCAATTGCAAAGCTTATCTCATTCGTCGCAAGATGTCGAGACTTGAATAAGTCTCGGATTAAAAACCCATTCGACATGTAATCGTGAAGAATTAAAATTCAACAATCTGAAGAATATACGTGTCAACGATTCGTGTAGAGAAAAAAGTAACACTTTTGTAAAATGTAAGTTTAAAAAGCCTTCGTGCATTCGATTATTGTGAAGATATAATTTGGGAGGATCGTATCTAAAAATCGATAGTAAAGTTTTCAAATGCCATATTGTCAATTTTAATCAACAACAACTCAAAATTACCAGAATTTTCTACATCGTCATTGAAGTTCGAAGGGGAATATTTAAAAAAAATTAACAATTCTGTAAAGCGTGACTTAGTTGCACGAGTTAACGAATGTAATCGCGGTTTTCTGTATATAACCTATAAATTATTGGATTATTGTTATTACTCCGATAATCGAAGGAGTTCCCGTGATTTTTAGCTACGTCATGTCAACTCGCTTAGGGTAAATGAGCAAAAGAGAGAAGAAAAAGGCGAAAATGTGCGACAAGGTAAATTACAATCCGTTCGCTGGTCTATTCTCGTCCGCCCAAGATGCAGTTTCGTGTTCTTCACAAAATTCGATCTCAGCCGAGTCGGAAACGTCTCCGGAAATTTGTGAAGCGCCAACAGAACGGAAAGAACCAAAAAATTCTACAAAAGAAGTAACTGCGGATGATGTACTTGCGGATGTTTTTGGTCTGACAACGAATCGTGACAATAAGGATCCCTCAAAGAGATATTTAGTTTACGTTGAGGCAGAATCCGCTGCTGATGCCGTTTTCGAACGTTTCATGCTCAATGACCTCAAATCTCATTTGGTTCCAAACTGTCAAGGACAGAACTGGAATTGTGACAACCACACGCTCGAAACTGAAATAATACCATATTTGTTCGAGAGTTTTTGTAGACTCAAGAAAAAAAGGCAATGTTCAGAAATCAATGATATTAGAGAAAATTTTGAAAAAATAACCTTGAGCAACGTCAGTACCGTGTTACAAGTGCCTGATTACTTCCCTGGTCAAGAGGTATGAAAAACAGAATTAACTGTAATAATAATAACACAGCATGCACTTTTTATTAAGATAGTTCTTGCTATAGTTGCATTAACCCCTGAGCTCCACAACAAGGTTGAAAACGACACCGAATTTTGTGAGTGAAAAAACTTTCGTTTTTTTCTCACTTAATGGTTTATAGCATCTTATTCATCAAATATTCACCCAATGCAACTTTATCGTATATCATTCTCTTCCTTATCGAAAAACAAAGAGAAAAGAGTCTAACTGAACTTTATTATCGCATACAGAAACATTTGATGCTCAAGACAAAATTAGGGTTGTTTTCAGCCTCGTAGTAAAGTTAACGCTCGAACTTGGGCGAACTTGAGACTTGAACGGGTCTCAGGTTAAAAATCCATTCAATGGATAAAATGTTTGAAATGTATTTAACATAATTGATTGTTTTGGTTGCAGGTACACGCACAATTTGCATGTCTTTTCAAGGATTTCGGAGCAATATCAGACCACATGCCAGATTTTATAGCCGGAATATTGAAGGAACTTGACGCCCCTAATCTCAAACCCGATGACGACACGCTAACCACAGCGTTTTCACCGATTCTTGATTATATTAAGAAAGAAGCAAAAACGCGTAATTTGCTCACGTTCAGTCAATGCTGGTTCGATCTGTTATTAACATTCGCATCGTTCGAACCTCTCGCTAAATTAATCATTAGCCACAGCTCACCAAAAGAAACTGTCGGTTCTGCATACTCGCAAACTCTTTTGGGGGTTTTATTATCATACAGCTGTTTGCCAGACGAATCACAAGCGCAATTCATGTTCTTTGATAAACCACTCGAGCAGGTACAGACTAATGATTTTGCTGTGTCCAAATTATTCTACAATTTTCAAAAGTCCAAAAGTTTCATTGAATAAAATCGATTATTTACATTTGATAGCAACAATTTTATGATTCTTGAAATCATTATTTTTCCCTCAAAGGTCAAATCCGCCTTCGAAAGAAATGTTTGGACTGCCCTTGATTCCCTCGGCAGTTCTCTTCATCAGCTTTTCCATACGTTACTCAAACTTTCTCCGGAAGTGCGCCACATGACACTGACCTGGATTGGAAAATGTTTAGACGCAAATGCGGCTCGTGGGAAACTTTGGAACACCCAAAACGATGTGTTAAACACTCTTCGCTCGGTTTCCGATGGTTTCATACTCAACCTTGGCACCGTTATGCTCCGACTTTGTCAGCCTTTTTGCGCCAAATTCAACGACATTAAAGCTCTGAAAATTGATCCAACTTATTGCTCTGTGGAGGTACGAAAAAATCGTAACTAATAATCCGTTATTTCAATAGACATAAAGCTACATGATCCATTTTTGTTCATCAATTTTTTTAAATTGAATCATTCATTAGTATCGCTGCTTTCTGAACATTCAAAAACGATAATTATTTTTCTTATTCCGTGGAGCAAAGTTGCCAACTTTCTCCTTCTCCCCACCCCGCTACTGTGTTAAATGATAGAAGTCAGTGACAAAAGTCACTAAATATTGGCGATTGTGCCCTGAAGGTTCGAAAGAAAGACTAATAATATTTTCATTTTATGTCAGGCAAAGGATGAAACTGAAAGTCGCAATCGTGGTCTGCATATGAAAAAAATGAGTTCGGAAACTTGCCTTGTTCCGACCGATGAGGGTGAGACCAGATTAGCTGCCGAAAACTTTGGCTTCGTGACCGAGTGCTTTTTCATGACACATCGCACTCTTGACCTGGGCTATCGCGATGTACTGGGGAAATTAATGCGTGCTAATCAAGATCTTGCAAGGGTACAGCGACTGCTCACCGAAGTGCACGAGAGCGATCTTCCCGTACATCAGTACGCCCTCCAACAAATGGAAAAAGAAACCATCAAGTGAGCCTGTTTTTCCTCATTTATCAGATCTTCAACAAATTTATGTATTTACTTCGCAAGAGAACAAATATTGCCAGTGAAAATACATTCACCAATAGTATTTAAATGTTTGAATTATCTCATAACCGATGAGTAATGAAATAAATGTATCAACTTCCATTTACTCCGTTGTTAAATTTCTTATCATTTTTCAAATGAGACTAAAAACATACGAATGGTTAGAAAAATTTAATGAGTTCTACCAAATGATTGCATGATTTCAATTTTAAAAAAACAATGATAGACAAAAACTATTTAATACTCTAGGGTGTATGTGAGTTCCTAAAAACATGGCGATATATTTGCTGTTGTAATTCATTGTCAAAATTTATTTAAGGTACATGTCTCTGAGAGCGAGTCTCCTGGCGCCAGAAATGCTGAATCTTTTGTCGACTTTTCACGCGACCACAGCATTTTGGCTCGTCCAAGTAAATCTTGACATCGACGATGATGATGATGATAATGATGATGACTCGGAAAATTTAACAAAACGAACCAACTACGCGCCGCGAAAACTAAAAGACGTTACATTCCCGCTACCTGAAATAGTACCAAGCACAGTAAAATGCGTGCCCGAATTCGTCGTCGAAAATACCGTTGGATTTATTTGTTTTGTCAAACGTTTATCACCAAATACCTTTGAAGAGCAAGGACCGAATTTTCTCAATCCTATTCTCACAGAGGCAAGTGAATTTTATTTAAACCCAATGAAATATAACAAAAATTAGAAAATAAAAAAAATGTTGAGTCCATCGTTCAGGTGAAAATACAATCAACATATAATAATTGTTACAAAACACAAATTTTTAATAATAGTATGCGAAAAAGTTTCAAACTGCTGACAATTGTATTTTTCGTAATCATTCCATTTTTTTTTCGACTGTTGATTATACTAGATTCTCACTCTCATGGGATCTCCGAAAAGGTTATACAATCCTCATTTGAGGGCTCGTCTCGCCGAAGGACTTGAGGCCCTTTTACCAACAAATGAAGACAATGCTAACCAACCTCAAGCTTCGCTTGGCTCTTTGTACAGAGAAATGTTATTTCTCGAACATCCACACAGGCAACATGTATAGCATTTTTCCTTATCCTTGAAATTTCATTTATAAAATTAAATAATGCACAATTGAGAAACATCCTTTCAATAATCTTTTTCAAATGAAGTGTAATGTATGTTCCTGTCGGATTGGAGCTTTTATATTCGACAAAAATGTGATATTTTTGTTTTTGTTTCTTAGATCGTACCAAGTTTACTCCACGTGTTCGTGAGTATCGAAATGACTGGTCAAAGTGTCGAATTTGAACAGAAATTCAACTATCGTAGACCAATGTACATCGTGATGGATTATATCTGGGGACTTGACGAACACCGAAATATTTTCAAGTTAGTTTTTTTGGGAAATTTTTATCTGCATACGGTTATTAGCCTCCCTCCAGATCGTATTTCGATTGATAAGCTATTGTCTCTGTGTTAAAAACTCAAATATCGGAAACAACAGAACAACATTTTCCTCGTTCTTTTATTAGCTCTCTAGAAAGCTTTGTTGAAGAATTTCTCATCCAGTCATTAAGGCAATGGCACAAAAGTAGATAAAGAATGAGTTTTTACAGTTTGCTCAAAAAAATTTGACTTTGAGAAAAACCGACCGGTGATTTTCATCAAATCACAGCGTTTTTTTTTTGGTCATTGTTGTATTTTTTTTTTCTCGAGGTAATCAATTGGTCATCCACCCTCCTCAACTTTTAGAAAGTGAAATTCAATTACAAGGTTCGATTTATCGGAAAAACAAAATTGAGTACTGTACTGAAACCTTTTTATTCTGACCGGATAATCGGTGTGAAGAAATTTCACTTCAAAATTTCGAGCTATCTCTCTCACACTTATAGCCACTTATGGATCCATTGCGATAATAAACAAATATCAAAATCCTATAATAATTAAATGAGAATTCTATTTATGGAAGCTGTTCATATTTTTATGTTGGCATTTGTTGTTAGAGAAGTGGTTGAAAAAATTAAACCTGCGAAATAAAAATGGAACAGCACACATCCCCCCATCATTCGAAGGGTTAATTGGAGAATAATTTGTGAATTTTACATTTTCAGAAACTTAGCTGAAGAAGCTGAGAGAAATATGGAAGCTGTGCAGCCGCCTTTATTTTTGCGATTCATAAATTTGTCGATGAACGATGCTGTTTTTCTTCTGGACGAAGCTCTCACGAATATGGCTCAGCTAAAACAGTTGCTTCAAGCTCGGTAAATTTTTTCTTTACCCCAATTTTCGAAAAAGGAAAATACCAATTTCGAAATAAAAAAATTAACGCTTTCAAGGAAATGATAAATAGTACAATTCCTTTTTCGAAAGTATTGAAAATTCAAATATTGAAACATTTTACAGGGAAAATGGGGAATGGAAAAATTTACCAAGGCAAGAACGTGAACAACAAACGAGTAATCTTCACCGTATTGGAATGATTGCCCGTTTCGATAACATACTCGGACGCGAAACGATAAACACGTTCAAAATGCTGACCACCGAAATAAAATCAATATTCTGCCACCCGACAATGGTCGATCGTATCGCTTCGATGCTCAATTATCTCTTGTTACAGCTTGTCGGTCCAAATAAGCGTAATCTCAAGGTAAATAAGACATAACGTTTTAATAATATGCTTTTAAAAAGATTCAAACAATTTATATCGCAATACAATAAATGGTTTTTTCTCTCCCGAAGGTCAAGGACCAGAAAGAGTATGAATTCAATCCGGCGAATTTGGTTCTTAATATCTGCGAGATTTATATAAATCTGAGCGAGAATGAGAATTTCACCCTTGCCGTGTCGCAGGATGGACGTTCTTACACTCCTGAATTGTTTGACCTTGCCGAAAATGTTTTGGGTAAGTCGAAGCATATGATTCCTGTTTTGTGGATAAAACTAAGAAGAAAAATTAATTCAAATTATAATTTCAACTTTTGTGATTGGGAATTAAATTTCGTTATTAAAATTTGCAAAGACAACATATAATCGATGATTTTGTATAATTCTTATTTGTTTTAGTTCGAATTGGAGGTGTCGGGATTCTCGGAGATCTCAGCAGTTTTGCCAATCGGGTCAAGGAAGCCGCTCATATAAAGAAAGCAGAGGACGAATTATTGAATAACGCCCCTGACGATTATCTCGATCCGATAATGTCGACATTGATGACCGATCCCGTAATTCTGCCGTCCTCTAAAATAACCGTAGATCGCCAAACGATAGCACGGTAAATAGAACATAAAATCAATCTTTCGAATCATTGATTACAATTGAATGATTAATTATATTCTTAATTAACGTATGCTTACAATATATTATTTTACAAATCATTTCATTGAAACGATGAGAGAAAATTAATTGTCCATTGTTTTAACCTTGAAGACAAATTTTCTTGAAACTTTAATAAAAATAATCGATCCTTTCGTTTCTTTTTTAAGACACTTGCTGAGCGATCAAACCGATCCGTTCAATCGTTCGCCTCTGACGATGGACATGGTAAAGTCGAACACACAATTACGCACCGAAATCGAGGATTGGATCAAGCAAAGAAAAGCAGAAAGCTGCTCAACCAGCAATGCAGATCAGTGACATATTTAATAAAAAGAAAAATAAACACTCGACGAAATAACGAATAGCGAAAATGAGAAGAAAAAATCTAATATATTCTATTCATTCCCGAACAGTCACAATGAAACAAAACTATAAATAGAATATTATTATATATACATATAATATACGTACAAATTATATACGTCGTATATAATAATTGATCGATGGATCGATCGCGATGAAATGGTGTGAATAATATTCCTATCTGTCCTATTTATACATAATTCAGATTTTCAGTGTCAACGTTTTTTCTTTAATGTTGTCCTTAAACACTTAGGTTTCTCTGTTGAAAGAATTAATTTTCATTTCATTGATCTGTTCTGACGGGATTGATTTTCATTGATCAAAGTTGTGCGAAGATTCAAAAAAATTATGATTCTTTCCAATTAATTTCTATAAAATAAAATGAAACCATGGAACACGACAATATTTTTTAATTAACAATGAAATTTTTCTTTTTTTTTTCTCTCTATTACATCTGTTTTCTGTCTCTTCACATAAAAAATTTGTAGGGTAAAAAGTTCATACGTTTGATAGTTTATTGATCAACAACCATTGAAACCATTTCAATGAATCTTTCACAGAAAATCATGATTCACAGTGAAATTAAGACTGTATAACTTTTCGATACATTGTTTTTCACGAAGAAGCAAAAAAATCGAAATGTCGATTCAGTTTTAGAATCCAAAAAAGTACCAAGAACTTCATAAATGTAGATAAAAAAATTAATGTCTAGTTTGAAGTTGATTCATATACGAAGATTATACACTGTGACTGCGCTTCCAATGTTGGATAGGAAAAAGGGCACAGCTGATTTCGTACAGTAATGAAAACGTCAAAATTTCATCATTTGAAATATTTTATTGAAAATCTTTTTTCCTGAGTATTTTTAATCGAAAAAAAATCCAGAAAATCATGTTCACAATGGGAAGAGAATGACAGAATATGATTTTAGTTTCATGTCATCTTGAAAGATTGGCTCGTTGGTTTGTTGGTTTATATAATAAAATTCATGAAATTCAGTAGTTATTTATAAATAAATTCATATTACAGAGCTAGTAATATATAAATATATACATACAAATTATTCTGCAGGCCATACAAAAGCACGTGATCTGTGATCGTACTGTTTTGTTTCCCTTTTTATTTGTATTTTATTTCATTGTTTTTTTTTTAATTTTTTTTTTATGGTTACTTCGACATCGCCGAGTCAATTGTGTTCATAAAATATAGCAAAAGTATGCGTAGTCTATTAATTCTTCTGAAACGTTAACTGGTTACGATTTAGCTCGAGTACAAAGTGCGCGGACGAAACGCGCATTGTAATAAACATTAAAGGAGAAAAAAAAACAGTTCGACCGCGTGACGAAACGCCAATTGAAGACACGACAAGCTTTCTTGTATCATAAGAAAAAGAAAGACGTTATATTTATAGATGTAGCTGAGACGATGGAAGGTTTCGTTGATTTTTAAGAAAATCTCAATTTTCTTATATTTTTCATTAGATACATTTTTCAATTTTTATTCTGTCTAAATCAATCTCGATTTCGAGAACTATGCAATGTTCGTTGTCAATTTATTTAGGACACTAAATTTTTTGTGAGAAAATAAATATCTGAAAATGACTCGTTGCTCTCGGATTGAAACTTTTTCGCGTGTCCCTGAAAATTCGTCGAATAATCTACCGTCTGATATTTCCGATACGATTGCTTTTCAGTTTCTTCGAATTCAATAATTAACAATTTATCTCAATGTCGATTTTTTTTTTTTGTTATTTAGTTGTTTTTATTGTTTTATCTCGTAAATTTCATTAAAATAATACACCATTTTGATAATATGTATGTTTCTATATATATATTACAAAATTTACGCAATGCGCGATCAAAATGCGCTGTAACAAGCCCCTTTACGTAATACTTTTTTCGTTCTTTCAACTTTCGTGCCTCGTTTTTATTATCGAGAATTCTCTTCAGCTTTTTTTTCGTTTGAAAAATGCAATTTTCCATCTCACTCTCGCGTCCTCTTATCGCTGATTAATTAATTATTAAATAATTAACGTCGCTTTTCTGTACATACAAAATTAACGAAACAATCATAACGCGTTTCGAAGTTCGTTGAAATCTGTAACAAACCACAAAGAATGTGATTTCACGCTCTCGCGAACCACATTGCCTCCGTATCCTGAAAGTTCCAAAAAAGTATATTTAGAAAAAAAAACATTCTAAAAAAAATGAGAAAATTCATTATTTTATGTAAAAAAAATTTTACGAAAATTCCGATTAAAAATCACGCGGTTTAAACCCAATCATTTCTGTTCAGCATAATGGAATTTTCTATTTTTTTTGCGGTAAAAAAAAAGATTAGATAAAAGAAAAAGGAGCTTTACTGACCGATAAACGCGTCTGCGGGCGGACAAGCTTCCATATCCGTCGCCCCATCCCCAATATGAACGATAGTCCCCAAATTATGTTTTTCTTTTAATATCCTCAGAGCTTCGGGTTTTCCACCGCTTCTCGACGTTGGCTCAGTCTCATCAAAACCAGCAAAATCGCCTAAAATTTCATCGAAAAAAATTAATCAATTTCACAAACAAATTAATTATATTTATTCAATTTCACAATCGGATTTAAATCCAAAGAAATTATTGCCTGGAATACCAGTTTAGAAATTTTTTTTTCTCAGAAAAATTATAATAAAGATTGACTCGATCGTTTGACTATTTCATAGGAATTTATCCTAAAATGTTATCAACCTTGAACATAAATCAGAAAGACATTCAATTCAATTAAAATGAAAATGTGTTAAAGGAAGAAATTAGAAATTTTTTGAACAAACCATTATAAAAAAATTTCAGTCTGTTGGCACAGACATGTTCGACTGGTATGTTTAGCCTTTCTGCAACCGGCCCAATCAGACAACGAAAACCACCAGAAACGAGAAATACTTTTTTCTTTTTATTGTGCAGCTCGTTCACTAGTTCTCTGAAATTTAATTTTTTATTTAATAAACAATAATGACGACAAAAAATCATAAAAAACTATTAAAAAAATTATCGATTGCAATTTAGGTTTTTTATCGATAAAATGTTGTTTTTCAAGTTAATATTTTTATGTATTTACTCTATTCCTGGTGTTAATTTCGGTGGATGATTTTTGATGAATTCTTTAACTTGTTCCAAGCTCGGTTTAATGATGCTTAATCTGACCGTAAGCGATTGTTGAAACGTCATATTTCCTTGCATTGCCTGTTTCGTCCTAAAAAAGAAAAAAAATTAATTTCGGTACCAAAATCGAACATGTTCAATTACATTTTATGGAACTAAATTTTTCTCATCGTTATGAATCTATTTTCGTAATTTGAATGTTCAAATGTAAAATCAGTGAATTGACTTTTTTTAGCTGTTTCAATATTTCTATACATATTTTTGGCCATATTGTCGAAATGTTTGTTCGACTTGAATAGCCTCGTGAAATTGAAGAAATTAAATTCAAAATGACAGTTCGAAAATCAATATTGACGGAACTACCTTTTGCATAAAAACATTCGTGTTAAACAGAAAGAAGTTGTATGCGAGCGTATATCTCGAGTCTTTACACTATTTACTCAATTGGAATTATTTTTCACCAGCGACACGAAAACCAGATTAAATCAACACTGTAATTAATTACAGTCAATTACATCTGCTGTTTGAACGATTTGAATGCTGTATTGACCTCGGTAGTTCGTGGAAAAACAAAAAAATGAAATGTCGATTTGTAGTTGCTGATTTGACAGCCCGTTAAATTTTAATTATTCAATTAAAGCAGTAAAATGGCAATTTATAAATGAATAAAATATAAAAACGAACGATTTTTCCGACGTCATAAAAATTCAATGAGCTAATTTTTAAATCTTTCAAATTTCGTAACAGAAATGAGGTAACATACTTAATGAAATTTGAATTTTATATTGCAATTGAGAATGCAGTTGTAAATTGAGAATAGCAATTTGTATTTAATCCGAAAGTGATTGTTCGTATAGTTCTCGTATGCATGAAAGAAAGAATTGCCATTCACTTACAGGTCAGCAACCTGATCTCCTTTGCCGCAGAACTTGGCCAATTCGTCGATTCCTTCCTCCTGGATAACTGTCGAATCAACATCGAAAGTTACAGCATCGGCGGTTCTCCAGGCCGTTTTAACAGCCTCAAGACTCGTCATTTTGGTAGTAGCACAAGTACTGTGTAAAACACTCGTTCTTAAAACGGAATGGAAAGCGAGCAAAAAAAATTGAAAAATCAAAACGAAAATGTATTAACAAAGTGGGATTTGAGAGGAAAAATAAAAAAGAGAATTGAAGCAACGGGACACGGAGCTGTAATTCCGAATGTCAAGTTAGCACTGACACGCGAGTTGACGAATGCTCTCCTCGTTTGCTGTCTCACAAATATAAACGTAGTAGGGGAAACCGCCACTCGATCGAGATCTGCCACTCTACACTTACGTACAATGTGTTCAAAAAGTCCGCGACCACTTGATTATCTCCAAAAATACTCGAGTAACAAAAAAAAAGATGCAATGCAAGATTCATGGTATAAAGAAATGTTTTCCGAGGTTTCGAAATTTCTTGAAAGCAATCTCATTGTTTATCACATATTCTTATTCCAAATTTGTAACCGAAAAACTTTCGTCCAAAACATTTGTTTACAAGGGTTTTTTTGAAGACGTACGAAGTGTGCTTCTAAGAATCGCAAGCTCCGAACTACTTCCGAAAATTCGTTAAAACTGTATCAATGGCGGAAAACTTAACCTCCACCTGGGAGTTCTTTTTAGGAGAAGGAAAGATTTTTAAAAACCACAAAACTTGGCTTTCAAACATTTTTTCGTCCGACACATATTTTTGGCAAGCATCGAGTGTTCTAACATTTTTGGACACCCTGTATGTGTGTTTTGAGTTTAAGGGGATAATGGATGAGGTAAAGCATCGAGATTCCGATGTTATTCAACCACTTTTTTCGTCCCACTGCTACTTACTTTAATATTTTTACCAAAATTTCTCGTTTATTGAGTCACAGCAATCAATCACCAATGTGTAAAAAATTGGCCATTATTTTATAAAAATATAAACAGTAGAATCTGGTATATATTGAAGTTTATAAGAATGTGGCAAGCGCTTAAATTTTTTTTTCCCACATGCTTTGTTTCCGAATTCTTTGTAAATCTTTTTATTACTACCAGGCATCGAGTCGCTACCAGGCATCGAGTAGGCGACGCCGCGTCTCTAGATTAGAAGAATCATTGCTCCAATGGCGTCTCTAAAAAATAATGACAGAACCGTTTTGCAAAAATAAGTAATTGAATTGAGCCACCCGGTATATAAAATCAGTTGTTATTTTACTGCAACGTCCCGTCCGCGGTTGTTGCGGTACTGTATCAACGTACGTGTTCCCGAATCTATTTGACCACAAATGTCAAAAAGGCTCAGTTTTTCCGAACACCCGGTATATCGCGTCATCCTATCAATTCTCATCCTCGCGTGAACGAAAAAATTTCATAATCTAATAGATCTGTAATCTTCGCTATTTTTCGGGCGTGCACGCATCCAAAAATTTCAGCGGGTAGATTCGTTACAAGTACGTGGTCAAAATGTCAGGAGAAGGGGAAAAGAATATTTTTCCTTCAGAACACACGTATAGCGCATGAAATTTTGGTAAATTAATCTCGACCCAATGCTCATCGGTGATAAAAACTTTTTTTTATTGTACCGCAGACATGTTTATTGAACAACGATACATTTTTTAGAAGGACGTCCCAAGGTCCATTGTCAAAATCCATGCAATTTAAAGCACACGTGTCGTTCATCAGTTCGAATAAAGAATAAATAGATTATTATTTCTTCCCAAGCTTTGATACACTTCATTCGAACTTGAATATGTTTAATTAATCGATTTCCTAATCGTCTTGAACTCTTCGAAAGTATATCAGCGTAAAGAAAAAGTAACTTCAGATTGGCGATATCTCTTATGCGCACGAGCGTTATTCTTACAAAATATATTTAATCGCAAGCATTCGCAGGGGGTCTCAATAGCCTACTCTTTTATTCTCTATTTCTTTTATTTTTTATTCAATCCTCCGATAAGAAACCACGAGATTATCGCTGCGAAGAATTCTCGCAATTTGTAACTCGTGAGCGAATTACGCCCGGTCGAGTGTGCGTTCACACTTTTTTTTTTTTACGAAAAATATTTGCGCGCTTTCCGACACTTGTTTATCGAAGCGATTTTACGTCATCAATGTCGTGTATAAATTATAGTAATGAAAAAAGGTAGATTGAAGGTCATCGATACGCGACCAAAATTATGTTTAACAACGCGATCCCCGATCCTGGAACTTTTAACGTATTTATTGTGTTTTAGAATGTTATGTATCTTTTTGTAGATCGCACTGGATCGCGTGAGAGTTTTTTGCTTAGTCGATAAGGATGAACCAGATAAAGAGGGAACAAACAAATACCCCAATTCCACAGTGACAGATCGCGGATATCTCGAAATCTTGAAAACCCACGTAAACCTCATGTCCTCTGATTAATTTAATTAATATCGATAACGCGATTGATAACACTTTTCAAAATTAAACGAATTACCGAAGGCCTTGACAAGTATACGACTCATGATACAACTGATGTGAATGCGGCGAATCACGTGATATCTCACAATACGAATTATCATAAACAATCATCACGACAGAGCCATCTTGTCGATTTGAGAGAAACTTGTGATGAAAGAAGTGCTTAGATTTCTACAGTACCCATTGTCCGTAAAAAAAACCACAAATCGAAACTACACCATACTACACCATACACCGCACCAACCTGACCATAGAAACCTGGATGAAACCTGATTTCATTTCGAAATAGTACACAAGTACGATTTTTACACAATTTCAATTTTTCGGAGCAAATGTTTCGATCTATATACTTGAAAACATAAAATATTTATTTCAGCCTTATAACAATTTTTAACATTCTCTGATTATTTCGAATTTGGTGAATTTATTCAAAAAACAGAAGTTATGAACTTGACCGGAAGTTGATGTTACAAACGCACGGTATGCTGCCCCCCACTGGCCACTCAGAGAAGTAACTAAGCTCGCGAGTTTGGACGAAAGTTAGGTTAGGCTCTTTTTTCCGGTTACCATAGCCGTGAGGTGCGTTGAATCCAAAGTTCGTCACAGTAATCTTTAAACATCCAAATATTCATTAATGTTAAAAACATTGTTTAATCGTTGTTGAAAAGCTCGAATATTAGCGGATCGTTGGGTGCTAGAATTTTTCGGAAATAACATTTTTATAATTGTGTTTACTCCGAGACAAACACGATGAGATATTCTTCTCGCTCTGTCAACATGTTATCGTGGCGGAGACAAACTTCAAGCAATTTTTGTCCTTGATTCGAGTGTTTTACTTTATTAGTCATTTTTTTATAATTTTTTTTAAATATCGGTCGTGAGAGTGATTTAAAAAACGTTCTATCTTTTCTCGTTATTCAAACGTCGTTCAAATTTGAGAACAAGGGGTTAAACTCGTGATTAATTCACTTTGTGTCTCATTCATGATTCGCGTCAATTACTTTTCGTTCAAAGCTCTTTTATTTATTCATTTTCCTCATTTTTTTAATCTGATTTTTTATTTTCATCAATTTACACAATTTTCCGACAATTTGTTGATTTTCTTTTGTTTGTTTCTTTCCCGTGTAGTCCGCCAAAATGGTGAAGATAATGAAAACAGGAAAAGTCGTACTGGTCCTTAGTGGCCGGTACGCAGGACGCAAAGCCATTGTTATGCGCAACTTTGATGATGGCACAACGGAAAAGCAGTACGGACATGCTCTTGTCGCAGGCATCGATCGTTATCCCCGCAAAGTTCACAAACGTATGGGCAAGGGAAAACTTCACAAGCGTTCCAAAATCAAGCCTTTCGTCAAGGTCAGTTTATGAATTTAAAACCTCCATGAAAATGGAAGTTTTTATCTTACATTTGTGCCAACTGTTGTTTGGTTAACTAAAATAATGGACTGAATTTGTCAAGAATTGTGTGAAGATCAAGAAAAGAAAAGTATCCCAAATTATAAGAATCTGTTTCTATCATCTAGAGCAATTTTTTCTTTCAAGAATGATATTCACATGATTTGTAATAGAAGTGATTAAAAAAAAAAAAAAAACTGTAAAAAATGCAAGAGAAGGAAATTTTTTTACTCATTTATAGCCATTATAGAAAGACTACAAAAAAAGTTGAAATTTTCATCTATATTTATAGAAACTCTTCGCTTCAATCAGTAAAATTAAATTAAAGATTTAAACGGATTATAAGAAAAGAAATGTGCAAGAAAATTCCAAAGAATTCCAATCAAGGTTTCAGTGAACATTTCAGAAAAATAGTATTCAAGAAAATCGACTCTTCGTCTCATATTTACAGCACTTATTCATTTTCAATAATGAAATAATGATTAAATAGAATCGTTAATACAAAAATATTTTGAAAAAGAAGATACAAACAGCCGGATTTTTGTTTTCCATTTTCATAGTAAGTGACTTTTGCTAATGAATTATATCCAATTACTTATGGTAAAGTACAGTTAAAACAATATGGGGAATATATTAATCTCAAGTACCTTCACAATTATTCAAATTGTTGGACTTTTCAACATTCTAAACAAAAAATTGATGTTTAATATTCAATGTTCTAATTATTTCTTGAAAAAGTTCATTGTAAACTGGTGAAATGTTTATGGTTCACTTCAATAACTAACTTTTTGACAGGTGAATACAATGAAAAAGACGAATTCTTATATATAATTGAATTTTTCCAATAAATTTCTTAAATTCACCACTTCAGATTTTGAACTACAATCACTTGATGCCAACGAGATACACGGTTGATTTGCCACTCGACAAAGTTGCCCCGAAGGATTTGAAAGATCCAATGAAGAGGAAAAAGGTCAGATTCCAGACCCGCGTAAAGCTCGAGGAAAGGTGAGTCACGTTTTTTGTCTTATAAGTTCAAAATGGTCGTACAACTAATTGAAAAAATTGAAAAAATTTCTAAATAAATGATGCTTTCTTTCTTGTAGGTACAAGTCCGGCAAGAACAAATGGTTCTTCCAGAAGCTCCGTTTCTAAGCGATTTAAATAAAAACATAAACATTAAAACTGAAAAAAACTAAGAAAAAACAACACGTGAATTTGATTTATTTCGAGCTATCCTCAATATTTATTAATATAACACCTTGACATACAAGATTAAGAAGCTCCATAAATAATAAGCATGATGATTTTTATTTCATGGGTGATAAAGCGAGTGCGTTGTTAAATTATGTTTAATTTTTTGTTTCTTTCATCCAGTTTGTGTGATTGATCATTTGTTCAGTTTTTTAACTCTCTCGTCCAAAGATGCTATATTGTTGCGAATGGATTCCAGGTTTGAGGCGAAGCTTTCTTGTACTCCCTTGAGCAATACTTTATTGCTGTCGAGACCGTTCGTTATGTCGGTTTGTAAAAGCTCCAGTTGCGCCAGTGATTTTCCAAATTCGGCGGCTAAAATTCGAAAAAATCCATTAGAATGAAGAAACTTGCAGAAATAAATTACAAATTTTTTTGCCAAGTCGAATTTCTGAGTTTCATCTCCAGTCGTAAGCTTATCGAAGCCTTTGACCACCCACTTTTGCTCAGTGCCATAGACTGCGCATATATAGGGTCAATTTGACCCAAGACCTTTTCCAATAAATATATCGCCATTTTTTATTATCTAAGAACTATTTAAAACAAAAAAGATCGGTTCATAATGTAAACAATGATGAGGTCAAGCTGATCCCATTTGAAAGATTGGAATGATAGCAAGGTATCAATCGTTTATAGTTAAAATGATTTCTCGTTGATGTTTACCTTGCTGATGAACAGAACTCAGAGCCAACATGCGATTGATCGTTTGTGGTACAATGTCCGAGGAAGCTTCGATTTTTTTCATAATTTCGTACATCTCGATGATTTTTTGTTCTCTTTCCGTATCGTGTTGAGCAGCCGATTTTTTCTGTGCCAAATTGTCCATCCTGTGGGAAAGTGTCGAAAGTCTACTGGCCATTGCTTCGATCTGAGCGCTATCAAGCAGCGAAGATTTTGCGCTCAATTGTTGAACCGCCTCGACGATCCCCTGGGTCTTCAGGGTTTGCGTAAATTTTCCAAGCTTATCGTTACTCGCGCCCAAAACGTTTTCCAATTTAGCAATTCTTTGTTCCACTTCCGCTATCCTTTGAGCTTCTTGAAGTCGAGCCTTTTCTGGCAAATACATCATCTGATACTTCAATACTCCCGGCTCTGTCGGTGTATTGTCTGTTTTTGAAGGCTCCGTTTTTTCCTCCTCAACTTCCGTCGAACCTGTCTGTTTGAATAACTCGATCTGCGATGTTAGTTGCCTGTGACAAAACGGATTTTCTTATTCGCTCAATTCTTCATTTGTAATGCATTCAAATTTCTTTTCATATTGTTATTCTAGCAACACCATTCAGATCGAGAGAGTGTTTAATATTTGGAGATCGTTTAAACGATTTTTCAAATGCTATATGGATATGCTGAAATAATTTATTCGCTATGTCAGTCTTTTTAGTCTATTTTCTTTCAAAGCTTTTATCAACCGTGTTCTCAATTGAAACGTTTAGTACTTTTTTCATTATACGAATAGAATCCTAAATAACATGCAGGGAAAAACGAAATTAATGTTGAAAAAAGTACATGTCTTTCTACTCACTTCAAGCTAGCGCCCTGGGGATCAGCGAGAGCGGCAACAAGATTGCTGCCGAGTGTTTCTTCCAATTTCAGGCAATTCAACTGTTTCCCCATTGTCTCAACCTGGGCCAAAATTTCTACCATGCTTTTGTGTTCTGCTTCGTCAGTCGCTTTTTCTTTGAGTTTGCTAACATCCTCAAACAGTTCTTTCAGCTCAAACTGCAGCCTCTCAGATTTCTGAATTGGTGTTTCTTGCTCGCCCTCGCCTGGCAATTCCCAGTCTCCAAAGCTATTTTATAATAAACAGAATTATCATCATGACTAAATTTTGTTTTACATGTAAATGCTTTATCTGTAATTATAATACAGGAATTAAAAAATTACACAGAATTGTAACCAGTCCTCGGTTTTCTTGAGATTCTGTCAGAAAAATCAACGCCTCGGCTAAGAACGCGTTTTCCTTTGAATTTGTTGAAAGCTTCAGTAGCGCTTGTGTGCAAACGTTCGACAGAATCCGTTTCATCCTTGGGAGTCATAATTAAAAAAAAAAACGATATTTATTATGAGTAGAATTCTTTATAAATTTTTGAACAATAGTAATGAAGTTTCAGCCAATATTAAAGTATACATTACCTCTGCATAAATAGGAAGCTGTTCAGCTTCCGGCAAGTCTGAAGTCTCGTAAATATCTGCCTGATCATATGCCTAAAATTAGATTATTCGTTAAAACGATGGAATAGTGATTGCTCAAAATGCTCAGTCGTGGATTCATAGCAATAGTGAATGGAAGATTCCTCATTGACTGTGTATTCTTGGGGTTATGTTTGCAATAAGAAATAACGATAACATAATCAGTGATGAATAGTTTAATCAATGTAAACTTTATTTTGACAACTTTTGAATGTGGAGCTGTAACAGTTGAGAAAACAGACGAAATTCTCGAACAATAAGGTAACCTTAATAATAAATTGTAACCACACCTATAACCAAAAATTTTCTTACAAAAATTCCAGAGGAATAAATAACATCATTGCTTGAGTACTCACGATTCCCGGTAAATCAGCGTATTTAGGATCAGCCATGTTGATTTAATTTTAAAGATTAAATGAAAATGGTCGGAAAATCCAATTTTTTCATGCAACTGTCAGTACGAGTTTGACATTTGCAAAAAAACGTAAGAAACTGGAGTGGATCGAGCCGACGACCATTTTGAAGTCACGTGATATCGAAAAGTTCAGATCTGTGCGATTTGTGATGGTCACTTTGCCGTTGTACGAGTTTCCAATGGTCGCAGTTTATTTTACCGACAGAAGCAGACGAAAAAATTAAAGGTCCCCAGTAAATAAACAAAACGTACGATTGTATACCGGGTCCTATGCTATTAACATAGGAAAAATACGGCGTACTCCGATTATACCAGTACTGTAGTTTATAAGGTCATTTATAACACATTAATTTGAGAATCAAATCTCTACAATTTAGGGATTTTCATCCTGAAAGTTCTGTATAGTATTAATAATTATCAGTGTGGTTGCCCTGAGAAGCTCCCCTCTTTGTTCTGTCGTACAGCTGATGTGATAACTACTGTCGTGTCGTTGGTTACACAGAGAAATCCTCCTGTGCCTCTCTCTTTCTCACGCTCTTTCTCTCTCTCTCTCTATATCTCGGGCTGTAAAGTAATACTACGCGACGATACAGACTCACAGTCAGTCTGTTTGACACAGGCAACGATCGAAGGATTCCCTCGTAGTGTGATAAACGACACGCTTGTCGACTGACGTTAAAGATTTGTTTTATTCAGATAATCGTAAGGCAGTGTGAGTGTTGTGTAAATGTGATAAAGAGAGAAAGAAAGACAATTAGAGGAACACGGAAAGTAGCAGAACAAAAGGAGTATTGCCGTTTCAGTACGCGTGTATGAGAGTGCGCGTGTATTTTAAAATCCAAAAATAATATTCCTAAAACTTTCGACCAAGTGAATATATACGAATATACAAGCGATGTCTATTGGTTAAGAGAGTGTTCTGCACGGTTATTTTACGTTTTTTTCCATTCTTTTTCTTTCGCCTCCCTCCTGTCCTTCGATCTATATACGTGACTCCCACTGAGTGGATTGCGTGCGCGCGTGTTTGTGTGTGTGTGTACAGGAGCTTATCCGTGCACCATCATATACCAATACGAATCGTCAAGAATCGTCGATAAACTCGAGGCCTCTCTTTCTCTCAAAGACGAGAGGAATTGTGGAAGAAATTGGGAAAAAAAATCAACAAAACACACTACAACGCGAAGAGAACGTTATCTACCAGAAGTTGGCAATTATTGTTGTTGGAAATTGATGCGCGGGCGCAGGGAGGGAGAAATTGAACAAAAACGAGGTTAGGGACGGGACAATTACGGGGAGATTGAAACAATAAAAATTGTGGCTGCTGGAAATTCGTGCTCTGTGGCGGGACAGTTTTCTTTGCATCTTTTTTCAATCCCTATTTATATATTTATATATATAAATAGATATCAATTTATATTTATAAGGATTAATCATTCACAATACATAATAAATCATCTAAAGTTGGTGTTGTACGTTGGGCATGGTATACCTGACGAGTTCTTGGGGTATGGGAGAGACTGAACCTCGGTGCTACAGCACACATACAATAACATCGTCATCTTCAACGTCGTCAGCAACGACAGCTACATTTCTACAGGATCATGACGAAGAGGTCGCTCTACATCCTCTCAACAATCAGGTGCATAAAAACAAAACAAAAACATTGATCTTATTTTTCTATACTTGTTTATTTATTTATGTTTGACCCAACCAAAAAAAAAACGTTCTTCCAAATGAAACAAAAAATATCGATTTGTTCTGTTCACTTTGTTTCTTTATTTATATTTAACTTACGACAAAATAGAACGCTTTTTCTACTTATCGAAACTTCTGGAAGTAATCACTTTCTGCATAAAAAATCATTAATCATTTGAAATTCATTTTTCACAAATTTATCGTCATTACGATAAATTTCATCATTAAGGACAATTATTGTAATTTAATTTTTTCTTCATTTTATTTTATGACTAACTGTTATTTGACTAACTGTTTTATGACTATAACTACTATCTGTTATTGTTATAATGTTGTTTGATGATGGTTTCTTCACTCAGAAGTATTGATGCTGGTTGGTTGTGGTGGTTGATGATTCTTAGCTGGTATTTTTTGGTCTAGCACTGGATTTCATTTTTAATCGTACTGATTTTGAGATCCCAGTGGAAAATCTTGTTTGAGACATACCAGGGAGCGCTGATTATTATTCTGATGACTTTGGACTGGAAGTTCAAAAGGATATCGTTGCGGGTGTTACAGGCTGTTCCCTACACTCGAATGTTATGTGTCCATATAAGTTTTAGTTTCGTTTCGTACATAGTTAGTTTATTATGCAACTATAGCTTTGATTTTTTGTCATTGAGCCAATATATTTTGTTCGCTGCCAGTTCGAGTTGTGTTCTCTTGGTTCTGATGTGCTTCGCCCAGGTTAGACTCTTGTCAAGGTGTATTCCCAGGTTTTTGACCTCTTCTACGATTGGCAGTAGCAGGTCCAAGAGTTTGACACTGTGGCGATTGCTCCTCCCAGTGGCAAATTTTATATGAACAGATTTGGTTTCACTGTCTTGTGTTCTCCGTTTGTCTAGCAATTCCTAGATGTTATTTAGTTGTACTTGCAGTATCAATGAGGCTGTCACTGGATTTTTATCAACCCCTGGGATTGCTGTGTCATCGGCGACCATTTCATTGCCTTCGTCGGGTAAATCAGCTGTGAAAAGAGTGTACGACACTGGACCACGCACAGTTCCTTGTGGTACACTGGATTCTATTGGAAAAAGTTGTAAGAGCTCCTGTCGTTGGCGCGCTTGGAACTTTTTCACGCTGAGGTATGATTTCACTAATAGAAAATTGGTGCAGGGTTTGTTTTATTTAGGAGAGTAACTCGTTATGTTGAACTTTGTTAAATGCTTGTTTTATATCGAGAAAAACAGCTGAACAATAGTTCTTTTCCTTCATTCAATTTCACATGGTGTTATGTACTCTGTTCACATGTTTGATTATTAAATGCCTGTTCCTAAATCCAAACTGGTGATTGGGGATGAGCGCATCGTTGTTAACTATAGAATTCATTCGTTTCAGCATTAGTTTTTTGAACAATTTTGACAAGGTGGGTACCAGGCTAATTGAATGTACAATATGATCTCATCAAGCAATTGATTACATTAACCAAAAAAATCGTCGATCGCCCCCCCCCTCCATTTTTTTCCTTAGTTCTGACCTAACCCAAAAATGTACTTTCTCTCGTGCAAGGAATCGCGACAGGAAATTTCCACGATGAATATAAAACGTTTATTTTTCGATTGTCAATGATAACGGTGGGTGATTACGGCAAAAATCCGGTTCGGTTTATTTATTCGGTATACAGCGAAATTAATCCTGAATGTTTATATTTTTCTGCCTCAATTCGTTTTCCGAACTTAACCCAAAATTACACATTAGTGCATTGTTTCTTGTTCCTAAAATTTTGATGGTTATTATTTCTGTAACAAAGTTAATGAATGCTGCATCTTTTTTTTTTAGATAAAACAATTGGTAAAATTATTAATAAATTGTTTTTTATGTTCATTATAATTCTATTTTGTTGGAAGTTTTTCATTGATCCTCTATGTATCCCAATCGAAATGTATGGAATAAGTTAGATGTTATTTGTGATTTTCAACGGATGTAGAACACTGCTGCAATTAATTATTACATAAAATTACAAAATTTTCATGTTTGTGTTCCAAAAAGTTGCAAAACTCAGCATCTTTTTCTGGAAGTTTTCATTGATTCTCTATATATTACAATTGAAATGCATGGAATAATTTAGATGTTATTTGCGATTTTCAACCGACGTAGAACACTGTTGTAATTGATTATTACACGAAATTACAAAATTTGCATGTTTATGTTCTAAAAAGTTGCAAAACTCAGTATCTTTTGTTTTTGTATTCATGTATATACCAACGGAATATTGTTTTTTATTTATCAGAAAAGCGAGTCAATGCTCCAACAGTTTACAGCTGTCATGACGCAATGATGAGCGTAAAAACGACCTTCTTTGTTGTTCTTTTCATCAACAAGATTTATCGTTTATTAAATTGTTCAATACCATCCTGACTAAAATTTGTTTTGATGGAAAAATCTCGAAGCTTGAAATTGTGGAACTCTGATAAGATTCAGTGACACGTCATTCAAATGCTTGGATTATTACGATGTAGAAATTTGCATAGTTGAGACGCAACAAAATCTTTAATTTTCATACAGCTCAAGATATGTTTAAAGTGCTGGGATCATCAAATAAATTTTATTTGACAGTGGAAATAAATCTCCAAACAAAATAAATGTACAGTGAATTGAAAAAAATAATAATATTGCTGCATTCGAATAGTGTAAACTTCGGTACCATGAATTATTCATTACCCACCGATTATCTAAGCCTTTGTAATAATGATTGCAAACTATGAGTCAATGTGTAAATTTTGTCTTTATTTTTTCTTGTTTTTAAAGAATTTTTTTATTGTGAACAATTGTAGCTAGTTTGTTTGGGAACGATGTTCACAATTTCTTAAGTTTTATTGTCGCTCAGGATTCGTTTCTTCAGTCTAAAGTTTTTGGTCTTCCTTTGTTTCTGCGAAAGTTTTTTGTATTCAAAATTTGCTGCAACAAATATTTGGTGGTTCTGACTCACTGGAAATTCCCTCAGTTCATTCGAGGCTCTTCACTGATTACAGAGAACGTGGAATGGCGAATTTATGAGACGAACTGAGAGCAACATTCAAAAATAAAGAACCAACGAGATCTGAAATTTGTATATTTATTGCAATAAAATTTTTGCAGCTAATTTCGAGTTTGGAAAACAACACTTAATTTATGGGATAGTGAAATCATTGGATTTCTTTGAAATTGGAAGGACTCTCGAAAAAAAAAATTGGAATCTATTGAAATATTTTTATTGACGATAATATTTCGTATTTTTTAAACATTCGTTTTGACTCAAAAAAAAAATGATTTGTTATCGTTGAATGAGTCCCTCTGCATCGCTATCGTTCTAAAAAGAATTGCCCCTTTGTCCTCCAGTTGTGCCCGTGGCCCAGCGTCTCTGAAGCGTTACTTTTCTCTCTTGACCTAGATTTTTATTTTAAGTACAAGATTCACCGTACAATCGCATCTTCGTGTTTGGTCTTTCGGCTCCAGAAGAATTCTTTTTTCTCCCCACTCTCTTTCTCTCGCACTCTATCTCTCTCTCTCTCTCTCTCTTTCTCAAGTCTTCATTCTTTTGAATTTCCTGGTTCAATATTTACTCAAGTTATTTACAATGTCCAACATTGTTAAAGCTTCCGACTCGCTCACGTTGTACGACTCCACGTGCTAAAACTTACGAGGCTGAAATATTCAATGATCGAATGGATACGATATTTCAAATATTGAACAACCTCAATTAATCTTTTTAAAGTAATTTTTTCAAAATTTATACCCTGATCTTTATCTTTAAAATAATAAGCGAACCGCGACTGACTTAATTTTTCACAATTTTATTAATATTTTTTTATTTAAATATAGTTTTGAAATTTCATCTCTCATGCCCCAATTTTCCAGAACATTCTTCGATTCAGGGCAACGTGTCTCTTATATATAAACATTTGTAATTTGAATTTTTTTTTTTTATACTTGGAGCCGCTGCCGCGTCTCTTGACATTGAATAAACATTTTCAGAATGTTTCATGAATATATTTGCATGAAAACGAATTTTTTAAATTGTTGTACTAATATATTACTGAAATATTGCCAGGTTGGCGGTCACACCAGGCTGTTACTCCTTAATCAAAACACAATCTGCAAGCCACTGAACCGTAGAGAGCTCGACTTTTACAGAAACATTCCGCAGGATATACTAATGTTTGTTCCACAATTTAAAGGTAAGAAATTTGAGTGCAAATCTTCAAAATTGATAAATTTCACAAACAAACACATGTTTTGTCCTTCTTAAGAAAAAAATATCGAAAAAAAATTCTTCGCGTTGTTTATTTACACCTGCGGTCGTTCTTTGTCAAACGAAATGGGACAACAACACGAGTCAATGTTTGCTAAAATGAAGATTATTTTGATCCTCCTCATGGCAGCAATTTCTCAAGGAGATTTTCCATCTTTAGCAGACACACCAAATGCCCTTAGATTTTTCTTTCACTGTTTATAAGATTATTGTCGATAAGATCGTCCAAATAATTATCTCACACTCCTTATCTTTTATTAATTCTTCGTCGGCGGCTCGTCGGAGATGAGGGAAGAGAAAAAAAAGATTAACATTGTGTCTATTTATCGACAAAAAAAATTGTATAATAACAGCGATAGGATATCAACGAAATTTCGGATATTATACGTCGTCATCATTGTACAAATGTACGAGCCACTCCGAAAAAAAGTGCCATCATTTATTATGTTGCTCGAACCCCTGCGAACAAACATTGAATAAATGTTGTGAATATGTTTAATTTGTTGGGTTATTAAATTCGTTTTTTTCAGTCATTTTTAGGACATTGAAAAACAGAAAAAAGCTTCTTTAGCTATCGAATAATTTTATTTTTGTACTATAGAAGAAATTATCGTTTCTATCTTAAAAAAAAAAAACATTCTTTCACACGGGAGTTTCTCGTTACGTAATAAACGACCTAACTCGTGAAAAAGATCACAAAGTGTCGCGGCATATATTTCGCGCTCTCGTATATTTGTCAAAGCAAGATAACTGGAAATTTCCAAGTCAATGCTCGTTTAATGAAATTCTCGTGTCCCTGTAAACTGTATTCGAAGTGTAAGCTTTATTTAACACTTTAATTCGATAAGGAATTTATTTTGAAAAAGAACAACAAAAAATACAAATAAAGGTCTAAATAAATACCATATTCATTTTTATTTGACTTCGGATATTCTGCACTGAAATTCCGGAGTTTTATCCTTTCCCTCAAAAATAAATTACATCGAGAGTGAATCGGTAAACAAAAACAAAAATAATTGTTGTGCAGAATAATAAATTGGACAAAAATGTGATTGATAAATCGGAGAGTATGATTAATGAATTAAAACAAAGCCGGTAAGTATTCATTGCTTATATTATTTATTTTATTTTGTGCATATTTTATTTTCGAATAAATATTCATTGCGACGAGTTTTTTTTTATATCAATTTCCGGACAAAAATATTTCGAGTGGAAAGTTTACGCTATCTAAAGTATATTTTATTATTATTATTATTATTATTATTATCATTATTATCATTATCATTATTATTTTTTTAGGCCCCTCTTGTCGAACTTCTGGATTAATAATCTGATGAACTTGGTCACAGCTTGGCGTTTACGTTTACGTTTGCGTTTACGTTCTCGTAAATTATCACGTCGTGCCCTTGTGGCTCAACGTCACACGCGTCTCAATCAAAACCTCACGAGTTACGTATTTCTTTCCCTCCCTCTCCCCGCTTGCTCAGCAAAATTGTAAACTACTCAACCACGAATTTCAGTCGATTGTGAACATCAAGATTCGAACAGATCGAATTGAATTGTTTTCGCGTGATCTTCGAAATACAAACATGACGTCAACACGCAGTCGATGACTAAATGTCTAGTCGAGGCATGAAAAAGATTATAATGTATTGAAACGAAACGAAAATGAAAATTCCACTTTCGATCCTGTAGATAATAATAATAATGATAATAACGATAATAATAATGTAACTCATACAAATAGATCGTGGAATGATAAAACAAAATAAAAACTAAATCATCAACCCCTAAAATGCCGCAAAAAACAAAATAATAAATCGAATTAAAACGAACGTATGAATTTATAAGAGTGAATTTTTGAAGACAAAAAAATTCTATGACAGGTATTGAGAAATCAGGCATAGCTCGTGTGTACAAAGAAAATGGAAAAAAAAAAACAATTTCTCAGTGACAAAAAATGCTCCCAGGTTTAAGCAAAAAAACAACTTGTCGTAACTCTAACGTACGGATGTAGAAAAAAAAAAAACATTTTGAATGACGACAAATGGTGATGTTTCAGGTGTAATCCAAGCGTCGAGTAGCGGAGGTGAGATGACGTTGGATAAGCGTTACAGTCCGAGTTTTCGGGATACGGAGAGTTCGTCACATCAGCAGGGTCCAGTAACGAAAGGCTCAACGAAACGTAAACGCGACGACGTGCTCAGGTAATTCAATTGACAATGGAACTTCGAGGCGATGAAAAGTTTCGTAGAAAAAAGAATGTATTGAACAAGAGAAAAAATCATCCGACCTCACATTTCCATTGTGTGCGTGTGTGTGTGTGTATTTTTTTTTTTTTTTTTTTTTTTTATACTCATTTTTATTTGATTTTTTTTTAATGAATTGGAATTAAAAAATGGTGAAACAAATGCATTGAGGTTTCGTCGTGGAATACGATGAATTCTGTGTGAGTTCAGGATTTAACATCAACTTCCAGTAGAGCAACGATTAGAGTACTCTACCGACCATCTTCCTTGGGGGCCCTTGAAAAATGTGCTCGTTACACACGTTCAGGGGTTGGGCCTTTCGACCGAGTCGTGTTTGGTCGCCCCCACAGACCAGTGTGCTGAGAATGGCGAATAAATCCTGCTGCAATAAACGCAAAGGGCCGTACCTTTGGTACAAAAAACATAATTGCATTCTAAAATAGTACTCTTATCGCGTTAATTATTTTATTTTATTTCTTTCATTCTACATTTATTATTTTTCTTATGTACTTATTAAAGTCATACAATTGTTTTTTTTCTTACCTTTATTTTTACGAAAAATACATCTCTCTCACGAACTCTAAGTCGTACGATTATTCGATTTTATTGGCCGGATAATAATTACAAATAAATATTTGTTTGTGAACTATTGAATTAATGAATGAATAAATAAGTAAAAGTTACATTTCAGCTCTGGACGAAGCTACGGAATAATACATTTTTTCAATGTTTTATGATTATTTATCATTTTATTCTTCTGCTTAAATTATACTCTCTAATGAAAAATAAAATACGATTGAAAATCCATACGACGAAGGTAATGTATTTTTTTTTATTTTATTTTTCATTCTTCATTCCTTTTCCCGGCCAATATAATACAATCGATGCGTTGTATCGACATTCAATCATTCCGATAACACACGTGTTGTATCACTGGACGACGGAAGTTTATTCTATTTTAAGAAAACCTATTACTCTATGTGATATTTATAATTTTTCTTTTTTTCCTATTGTTTTCTCTTCGAACTCTCGTGTTTTCACGCTCAAATGAACCATTACAAAAAGGAATATACACATGGATACATGTGTATCGCAATAATAATAATAATAAGAATTTTAAAAAAAGAAACAGTGTATGTGTAGTTGATAAAAAAAACGTTTTGTTTCATAATAAAATGAGTAAATATATATATATACATTTTTTTTTTCCATACCATGAGAAAAACTTCAATGTCATTACAAATTCTTCCGATATTCACTTTTTCAGAATGAGAATTCACCGTAAAAACAGTACGGTGGATGTTTTGAAGCCGGGAACGCATTTGGACAGTGCCTCAAACAAACAATGTATCCTTTTATAATTATTTTATTAAAAATAAGTTATTTATAATTTACGAATAAAAAGTTTTGATTTTTGTTTCCCTTGTTAAGGACATACACGAATGTTGTAAATGTGGTTTGAAAAAATAAAATGTGTGTGAACGTTTGTTTGTTTTTATTCAATACAGTCGTAAAGAAAGACAATAAACAACAACGAATAGATTTGACGAATAGGAGACAAGGTTGAGAATACAAAAACTTCCACTCTTTTTCTGGAAACGACGTCACGTGACTACATTTGACACTGGAATGCTTGAGCGACAGCATGAAAAGGCACCTTGACGGTGATCTATCAATTGCGTGATTATGAGAGCGATAACTGAAAAGCTGAGAAACACGTTTTTTTCAAGCATTCTTGACATTTCGAGAAAAATACAGATTATTGCACTTTTTTCACTGACGAAAGGAGAACTGTGATTTTTCTTCAAAAATCAAGCATGTACGGAAAAATTATGTAGTACTGTCAGTCATTGATCCGTCGGTTGTTCGGTCGGTAAAAATCCTACTGCACCGTTTTCTCAAAGACGCTTGATTTCTCAAGAAAAATAACAGTTACACGTTGCTCTCTTTTCGTCAGAGAACAATGTGTAACTTTTATTTTTCTCGAAATATCTAATATGTCCGAGAAAAGTGTGTATCTACTTTGCAGTTATTTCTCTCGCACTCATGCAACTGATCGATCACCTTGAATACTGACGAATATTTCCGAATATTCTTCGGTATTGGCAACCAGCATAAGGCATGCGACCCTAGCGGATTTTTCCCACACTGCTGCAAAACAGCTGTTTTCTTTAATCAATGCAAATGAGTAACAATAAAATGAATAATGGCGGAATAAATAAAGTTATAAAAATCAAAAGTAAATAAATTCTTGTATGTGCTAGTAGCCTTACAAATATCAAGAGTTGTCATAAAATTTTTTCAATTGACACGAGCGCTGCCATTGGTAGTGTGGTTCGCCACTAAACCACTTGACGTTTTTTCGTCGGCAATCGTGGGGAAAAATAGAAAACGAAATAATGATTTTGCAGTCAAATGGAAGTGTTTGAATGTGTGCGTGCGTGTGTGTGTGTGTGTTCATGCATTAGCGCAGTCTCATTCAAAGTCGGAGTCATGTCCAACTAAACTTCATTTGGCTGAAAATTGGTGAAAAAAAAAACTTTCTTGACTGCGTGGAAAAATAGATTTTTTATTGTTGGAGAACATAACGTCACGCTACACGCATCCGTGCATCTTGGACCTTAAAATGGGTACGAGACAGCACGGAGACGATGCGTCGGCGGAAAAAAGGAGTAAACAAATTGCGAAATGCGCTGCAAGCACTTCAGCTTCATTGGGTGTCAGACTCTGTGGAATGCAGGTAAATCGAATATATTTTTCTAGCTCGATTTTTCCTGTTATAAATAGGGATCTGAATATCGAAAGTTCTGAAGCGAACGACTTATTGAATTGTGTAATTTTTTGAAATTAAAAGGTTTACCAATCCGACACGGATCATTATGTGAAAAGAGACAAATATTGGGGTCGAGAACTGAACGAGGAAGGTTTCAAATCAGCACTTTATCGTTTCTTTCACAACGGCTACTATTTGAGAACAATAGCAATACAAAGAGTGATAACACGATTAGAGAGCCTGAGACGAGCGATCGAGAGACAGAGCAGTTATCGTTTTTATTCCTGGTAAGTTGACCAGAATCCTCTTTGCCCCGGTAATGAAAAAAAAAATCAAAAATAAGGAGCAAGCCAGAGAAAAAAAAAAGCAAGAGAAAATGATGAAAAATTGTCGTCATTTGGCGCTCCCTTAACATAAAATTCGTACGAAAGCACACAGTAGACCACACATTATGAACCGACGCGAGCGTGCACCTAGGAAATTATTACTCTAATAATTCATCAATGCGGAAGGAGTCACTGGGCCTCGAGGTCATCATCCTCTTTTATCACGGTCAAGTCAAATATCATCTAAAACCTTTTCTTTTTTTTTTTAACCAAAAAAAAACAACCATAAGCATTTAATGGATTTGTATTAAAGAAAATAAATTCGAAAAGATATGTATCTCTAATAGGATAATTCTCGTGGTCGTGAAAAACCCAATATTTCAGCTCTCTTCTCGTCGTTTATGAGGGATATGAAATAGAGGATTACACTCCGAATACACGAAGTCCATTATCCAGCCATGCCGTTGAAGAGGAATCTAACGACGTGAGTTTCATGGAAAACATACCGCACGAGGATGACGACGACGACGAGGACGTCGACGTTGATGACGAAGTCGGCGGCGTCGATAATCATCCCCATTCGTGCTACTGCGAACCCGGACGTTCTAATTCATGCGCTAATTCCTCCAGCTATAATTTGCTTTCGGAACACGAAGAAGTGAATCAATCGACCCTCCATCGTGCGTTTGGTGAAGCAGCCGCCCGTGGTGCTAAACACGCCACTGGTTTTTATCCCATAAGCGAAGAAACCGTTTTCATGGATCCGCCCACGGATCTTTTAAAAGCCGCGGTCGTACAAAGTTCACCCTCTTATGAAAATTGGATCACTTCAACTTACAGCAGCACGACGAGCAATACAAACAGTACGGATGGAAGTAGCAGCACCAGCAGCGATTCCAGCAACGATGATTTTTGCTGCCGTGGACAATTGACCATTACGAATTCCGACGATACCAGTTCCGATCTCGATATTGGCACCAAATGCACCCTAAAACGTACGCGGCCTTCGAGATCTCGCGAATTTCGTATCTACGAAAATACCGAAAGACACAAAAACAGCGATGAGGATTCCACCAGCATCTCCAAAAGATTACGCGTCAAAAGTGAATCACCACTCAAGGACACACAAAACGATCCACACGTCGATGTTAGAATGATCGATTTTGCTCACACCACCGTTGGACACTCCAACAATTCTTCCAGCTTCAATCCCAACTCGACAACGGTACACCATGGACCTGATTGCGGATTTCTCACTGGCCTCGACAGCCTCAAACGACTTCTGATGGAAATTCTCGCTGAAGGTTAAGATACATTGAGAAAACAGGCTTTTTTTTATCTGCAAGGGGTTCCGTTTTTATTTCTTATTTTTTACTTTTTTTTTTTTTTTTCATTTTATTTTCTTCTGAATGGGGATTTTCTCGCATTGTTACTTTTTGGTCCTTCGATTGTCCAATCGAAAAATGAAAAAATAAAAAATCACAACGTATTTTTTACGTTTTTCTCACATTGTTGAGCAATTGTCATTTTTGTCAAACGTTCGTTTGAGATAACATCATATCTTACGTTTTCCCAGTACGTATTCCCGTTTTTTTACGTATTAACAACTAAAAATTGTAAATTTTGTTGTCGCTAAGCAATTCTCATGGCCCTAGCCCTCCGGTAGTCGGTGCGATTTTGAAGTCACATCCACCAATATATTTTTTATAACCACGAAAAAAAAATGAGGGCCATGGAGGATTAAAATAGAAAAGTATCTTTTACATTTGATCAAAACTTACGGCAATTTTACTTTGTATAAAAAAACGAAACCAGTAATTCATGAAAACGAAATGAAATCTTTGGACTATATTTTGACCAGAAATTAACAATCGCAATTTCTTTCGGCATGCAATTCGGCAGGGAAAGAAATAAAACGATGAAAAAAAAAAAACCAAATACTGGAGCAAAGAAAAAGAACGACAACCATAAACTCATTTATTTTAGGGACCCGCGGAACACCGCGAAGATTTACGTCGCGAAACACGATCGGTTACATTGACGAGGAGATTCGGAACTCGAGGAAACTTCCTCGTGCCGTGTGAAAATGTCCCTGTGAACGAAAAAGAACGAAACGAAAGAAAAAAAGATGCAAAAATTCGTGAGGATGTACTTGGATTTTAAACTTTACAAAAACACATATACACATATGCAGGCAATTTGGAAAAAAAAAAAAATACACTGTTATAAGTGAAATTCTATCGAGAGTGTCCTTCGAGACTTTAGGACGAAGAATTGAGAGAAAAAGGAAACGAAAATTTAATGTACGTTTCGCAAATACGAAACGTTTGTCAATGTATATAGTTTGTTCGAGACAAAAACTTTATATATTAAGCAAATAATATGTATTACATAGCGATAAATCGTTGCGTTTAACACGTGACGTAAAAGTAATGTCATATTCTCTTGACGAGTTTTTCAGCTTTTTTTTCTATGCAAAAACATCGTAAAGGGGTAGAAAAACTGGTCAAAAAGAATGCACCAACATTTTATTATTTCTCTTGCGATTAATTTAAACTTTGATACTCGGTGGCCAAATGTTCTCTTTTTTTTTGCCCTTGAGCGCCACACGCCAATGAGTATCGGAACCATCACGTGATTCATGTGTGTATAGGTGCAAGAGAATTTGAAAAACTAATTATTAATCAGATAATCAATAGTAGATAGCAAAACAATAACAAGCAACATAAGAAAAACAAAAAAATCGTTATCGACCACTTTCGTCGCCTATGTGCGAAATATTTTATTGTTAGGACGTTCACGGTTTTACTGTTCCAATAGTACGGAGTAGAGCCCGATGAACAAGGAGGAGGTTTAAGTGAAACCGGCCATTCCTAATTGAAAAAAAATTCTCTTTCAATATTTGAGGAGCAATCTGTGACGAGAACCAAAAAATTTGATGGGTCATAATTGTGCGCCATTTCTTCGGAGGACTTTCCTGGATTGGCACTTTTTTTGAAAATTTTATTTCGCGTGATTACCTATTTTTGGATATGTTTTTTTTTTTTTGCGATTTTCATTTTTATTGATATGTCTTCTCTCATATTATCGAAGAAATATGACGCCTTCTAGAATTTCCTGGAAGTTCCATAAGCGCAATTTGACCCGAGATATTTTTGATGTAAAGAAAACAAAACTATAATGAAAAACGATACTGATTTTAAAATGCCCATAACACCGATAAAAAGTCAAAATAGTAAATCATTTCAAACGTCTCATATTTTGCTCGGATAGCTAACGACCGAGAGTCTTTCTGAACTTTTTGTACAAACATCAAAAGCTAGGGTTTTTCTCATTTTCTTAAAAAGATACGCAGAAGGAAATTACAAACTACATTCGCAAAAGAAAAGAAAGTGAAAAAAATCAGCTCCAGATGTTTGTCGAATAAATATAATTCACATGTAAATAGTGTAAAGTTGAAAGTTAGACGAAAAATGGGAGATGAAGAGAGAAATATATATATATAAATAAAATAACGATAAATTGGTGAATTTGCGAATGAGAGAAGCGAATTTTTCGTAGTTTTAGAAGCGAAACGCTTTTGTGAATTTCTCTCATTCGGCGATTGATTATCGCGTATGTTTTAGATTTGAAAACTCGCCTACATTAGTGAGAATATAAAAAATTAAGAAGAACGGGTCATAAATATATATAATAAATGTATATATATTTGTGAGCCAGTGTTTTGGAATAAGGAAGAAAAAACACCGTGCTGAAATGAACATTAAAATGTGAATGGTACAAAGAAAATCCATCAACAATCACGGTGTTAGTTTGGGCTGAAAAAGGAAACACTCAAAACCGTACTTTATGCAAACACCACGTGCCAAGAATCAGCACGATACGAATGGCAAAAGAATAAAACGTTTAAAATTACTTCCGTACATTTGCTGTGAAAACCAAAACTATAAATTTGTATTATTTAGAAATAAATTGAATGATTGTGTTAATATTTTTTTTTTTTTTCAGCAAAAATTGTTACCTTAAAAAGGAATTTTTAGTGAGGAAAATTTATTTATTTATATTATATCGTTTTTCGTTGAATCTAATTCAACGAATATACGCCGGTGTTGTTTTTTTTTTTTGTTGTTTCGGAATAAGCTCGAATGAGTGTTCATTCGGATCGTGCCAATGTCTTTGGTTAGCGCAGGTGTTGGCGATTTTTAAAATTGTTGTTCAGTGAACAAAAACTCGCTCTGACTTTTATTTCATAGTTGTATATACGTATATATGTATCGATTATTAATAATGTGGAGCGTCGAAAAAAAAGAATACTGGGTGCGTCCATGTGTATTCCACTGTACTCCATGTAAAAAAAAAAACAAGTTGAATTGTTTCATTGTCCGTATTATACAAGCTACAATAAAAGAGCGAAAAATTTTATAAAATTCTTGTCCATTCTGTACAACCCTCCCCTCATCAATAAAAATATTCCCAATGTTATGCACAAAGGAAATCAATTATTTTCCAACTGGCAGAGCATTAAAAAAAAAAAAAAATACCAATTATCGATACGTTTCTATTCCGAGTGGAAGGGGAAAAATCGCAATAATTCATCAACATTTAAAAAGGAAAAATCTTTTTAATGCCCATTCATTTCGTATTACACAACTCATAATACCAAACAACAATTTTACATATTGTTTTTTTTTCTTTTCGACGCAATTTCTCAAAAGAATATTACAAGAAAAGAAAAATTAAAACGAAACTAGTTTGGAAAAATTCATTTTTTTTCGTTACGCGAGAATGAAAGAACATAAAGAATCATCATCGTTACCGTTGATTCAAAGTATACATAATTTATAGTGAGGCATAAATACTGACTATATTTTTATATAAAATAAGTTTCGATTTAAACATAATAGTATAATAATAATAATAATAATAATAATAATAATAATAATAATAATATTGTTAATAATAATAATAACCATTATTATTTTCTATGCACTGTACTGTATGTATATAGTTATGAGCCTCGGTCTACCGATAGATACGAGCATTTGAATATTTTTTTTGGTCTTGGCCAATTTGATTGAGTGTATAACAAAAATACAAATGGTGGGTAAGGATTGCTAATTAATCCAAAATCGACGTATGGCCTTTCGAAGTTTCTCGACAGTCCCTTCGTAACTAGTATATTAAATTATGCAAAACAGTTTTTAGAATACTACTTTCAATTCGTTCAATGGTGTTTGGTTTTTTTCGTTTACGTTTTTACGCATTTTCTTAACGTTTGATTGAATTTTTTGACATCATCATTCGCCAGCCATTTGATAATGATGACGCCTCAACGCAGATAAACGAAGTCTTTCAGTCTCTAGAGCCTGCTCCAACTCAAGGACGCGAACCTGCGCTTCCATCTCCAGCCTCTTTGCCTGATGCAATGTCAAACCGGAAACGTCGAGATCTTCTAGAGAACAAAGTATTATTTCTTCAATTTTATTTCAACAATTATGAAAAAGAAAAATACTGATACGAGCGAACTTATTTCAGCGAAATACAAATAAACGATATTGTGGAATTTGGCATATAATTCATATGGAGAGGAATTACGAAGAGATTTAAAAAAACAACTGTTTTGTAGATTGTTTCAAATACCGATGAAATTATATACGTGGATTCCTAGTGACGTACACTACGAATGAAAATATTTTCAAAGAATTCAGCACTAATTATTACATTTGCAAGAATCGAAATACAAGTTTGATTTCTTTCTTTTAATTATTTTTTAGAACAACGATCAAACCTGTACGCGAAAAAGAGCGAACGTTCAAATCTGCAAAAAATAGAGTATGGATTGTTTAAATTAAAACACTCAGTCATATAAAGTCTTCACTCAACACTATGAAAATTCAACATTGATTAACAAAAAAAATAAGATTAATTGATTTTATAAATCATGTATCTGCTATGAATAAATTCCGAAAATGATTTCTTTTTTTCAATTGGACGTTAACTTACCATTTTCTTCGACAAGTTGTCCACAACTTTTAGCAGTAGCTACGACGTTTCCTGTTGCATGTGTAACGTCTCTCGAAGCTTCTGAAAGTAATGAAAGGTTTTTGCTGTGTCGGTCGGCTTTGACGCGACTCGCGACTACGAGTTGAGCCGTCGATGCCGCGATTCCTTGTGACGCAACGACCAATTGTTCAAATTTTCCATCGCCCAAAACAACTTTATCAGCAGCTTCTCTGTAATTTATTAATCATCAATAATATGATAAATGCAACCAAAGAATAAAATGATAAATACTCCATTTATCGTGATCCAAAAAATATTGAAAAAATATAATTATTTTAGAAAAAGTACTTACAGCAAAAAATTGGCACCCATCCCAATAGCTTTGGCAGCTGAAATTAAACCTTCGGACCATTGATGGTTTCTCTTGTAAAATTCTGTCGCCGATGCAGTTCCCTGTGGCAATAAATCATTAAAATTTCACAATGATACATTTTTTCCAGCTTGCAATAAATAATGTTCGTGCATGATGTATTTTTACTGTTGACAACTTGACAGACCTTTCCTTGGGCAACGATCTCGGTCTGCAATAATCTCGATTTTTGGACCAATATCCTAATTTTCTTCATTAAATCCGTGCATGAGTCGAGGATTTTTCCGTTGACTTCGAGTTTTACGCCTGAATCTGCGGCGCGAGATTTATCTAACATTTCCTGAATTATTATAAAAGATTAATGAAAAATTACGATTTAATATGTTACTGTCAGGTTTGATGGAATTGTGTTAATTAATAATTGAGCAACTGGTGACATTAATTAACCTGAATTCTTCCAGCTGCCTCCTCGATAGCTTTATCCATATTCAACAATTCTGTCTCCACCAAATCTCCTATTGCGTCAACATTTCCTCGAGCTTTTGCCAAAGTGTTTGCCGTGCTTGAAACGCTGATTAAATTGTTCTTCACTAGGTCAATTTGTTCTGGAGTTTTGGATGATTTTTCTTTTACTTGAGAAAACATGACAGAAGCCTCGGAACCCAAAATCTTGCACTCGTCAGTCAGTTCTACGGATAAAGAACAATGCGACCCAATTTGAAGGAAAGTTTGAAAAAAATATAGAGATTAAATTTTTAAAAATTGTTTGGTATGATAATTTCCTCAGTTTTTTCAATTCATTTGTCCGCCAAAAAATGTAGCACATGAGAATTTGCTAGTGAGAAAATAAGGATTGGTCATGACTCACTGTCACCGAGGGATATGTCGGTCGATATGTTCGACGTCGATCTCGCATGAGTCAGATAAATCGCTAAAGCATGAGCCGCGTTTATTGCGCTGCGTATTAGTGATTTTCCTTGTTTCGCATCCGCTTGGTAAATCTCGAAGGTTGCTTTCAAATCGTCCAGCGTTTGGCAGGTCGGCTTTACGAGACTTTCCAAGTAATCAGGCGTGCAAGTGAGTGTTGATATTGCTGGATTCCCAATCGCGCTTATTGCGCCTGCGATTATTCCTTCAGCTGTTGAGATGGCATTCACTGTGGGAAAAACAATAATTATATCCATTTGTTACGAGTTGAAATGACAATGGACTGCATTTTACTTTTAATCGCAAAGGTTTACGAGGTCATTCGTGACTAATTTTTCAAGGAAAATCATTTATACCATGTAATGTGTTCAATATGATGAAAACCAATGCATTTTAGTTGAGAATTTGATTAAATTGACGGCAATTGACGACGATCGATTGAATTTTGACAACAAAAATGAATATTGAGAAAAATATATAAAATTAATTACAAATTAATTCGTAATAAGCTTCGTCGAAATCGGCTTTTGCTTCTTTCCGCGTTTTCTCGATTCCAGCTTGAAGTTCGGCTATCCTGACATCAAGATCTTCTTTTTGGGCAAGCAAATCGTGCAAATCGCCTTCGGCAACGGCTTTTTCGGACGTGATAAAATCAATTTTGGCCACAAGTGCCAAATTTTCAGTTTTTGATTGATCGAATTGTTTTCTAACATCGTCCAATTCGGACCTAGCCTGAGCAACTCTCTGAGCTTCTTGCTCGGACGTCACTTGGCCCTGTTGCAATTCCTGCAACCTTTGTTCGGCTTCCAACGTTTTACGCTCCGCTTGTTCTTGCCGAATTTTTATTCCACCGAGTTGTCGGTCCACCTCGGCTTTCTGTTTCGATATTTGCCAAAGCGAGTCCAAAAAAACAGAAGAGAAACAAAAAAAGAATGTGTTAATTTATCATACACCCTCGATCTTTTTATGTCCACGAAGAAAGATAACTTATCGCACCTTTCTGATCAAACTAATGTGTTCCTCGCGTAGTTTCGAATATACTTCTTTAAGCTTCTGAAATTTTTCGTCCAGGCAGCGATTTTTTTCTAAAAATTACCATAAATAGACAATATCGATTACAAACACTTTCGAATGATTTCCAAATTTATTTCATAAATATTTTCGAATGATGGTCTCGTAGCCATAAATTTCTTAGAGACAATTTTTCTACTAACCCTCCAGTTCGCGGACTTTCTGTGCCATTTCGTTGCTTTGTTTCGTCAAAATTTCTTTCAACTTTTTTTCCTCCTCCAACTCATTCTCTTTAGCAAAAAGTGCTGGTTCCAATTCCCGGATTTGAGTTTTCATTTCACTTATCATTCGATTGTACTCGTTTAATATTCGATGCATTTCTTCACGCTGGCGACTATTTTCGTGATGAAGATGTTCTATTAGGCTGTCCCTGTAAAAACGAAAGAGAAAAAAACCAAAAACCGTTATTATGGGAAAGACTAATTCTTCGAAGCTTTCAGAAAGCTCGGAAACATGATTCAAACTTTGTTTATTTTGCAAACTCGCCTTTCAGCCAGGGCATCGGGTGAAATAGAGCCATTCCTTGCAGCATCCATTTGATCGCTCGTCATCGAGCTCGTGTCCGATGTGTCGATTAAACTGTCAACAACAGCATCTGAATCCATTGGTTCTTCAGGTGGCAATACAACCACTGGTGTTACATACGTACGAAGTTCTGATTGGATAAGAAAATTTGGTGGATTCTAAAACAAAAAAAACAATCAAAACAGTTTCAATATTGATCGCAAACCCATTTTTTGGAATAGTACGAATAACCTTTTGTTTTAAAAAAAATCTCGCAATTTGCAAACAAAATTCAGTATAAATACTGAATAATTGTTGATTTTAAGTTTAAAAAAACTACAATTTTCTAATTTTCATAATCGGTGATGTTTTCACATATTTTTCTTTAGAAACTCATTAATTCATTGTAAACTCACTTCCGGCAAGGATGGTATTGTAATCAAATGCTTAAAGTATTGCATGTGTTTAACGGTGCTGTAGAAAGTCTTGAGATCGTGAAATTGTTTGACGAAACGATCCCGATGACCGATCAATATATCGGGTGGCAAAGCACCGTGCAATTTGAACAAAATTTTCACGCAGTAATCGTACAATCTCGAGGCATCTTGAACACAAGGTATTAGAGGAGCCAAACGACATTGACCCGGTGGTGTCATGGAATTTGAACGGGCCAGATCCAAGGACGCGTAAACCGCGCGCTGCAGATTCAATATGTCGTCCATATAATCGAACATCTCAACGGACATTTGAAAACTGTCGACAAAAAGAAATCAGGACGTTTATTTATATATTCCTTAAGAAAAAAATTATTATTTTCATTTGATAATAATTTGTTGACATTTAATAACATTAAGTATTGCTATGTTTTTTTTATCAATGAACTTACTAAATATTAATGTCATTTTCTCCAATTGCCTCGAGTTCCTCATTCGTGACTTGGAGATTACCAGGTAATCCAGGATTTCGTTTGTGAAAATCGAGTTTTGTGATGAGCAAACGTATGTAAAGCTGGATTAAACGTCCGTAACCCTCACGAAGGTGTTGCCATAATTTTCCAATATCTTCGAGTTTACCACGATGACATTGCGAATCTTGAATTACTCGGGGATGTCCTTCCCTCAGGACTTTGTGCAAAACGTGGCAAAACTTCCATGCCACAATGCGATTTTCCTGGAGCGGCTGACGCAATATAAACATCCAAAATATTGCGCCGCTCTTCTCTTGATATGTTCCGATAATAGCACCTTTGATTTTTATAAGGAAACAATATTTTTCATCTCTTTAAACATAAATGGTTTCAATCAATGGCAAAAATATTTCAATCATTAAGAAATAAGTATTTCACGAATTTCATACAACGATGTTGTATTTTTTCACAATTTTAGAAATTCTATTTTCATTTATTCCAATAGCTATTTGGTCAATGAAACATAAATTTGAAAGGATACTTCGCACATGTTTTTCTTTGACTGGAGTCTCAGATGGATGGACAGCTTTGCTAATGCTTATACTCTGAAAATATGAAAAAATACATCTGTTAATTTATTAGCCTTTTTGAATTAATGACAAAACGTAGATCAAAATTTGGGATCTATTATTTTGATAGTTTGCGATTAATGCTTGAGAAATTTGATTCGTATGAAATTTTGGAACTTTTTCAGACTGATAAAAACTCTTATCAATTAAATACTCCACTTTGATCTTTTTTTATCCGAACAGATTTTTTTTAATATTATCATTAAGAGATTAAATATCAGCGTTTTTGAATCCCAAGCATGTGGTGTGAGAAAAAAAAAGTGGAGATTCTTTTTGGCCACGGGAATTTCCAATGGCCGTTATGCAATGTTTTAGCTCTTTTACAAAATGGTAATTTCTGATACTTCGCTCAGAATCAGCCATGCAGAAAACAAACAGAGCAATAAGAATTATTCTCTATATCGTCAGATTGAACATATGTTGGAAAATGAAATGCAAATCTTCCATTTTTGATCTTGCAATAAAAATTTGCTTTTTTTATTCACTTATTAATAACTTATCGATTAATTCATTATAAGCTGATCAACAGAAAATATTTTATAAAAAACTGAAACATATAATTAACTTGTTGATAAAATAAATAATGATTGAATGAAAATTCATTGAATCGCATGATTGAACTTAGACAAAAAAATTTAATCAATATTGCAAAAATAATGGGTGTAAGTAAATTAACTGACGAGAAATAGTCGAATGAACAATTGAAAGATATAAACAAAAGGCTCACCTGGTGCTGGAGTTGTTTGGCAGGAGGTGGTACGACCGGTGGCATTTTGTTAATCGTGCTTCGATCTCAAAATGTAATATTAAGTTTTCAAGTCTCAAATACGTCGTGCAATATGTTGTTCTTTGTTTTTTCCCTTGTCCCGTAATATTTAAGGCAGACCGTTAGTGGATACAATTTGTTAAGCCATCTGCAGGGTCCGGCAATACAGGAAGAGCAGCATCCAGGATAAAAAGTTTTGGCGAAAAGAGATTGAAAAAAATTCAAGCGGATTAAGATTATTTAGGGAATTCCATTGTTTCTCGCAAATTCTAAATGTCTTTCTTCACCGACCAATGATGTCATGCAACGTGTCAAACAGAACTCTGAATTATATGTCATTCGAAGGAGGTACAAAAAAACATACTTTGCTTCAAAATTCATACCTGAAATTTCTCAAAGTGCTCTCGCTCCTGATCCAAACTTGTTTTTCTTTGTTGTAAAACTCTAGGCAGCGAGAGTGACGCCATTATAATACAATTTCCAAAACTGACGATGCCTAAAAAATACGAATTCCGAAAAATAAATGTATTTCCAGTAAGAAGTGAACTGCTTATGGCGAAGAACGAGTGTTAAACGGTAAAAATTCTAGTTTACTGTGAATTCTAAACAAAAAAAAGGCTCATTCGCAACAAAAATAAATCACGTTTTTTCTCGAGGCGAATTCCAGCAGAGAATGAATAATTCAATGCTGGTATTGCGAAAAAAGCAGTGACAAAAAAATGGCACATTGCACAGTAATATGTTATTATAATCGCACTTGTTTTGAACGGTCAAAGAGCCACGCGTGTTTTTCAATATTAGTAGTTTATATTATTTTACGCGTTTTTTCATAGCGGAATTTCGAGGGGCCGGACTGGATTTTCAATTAATCATGTTAACGGAACGATATATAGACGTTAAACGTAGGCTGACAGGTGAAACGATTGTTGGTAGTGATATATATAGGTTTGCTCGAAACGAGAGTGAGCGAGAGGGAGATTGAGAGAGACAGCGAGAAAACTAAGTACGAGACCCACCCACATCCGCACACAAAAAACACCGAATTTAATTCACAACCACTTCGCTCGAGGAAACAATTGTTGTACTATTATTGGGCAAATTAATAAAAACTTCCAAAAAATAAAAACAATAATTATCCACCTATTTTGAGATGTAGTACGAGTCTCGTATTTCACCACTACTGTGTTTTACTCCGAAAAATTGATGAATGAACGGTTACGAGACAACCGAAGCGCCTTGTACGGTGAAAGTGTCAACTTTTTTCTTCATTTTCGCCATGGAATATCAATAAACACTAGAAGCATAACTGCATGGAATTTGTTGGCGACACCAGACGGCGCCGGCGATAGCAGGTTTCGTGCTTTTTTGCAGATTTCGACATTGATAATTATAAACAAATAGATGTACCATTGTAAAATGAATACATTTGTTAGTTTTAACGGTTGAAAAGAAAGTCTCATTCTACCAAATAACACGTTGATACACATTCCTGTTGTAATTATAATAACGGAATTGAAATAATTATAAAACAAAAAAGTATATTCACCTCCAATCAACGATTTGCTTGATTCAAACAGGGAAATTTCGAAAGAATTACAAAATGGTGGATTATTACGGAACGCCGCAAACATCAAGCCCGCGCTTCGTGAGTTCACTTCACGCACGCTTATTCTTCGTGCGCGTTCCCTCGCATGTCTAAACCGCTGCGACTAGTCCGTTAAATCGTTTTAGATTTTGCTTGAGAGTCTGCGGGAACTGAGACCGTAAATCGGGAAATAATATATTATCGAAAATTGTGTGTGATGGGTTACAATGTAACATTGGACGTCCTTTCACACTTTATTTAATGAATAAAAACGAAAAAGGAGGAACATAACCTTAATCATCTAAGCGAATCAATCCAACAAAGAAAATGTATTTTCTCGAGTATCCTGACATCACGGCCGAAGTCAAGGGCGCTATGGTAAGTTATTTTTCACCGAATAATTATAATAATGAAAAAACACAATTTTATCGAGTTTATAATTTCGATCTATTTTCCTCGATTTCAAAGACGCCTGGACGTCTGAAGCTCACGGACCAACATCTCATCTTTAAAAATCAAAAGACCGGCAAAGTCGAACAAATATCTTCGAGCGACATGGAAATGGTAAATTTTCAAAAATTTGTTGGCACTTGGGGACTTAGGATTTTCCTAAAAAACGGAACTCTCCACAGGTTCCGGGGTTTTAAAGAAGCTGTGAGTAGAATTTTTTCCTATTATGATATTTAAAAAAAAAAATATTTTGTAGAAGACAATTGTTTACCGAATAAAGTTATAAGTCTACATTCTTGAATCTCTGTAATTGAATGAATTACTAGATTCTTTAAAAATATATCTCTGAATAAATTTTTTTTAAATGTAAACAATCCTTTAAATTTTTGTTGGTACATCAGGAGCAAGAAAAAATCGCAAGTTTCTTTAGCACACATTACAAAAAAGACATGTTGGAAAAAGAGCTCAGTCTCAAGGGGTGGAATTGGGGAACGGCTAAGTTCACTGGTTCGGTATTGAGTTTTGATGTCGGGCACCACACTGCGTTTGAAATTCCATTGGAAGACGTTTCACAATGTACAACAGGGAAAAACGAAGTAACTTTGGAGTTTCATCAAAATGATGATGCACCAGTCAGTTTGCTGGAGATGAGATTTCACATTCCCATCAACGATGGAGCGGACCAAGATTCGGTTGAGGCATTCCATCAACAGGTTATGGAAAAAGCTTCGGTCATCAGTGTCAGTGGCGACGCCATTGCCATTTTCCGCGAAATCCATTGTCTCACTCCTCGGTAATAATTCATTATTCAACACCAAATTTTGCATATTCAATTCAGTATCACTGACATTTTCATGATATTTTTTCAGATGTAACAGAGTCTTGAAATTAATGTTGAATTTTGTTGTTTACAGAGGTCGTTACGACATCAAAATATTCCAGTCGTTTTTCCAACTCCATGGTAAAACTTTCGACTACAAAATTCCAATGTCAACGGTTCTCCGGCTCTTTTTATTGCCCCACAAAGACAACAGACAAACGTTTTTCGTTGTTTCGCTCGATCCACCAATCAAACAGGGACAGACACGTTACCACTATCTCGTCCTGTTGTTCAATCAGGAGGAAGAAACCTCCATTGAACTTCCTTTCTCCGAGTAAGATCAATTTCATTCTATGAACTATTTATTGTACATTTTTTCTGTGTATCTATAATTGCAAATGTGATTATTATTTCAGGAAAGAGCTCAAAGAAAAGTACGAAGATAAATTGCCCAAGGAGGTGTCAGGACCAACTTATGAAGTCCTTGGACAAGTTATGAAAGTCATCATCAATAGAAAACTCACTGGACCGGGTGGATTTCTTGGGTAAGTTCGAATCGATCGAATTGGTTGTACTTTATCAATTTTTTTTACAACCCTTTTATTAGTGAATACCTTTCCTAAGAGTGTTTAATCGTGTATTGAATGGATTTGTGGTTTTTTTCATTTCCAGTCATTCAGGAACCGCTGCAGTCAGTTGTTCTTTCAAAGCAGCAGCCGGATATCTTTATCCTCTGGAGCGTGGCTTCATGTACGTTCACAAGCCTCCGATACACATACGTTTCGAAGAAATTGCTTCTGTGAATTTCGCGCGTGGCGGAGGATCAACGAGATCTTTCGATTTCGAGATTGAACTTACGAGCGGCGTTATGCACACTTTCAGCAGCATCGAGAAAGAGGAATACAACAAACTTTTCGATTTTATATCCTCGAAAAAGCTGCGAGTTAAAAATCGTGGCAAGAGCGTAAGTTTCTCAGTTTATCAAATAGTTGATTTTTTGAAATCTTATTGACTCCTCCATTTATTTATACCCTGTATTTAACTTTCCAGGACAAACTCAATTACGATAACGATTTTGGCAACAGCGATCAGGAAGACGAGCCTGACGCGTATTTGGCCAGAGTCAAGGCTGAGGCCAAAGAGCGCGACGACGACAATCAAGATTCGGAGGATGACGAATCCACCGATGAAGATTTCAATCCAAACGTCGAGGAGAGTGACGTCGCCGAAGAATATGACAGCAATCCTGGTACTTCGGACAGTGACGCCGATTCCGACGCCTCAGAAGGACAAAAGAAAGAAAAGAAGGAGAAAAAGGAGAAGAAACACAAAAGCGCGAAAACAGTGGTAATTTTTTAAATCATTAAGCTTACTTTTTTTTATTTTTTTCTTTTTCTTCAACTGACCCTAAAGACTTTCGAAGTTAGGAAATAATGAAAAAACATATCGACTGATGTGATTTTTTAACGATATATTCATTCTTAAAGAATTAGTGTCGATAAAAAAAAATTAAATTTTCAGTCTGAAAAGCCGAGAAAGCAGCGTAAGAAGAAGAAGGAACGGGACGAGAATAAGCCGAAGAGGCCAGCAACGGCGTTCATGCTTTGGTTGAACAGTAATCGAGAGAAAATAAAATCCGAGAATCCAGGAATTTCAGTGACGGAAATTGCGAAAAAAGGTGGTGAGATGTGGAAAGAATTGAAAGACAAATCAGAGTGGGAGGAGAAAGTAACTGATTTGAAGAAAAAATATGCGGAAGCGATGAAGGAGTACGAGGTGAGCGGAGGTGCAAAAGAGGCGAAAGAACGTGCCGCCGAAAAGAGTAAATCGGAAAAAGGAGAAAGAAAGAAAAAGGAGAGCAAAAAAGACGAAGCATCACCTTCGAAGATGATGAGCGGCTCGTCGTTCAAGAGCAAAGAATATATCAGCGACGACAGTAGTAGTGACAACGACAGTGATTCCAAAACTAAGAAAAAGAAAAAGTCCCGTGATTCCGACACGGAAAAAGAATCTAAAGCAAAGAGTAAAGAAGCAGCCAAGAAAAAGGATAAAGAATCTGAAGAAGAGGAAGATGAGGATGATGAAGACGACGAGGAAGAGGAGGATGAGGAGGAAGAGAAGAAGAAGCCGACGAAGAAAGGAGACAAACGACCACCACCTGAGGTTCGTAAGGATTATATTTTTTTATTTTATTCAAAACCAACACTAACTTCATATTTGTTTGCTTTGTTTTTCTCTCAACAATGGGTGGAGTCAATTTTTCAATTCACTTTAAAATTTTGAATAACTTCTACAGCAAATAAATGTAATTTATACTAATTTTATTTCTTTATGTTTTAGGATGATAGCAAAAAGAAAAGGGCTAAAGTGTCGAAAAAAGCATCCCCACAAACAAGCGAGGACGAAGAAGAGATTGAAGATACGCCCTCGTCGAGTGACGGCGGTAGCGATTAATGAAGTGTTTGTTTTCATGATTTATTTATACGAATTATTTTATGTTGCAATCGTCGTTATTCGCGAGGCGATTTCTCCTTTCCAAAATTTTCCTACGATACTTTTATTTCAACGGCAACGATTATTTCACAACATTTGAACTTATGGGAGTTTCACAGGATGAAACAATTGTATTATTTCTATAAAACGGAGTTCAAACATAAAAAATAATAATGTCACATGTATTACGATTTTTCCTTACAGCTGAGATCATCGACCTTTTTTTTTCAAGCAAGAATCTGCGCGTTTCACCGGAAATACATCAAATTGAAATTCCGTAATTGGAAATAATAACGATTAATTTAATTAATAACATTTTTGAATAATACATCCACTTTAGAGTCTAAAAATAATTTTCATATCCGATTCTACTAAATGGAATTGTCGAGCATTTTCCTCCTGGAGAAGACACCTTTGTGTGAAATTAGTTTTTCCAGCTTGCATTACGACGATCAGCAAAAGCAAAGGAGCCCAGTAAGAAAAATACGTCGATCCCCAGTGGGCGAGACGGGATAATCGAAGTTCCATCCAAGAATTTATTCCTCTTGTGTTTACAGTGTTTTTTTCATTCCCAATGGCTCGTCAGCTTTGAGGATCTTTCTCCTTTTCCGTACCAAGGTGATTGACCTCTACCTCCTTCAATTCTATATTTTGTTCTTTTATGGCTTTCTGTAACATAGTAATATTATTATTTAAACGTGGTGAACGTTGTTGCAGAGCCCTACTTCGATCGATGCATTTATTATGGTTATTAGGATTATTTTGACTCCATTGATTGTTTATGTATAATTTATTTGAGGATATTTTTAACACTTTGATGTGGTTATATGCAAAGAAATTTCTCACTGAAAATTAACAAATGAAAAATCAGATACATTCTATTTCTAACTTTTTTTTCAATAGGAGCACGGTCAGACTCACCTGAACGCATTCTTTGTAAACTTTGAGTAACGAAGAGCAAATAGAATCATTATGATCGCCTTTGAGAAATCTTTCAGAGAACCAATAATTGAAACAAGCGTCGTAATTCTGTTTGAGCTCACTGCAAGCGTCCATTATTCCAAATTTTGTTTTGGATCCCTCAATTGCACCGCCTACCTTTAATTACAAAGAATGGAAACATTTTTTACCTTGATGCATTGCTGATAAACTTTGAAGATAGGAGCGCACATGGAGTCATTCATATCGCCTTTCAGGAATTTCTCAGAGAACCACACGTGAAAACAGGAGTCGTAATCTTTCTTAAGCTCATTGCACGTCTCCCCAATACTATTCATTATTCGTTTTTGTTTATTTTTCTTTGTTTGATTATTTCTTTTCTTTCAAATTGCTGCCTCTAATTTTTCTGAAAGCAGACATAAGACTCCAGTAACATACGCTTATGACAAATATATTTTATTTTTTCGATCTAATTACGAAAGAATAAATGTATTTACGATTATTCTTCCGACTTCTGTTCGACACGTACATTTTTTACACGCGATTTCTGGTGAGGCGGTTGATTGACGAATTCGTGAAAGAAAAATACTTTACCTCTTGATTTTTCAGGATGTTCTCGTGTTTGTAATTTTACTTTCACTGAATGTTTACTATTTTTTTCACCCCTTTATTGTTCACTGACGAGTTTTCTTTGCCGCGACCACTGCATTACGAAATTTTTTTTAAGGTTATGTCTGATTTTTCGTAATTTAGAATTACAAGTCAGTCAGTTTTCTCTCTCACACTCACCCCTCTTCTCTTACGGACCGATCGTGGCGCGCATTGCGGCAATATTCAGTCTCAGTGTGTGGAATTGTTTGGTTACGTTTTACGTTGTGGATACGTACTCCGAGCTCGGTGCTCGGTCCCAATACAGTGTTTTTCTTAAATACATCATTCTACTTGATGAACAATTATAATTAAACAGTGAACAATGTCTTTGGCGGACGAACTTCTGGCCGACCTCGAGGAAAACAATGACAGCGATGAATTTATGGACGAACCGGAGCCGGATTTCGTGCAACCGGCTGCGATCCCCAAACCTATGGAAGAGGGTAAGTTATTATTTTTCAATTCCATCCTTAGTAGTTTCCCGTCTTGTATTTTATTATTTAATTTTTCTTCTTGTGTTCATTGTTAATCTTGTTTGAAAATTCTTACAATCGCCAGACATTAAAGTGACGTCAGTAAGGGAATTGACGAAACTCCGAGATTCTGATCATCTGAAGAAAATCATGGCACAGATTGACAAATACAGCAAATTACCCAGAAAATCAGCAGACATTGTAGGTCCAGTGGAATCTGACCCAGAATATCAATTGATCGTCGAAGCCAACAACATTGCAGCTGACATTGATGACGAAATCAGTAATTATAATTAATTTTGAACTAAATTCATTTTTTAAAAAAACAAACCTTACAAGTACATCGAAACTTAGAGCCATCTGATCACACGGAATATTGAAATAAAAAAACATGAAAATTCTGAGAAAATTTGATGATGACAGGCACAAATATGACAAGCAAAATGGTATTGAAATTTTTTTCCATTTTACAGCAACTATACACAGGTTTGTCAGAGACAAATATTCCAAAAGGTTTCCGGAATTGGAATCCTTGGTTGTTGGACCCCTGGAGTACGTTATGACAGTTAGAGAATTGGGCAACGACCTTGACAGAGCCAAGAACAATGAAACCTTGCAACAATTTCTGACCCAAGCCACGATAATGGTCGTGTCTGTTACAGCTTCAACTACTCAAGGGTTCGTTTATTAATAATTTTCATACTTTCAACTTTTTCACACGGAATAATGATGTTTTAAATACAAGATTAAAATTGAACAACGTTTTACAAGTGAGGTTTAAAAAAGTACAAAAATTTCATACGTTGCCAATCAACGTTGCCATCACATAATAATGAATTTCTTTGAAAAATGAAAGCACACTACAATTTTTTCCATTTATGTTGATGTATTTTATTTATTATAATTTTCCACATTTTTTTTTTGATATTTCAGTCAATACTTGACGAATGAGGAAAAAGATGCGATCTGCGAAGCATGTGACATGTCTGTCGATTTGAACAATTGTAAATCCAAAATATTCGAATATGTTGAAAGCAGAATGGCTTTTATAGCTCCCAATCTTTCTGTTATCGTTGGCGCGTCTACAGCAGCAAAAATAATGGGTATTTATGAGTTTTTTAATTAAATAATGTGCCAAATTTTACGTTTCTGATTGTCCATTTTACATTTCCAGTCAATTTTGAACTACAGTAATGTTTAATTGTTTCTTTTTTGCTTTCAATGTTCAAGGTGTCGCCGGAGGTTTAACAAAACTTTCGAAAATGCCTTCCTGCAACGTTCTAGTCCTAGGATCACAGAAAACGACCCTGTCAGGGTTTTCACAGGTAGCAACGCTTCCCCATACGGGATTCATCTACTATTCGGACATTGTCCAAGAAACTCCACCGGTAAGTACAAGTGGTTAATAAACTCAGACCAAAAATTTCAATGAAATATTATCTTCATAAAAACCAATTATTTTCACTGAACAAATTGACACATAACTTTTTTTTTGGTCAATAATCGACTCGAAATTTTCGAAATGATTAGCAAAATATTTTGAAACTAAAAATAGCAGAAGTTTTTAATTTTGCTTTTGAGTTTTATCCTGATACTTAAAAGACTCGAAAATCAACAAAATTTATTGGGAAACAGTGTCGGCAATTTTTTTTAAATATTGTTAAAATAACGAAATTGAAAAATGCTGTTGATTCCACTAATCGGAAAAAGTCTAATATTTGCTTATTTCCGTATGACAATTTTATTAATCAATCAATTATCACGGTTAAAATAAAAATTATCATTTTATTAGGATCTCCGACGAAAAGCAGCGAGACTCGTCGCCTCAAAAAGTATGTTGGCAGCTCGCGTGGATGCCTGTCACGAAAGCACCGATGGACACATCGGACAAGCGTTGCGTGACGAAATAGAAAAAAAATTGGACAAATTGCAAGAACCACCGCCCGTGAAATTTATAAAACCTCTGCCAAAACCAATCGATCCTGGCCGAAAGAAGCGCGGTGGTAAACGCGTGAGAAAAATGAAGGAGCGTTATGCTATCACCGAATTTCGTAAACACGCTAATCGAATGAATTTTGCTGATGTAAGTTACCACATTTATTTGGGGTCAATTTTGTCTCATTATTCCGTAGCCTTTCCTTTTCTATTTTATAACAAAATCGCAATTATTTTCCAAAGAATTCGAAAATAATTGTGGATCGTTTTACATTTTTGTTTATAATTCTCTATTAGATTCTCTTGTTTATAATGCTCACTGATAGATTACCTAAAAAGTTTGGTTATTTTCTCAAATTCTTGTATTTTTTGCATCAAAACATTAAAAACGTCAAAATAATACCAAAATCATTATCGTGATATTTTGATCTAAAGAAAATGGTCGCACTATGATTGTCGAAGAAAAATCCTTGATATTATTGAGAACTCGAATTCCTCGAATTAGTGAAACAATGTTTTTTCTTTTCGTAGATCGAGAACGACGCGTATCAGGAGGATCTCGGGTATTCGCGAGGAACGATAGGCAAAGCGGGAACGGGACGAATCCGGCTGCCACAGATCGACGAAAAGACAAAGGTGCGAATATCTAAAACATTACAAAAAAATTTACAAAAACAACAACAATGGGGCGGAAGTACAACGGTGAAAAAGCAAGTTTCGGGTACGGCCTCGAGCGTCGCGTTCACGCCGTTACAGGGTTTGGAAATCGTGAATCCTCAAGCTGCGGAGAAAAAAGTCAACGAAGCGAACGCAAAATATTTCTCGAACACCGCCGGGTTTCTCAAAGTCAAAAAACCGTAAATTTAGTTTCAACAAATTCGAAATTATCCTGAGCTCTGAAATAATTTGTGTACATAAAATAAAACAATCATATATATCCTGACGAATTGTTATTCATTTATTTACCCTTCTTTCTCCATTTTTTCTCTTTTTTACAAAAATAAAAATAATTGGAATTATTATTTTATTACTTCCCAATGAGAGTTTACAAAAAAACTCAAAAAAATGATCGTTTTGTACAATTTTTTAATGTCAAATTTGACAAAAAACGATAAATCGTGCTTCATAGTATGCAAATAAAATAAACATAATAATAATGGTCAACTATCGAAAATTTTGACAAGTTTATCGACGAATTGAAAAAGATTTTAATACCAACAGTTCACACATATTTTCAACGGCCACTAGACGCTTCGAGTCAGTGACGGCCGGCGGTATTGCCATTGTTACGACTTCTGCAAAGTCTAAGTCTATTGACATTTTTTTTCAAAACTTGAAGGCCAAATTCTTACGATCGTTTTTTCGAGTTCGAGCTCGTCAAAAGTCCTCGTTGAGACGAAAATCTCAAAGATTTTTGTATCCTAAGTGTTTTATAGACCCAAGCGTGTGCTTTTGGGGTTGAAATTTTTTCTTCAAATTCCTTGAAAACGTAATGAAGAAAAAAAAACGGATCAGTTCTCGGAAAATATCCGAAAGAATAAGAAACAACTTGAATCATTTCCACTCCAAACAAGAACTTAACAAAACGAACTATTTTTAAATAATTCAAAGAAGTGAACCGTTATTCACGAAACAGAAGACGAAAAGTTCCTCAAAAATGATTGATTTACACTGGAAAAATGCGCAATATGCAGAAAAATGCAAATGCCGTTCGCGTTCGTGTGAAGGGAGGCAGAGCGACCGGCTCTTTGAAAAATAAAAACAGTGGAAGGGATTCGAGAATGAGAGAGAAAGAGAGAGGTGAACCTGTTGTGAATCTGGACAAGTATGGACTGTACGTTCGGAGAAACGCGAAGGCGAAAAGGATAGAAAGATAAGAAGGAGAGAGAGGAGAAATTGTGGTCGAAGAAGGAGAAAAAGAGAGGTATGCTGAACACTGCCGAAGTCGAGTTCGAAACGAACTCGCGCTACCGCAGAAAACAAGGTGTCGTGAGGTAATACCGACTGCTTTTTGCCTCCTTCATCCATGTGCTCTCAAAATTATTTTTTCAAACACTATAAATAAACGAGAAGCCCTTTCGAAATAAACAAAAAATTATATTGGGAAATATCATAATTTACTACTGATTCCCGGAAACCAAAATGCCGAACTCAAAATATATGTTTACACGACATTGACGGAAAAGTGGCTTAAAAAATACTGTTTAATATACAGAAATAAAAAAATTGTGATGAAAATATATATTTTTGCAACGAACAACAAATCAATTCGGTCTAAATAAATTGAAACATTTTTTTTCTCCGATCGCCGGTGGACGTAATATTCGAAGTGTCGCGAGTGTTAATTGAGTGATTAGTGAAATTATTGTAACGAAATATCTCGATCGGAATGACATGAGCACAACGAAATTTCTGGAATTTGATGGATTTGTTTTTCGATATTCAGTGCGATGACCTTGCGAAAGTTCAGAGGTGACAAAAAATACTGAGAGAGAAAGATAGAGAGGGAGAGAGAGAGAGACAAACAAATCTCCGCGGAAGTGGGAATTGATATTGTTGGTTTTTTTTCACATCGGCGATGGCCACCTTCAACGACCTCAAGTACGACTGGTCGATGCTCTGCCAAGAATGCCCGGAATGTTGGTCACCAGCGGGTGAGTCGAAATTTCAAAACAATACTATTTCTCAGTATTTCCAATTCGTGGAATTTATCCAAAATTATCGAAGTATGTACGCTTTGTCGTTTGTATACATTTTGGCGCCAAGCATTCGACAGATACACAATTGGTTTTATTTCCTGGAAAATCTATTTATTCATTCGCACCTTAAGCTTTAAAAAAAAACCTCACGTACAACGCTATTGCTTGGTTTGATTCTCAAAAATTAAATCTTTAACTATCAAACGTTCAAAGATTTAAAAAAATCCATACACATATAAGTATACATATGAAATTTTATGAATAAATATGCCAAATAATGAGGACAAAAGAAAAAAGATATTTATTGGCAAGTTGTATAACGGTACGTTTAGTCAAATGAACAGTTTCTTCCTTCGTTTGGTAAACACACTTCGATGTTATTTTAATTCCACCACATTCCACAGTAAGCTCACAAAAGTAAACAAAGAGCAGAGAAGGCGAGGGAAACAGAACGAGTGTTCAGGCATTTATATGACAGACACAAAACCGAAAAATTATACAAGTTTACTACGTTTCGAATAGTCAATAAAATAAACATTATATGTCATGTTTATTGTTAATATACAGCATAAACATTAGCTACATTCTGTATTTTGATCTCTATCGAAAATTTCAATAATCGTAAGGCAAATGGCAATAAAAAAGTCATAAGAGAATGTTAAATTGTGAATAAATGATTAATTAATAAAAGGTAGGCAATTTCTCAAACCTGAAGATTTTATTCCTAAGAGTTCTTCGATCACGCTTTCTTCACGCGAACTCTTTGGCATACTCAAAGAATGTTTCTATATGACGTTGCTTTTCCTGCTTTACCAGCCTCGAGAGAAGTTAAATCCATACCATAAAAAAGTTATCATTACCATAAATACTCTATATAATCTATATAGATATAAATAGTGTTTTATAATTAATAAACACATATATATTCACACATTGAATTTTTATTTATACATCGACACGTTAGTGGATATGAAGAATTTATATAAGAAGCACAAACACACAAACGTGAATGCGAACGAACTCAAAGTAAGGCACATCGTCATTGCAGCGTGTATATAATCGTCGTTATTGAGTAATCGCGTTGCGTTCTTTCATCGAGAACACGCACGTGATTCCTAAACACAAATACAGATGAATTTAATAATGTTCAATAGTAATTATGGAGGTTCGTAGGAGAAATGAATTTTCGATAAAAATCTGTAGTCATTACCAAAGATAATCGACAGTATCATCGATACGTACCATTCCAGGCAATCACATTTTTTTTTTATTTAACTCAATTTAGTTTTTATCTATATTACATTTTCATTTTGAAGCTTATACAAATTTATTGAACTACGAAATATTTTCGTGTAATAAAAATGATATAAAACCAGTTTTTCTAAATAAAACAATAATCATAACGACTGTAATAACAGGCCACAAATTATTCGAACGCCTCAAGATTTAGTCAACTGTTTTAATTTAATAAACGTTTGAGAATCAGGAAATAATATTATGAAGTCGAAACAAGTTTGTCCAATCGGTCAAATCTGTGTGTGAATGTCTGCTTGGAATCGAACGATTTTCACTTTAAATTATATTCCCATAAACACCATAATAAATATATATATACAGATACGAATTTATTTAAATTTATACACATCCAAGTTATTCACTTTAGTACTTAAAAAATAGCAAACAAATAAGTGTACAAAGTCCTGTAGAAACATGTGTGTGTGTGTGTGTGTTATACTAGAGCATGTCCTCGTTACAACGTTAAGGGGGAACGTTCTCGTTAATGTCGAGAACTGGGAGACCCGTATAGTTTATAATGATACATAGAAGGAAAAGTTGTGTAACTCACCTGTTTCAGCACCATTCACCTGTGCGTATACCGGCACGTGGGGGGTTTTTTCCTTTTTTTTTTTTTCCAATCTTCATGTATACTGCATTTTGCCTCTAACGCTATTCCTCACCGGTTCCTCGTGCTGCATCGATAATGATGGAAAATAAAAGTGGAACGCGAGCCAGCACGATGCTTTTTATTTTACATTTGATATTCGGTCCAGTACCGTGGGAAAATGTGACGACAAAATTTCAGGAAGCGATTATACGTTTCGAACAGAAATAGAAATTTGTTTTTGTTTTTTGTTTTTCATGTATTTTCAAAATCGCTCTACCGGATCGGTTGACATTTTCATGTTGACACTTGAATGAGTATTTAAACCTTTTGAGCTCTAGTGGAACTTGCGTTGCCCCACCGTTTATATATATATTTATTTTTCATCGTAGTTTTTTGATTATTTAACTACTATTTCGTCCACGAATACTGAGTCAACTGAGTGTTTTGGTTCTACTGAATCCTTGAGACATTCATAAATACGTGAAAAATATAAACAGTCATTATTTGTCAATTGTACAATTATGACTCATAAATGAATTGTTGAATTTCGGATTTTTGCATGAAAATAATTATTTTCTGCTTAACTACAATGAACATCAAAATGTCAATTTTTTCACAAACGCATAAGACTCCAATAAATTCTACAGAATTTTTGAAATCATTTTCGTACAAAGATTCCCGTTTGAAAAAATTAAGAAAACAAGAATTTTGAACTTTTTAAATTTTGACTTCCTTATCAGTGACCGCACAAATCTTCGAGTGACAAATTACGTTAGAAAAATTCATAGCCCCAGGGCTTGGTGTAGAGTTTTGTTTTTGCAATTTTTATTTTTTTCAATTTTATTTCAATATTTCTGAATATTGTTCTTCGGTCTGATTAATTGTTTTACAGTTTCATTTGAGTAAAATAAAAAATAAGAAGAAACCGAAGAGTCAGAAAAAAAGAATATTTCTTTTTTTAACTTACACATTGAGAAAAAAATGACAAAAATTCTTGATCTTTGGTTTTCTGCTGTAACACAGGAGAGAAAATAAAATTATAATAAAAATGATATTAGTTACTTAATGAAGGATGATAGGAGAATGATTTTCAATTCGCAAAGGACGAAAGGAATATCGAAATATCTCGTTTCACCTCGCGAGTCTCTTCGGGTCAGCGCTTTCTTTTCAACGTGTACATAAACACACGTACACGCATACACAAACACACATTTTAAAGTTATTTCAATATAGAGGCCAAAGCGGTTCTTCCGTTTCATTGCGAAGAATCTCTTCCTCGTCCCCCTCTTTCTTTTTAAAGAGAATCGCCTCCCCTCGTCCCAGCTTGAAATTACAAGTCTTTGGACAGCAAAGAGAGAGGCGAAGACGTGCGAGAGATTCGATCTTTGCGAATCTCTTCTCTAACGATCGTGAATTAAAAAACTATATGGAAATAAAAAGGAAGAAAAATAACATCGGCGGTTAGATTGATAGGTGAAAAGACCCGAAGACATGAACTTTTCCAGCCTCCGACGATTGGGGTCAATTTGTAAATGATTATGAATTTTTACTCTTCGTCCAAAGAAAGTCTCGTGATACACGCAAATATTCACTCAACTTTGATTGATTTTCTAAGTGAATATACAAATTACAGCAGAGAGAGGTATCAGAGAGATAAAAATGTCGTTGAAGAATTTATAAGGAAATCAATTGAATAATACAATCGATATATGTTAACCCATCATTGACTGGGTCATTTTGACCCGAACTTATTTTTCAGTGTTAATAATTATCTCTACTCTACAAATATTTTCGAGGAAAATAAGCGACGTTCACGTGTGTCACTTGATTTTTTTTTTTTTTCTTTCGAAAATAGCATTTTTCATGAGTACATCTCCGGTCATTAATCTCAAAGACATTGAAAATTGAGAAAAAAATTTATTTGATTAGTAAAACGCTCACTTTACCAAAAGTCAAAGTTTCAAATAATTTTTTAAAACAATTATTTTTGAATTTTCCGGAATTTTTATGATGTACACATATTAAGAAATGTTTAAGAGATGCTGATGCTGATGATGAGCAGATGAACCACGCTTCGGATCAAATTGACTCAGTCTGTCAACGAGCAAAAAATTTGAAATAACTGATTTTTATCAATCACGGAATCGGCGGATAAATGGAAGGATATAAGAAAGTCTTATTCCAAATTCGTATTTTTACGTCGATGTGTTGATTTTTCTTCGATGGAATTTCTTTTTAAAAAATCCAAGAGATCATTCAATTAAAATAAATCGTACGGAATCACAGCTTGCGTGAATCTCGATCGTTCGTGGAAATGAAGAAAAAAATAGCAAATTTCAATATAATATTCTGGTAAAAAAACCATTAGCACGATTCTCCATTGACAGGAAAATTTTCTTTTAGATCTTCGATCGGTTGTCCTCCTTGTCCAACTGTCCAGACAAATTTAACGAGGAAAAAGAAGGATTAAAGATCTTTTGAATTGTAATTTGCGCCTGTATGTTTGCGTTTGTGAGGGAAAATCTTCTCGTTGTAAATTTTTAGATCAAACGGCGCCTCACACGCGAAGAGATGCTGTGTTTGCTCTCCCTCACTACGAGACCAAAGGGGAAGGGGGATTAACCGTATGGACTCGCGAGACTAACGAGTCGATGAATGAAATCGTGAGCTCGTGCCGTCCCAGTCCTCGATACGATTCTTCTTCGCTCTTCTCCTCATCCACTTTTTTTTTCTCTCATACACGCCAACAACATCCTGACTGCACTTGTCTCTCAGCATACTCGCTTAGCTTCGCGTGTTCACAATTCGATGGACGGTACAGGCATTTCGCATCGAAATCATTTCTCGTACTCCACATTTAATTTTTCATGTACCTGGAGAAATTTTTTTTTCATCGAACTTTCATTCCATCAAACAAAGCAGATTCGGGTAATGGCGAATCGAACTATTTCTTCGTAGAGAAATTTCGTTTTTTCAGTATGCGATCTCGCGATACGCGAAAAAATAACAAAAAAATTAAATATGGCAGCGATTTTGTACAATAAGAAGTAAAATCTCGGTTCAAATGAGCGATAAATCGATAAACTAAGATTCGACAAATCGAGTTTCTTGAGCGCAACACCAGGTCGCCAATATGAATATTAAGAGAAGTCGTCATTAACGGGTCAAACCATTTGATTTTTTTTCGCCTCCCCTTAAAGTATGAATATTGAAAAATGCGTTAAAAAATTTCGAATCAAAAGTAACGATTAATAGTCGAAACGCCTTTTTCTCGTAATTAAACGTTTTCTGACTCTGTGCCATCGAATTCTTATAAAAACTAATGAGCCGATTTGAATTTTTATTAATTTTTGTTACGCCTGTTACAAATCTGTTGGTGCCCCATAATTTTTTTTTTTTTTTTTTTTTTCATGAATACCTTCCTTAATGATTGCTTTATTAAAAAAAGTCTTAAAAATAGGAACTATCAGAATTTTGTAAAGAAAAGACCACACATACAGACGTTGGAAAATTTTCGTTTCTTATATTGTCAGATAAACGTTCATCAAAATTTCGATTTAATAATGGAGCTTTATTTTGTTTTTATCATTACGTGGCAGATTATTACGTTGTAAATTTTAAATATTTTTCAATAACAATTGGTATCGAAACGGTTAAATGTGTTTATATTTAACGAAGCTCTCAAAATAGTGAATAGTGAGTCACAAGTTTAAAGAATTGAATTTTTTAAATAGTTTCGAACACCGAATTCCAATTTGGTGATAAAATATAAAAAATACGCAAATAATTGAAACTGTGATCATCTCGCATGAAATGTCTCATATTTAGATGTTTATACGAATGTTTCTACTTCTGTCCTCAGTGGAGTGGCGTTTTCTCGCGTGCTACTATTCCAATGTGTCTTTTTCTCTGTCTCTGTCTTTGTTTCTGATTTATCTGTATCGAAGCAGTCTTCACGACAGTCCGACAGCACAAAACTTGGCTACTTTCTACTCGATGTCAAAAAGATTGTTCATTTTGATGGAGAAAATGCATATTTATTGTTTTTAATAGGTTAATTAAAATCCGTGAAAGTAATAAATAATGACAACAACAAAAAAATTGCTTGAATATTGAAACATTTAAAGGCACCACGAAAACAAATACAGTTTGCTCAGAAAATCAAATTATCTTCGAAGCACTTTTTTCTCGATAAATGACCTCGTTATCGCAAAGTTATAGTCTCGTGGACCATAAATTTCATCTTCAGACATGGTCAAATTTGTACGTGCTCGAAATAAACATATCGAGCGTTGAAGATCCACAAGTTATCATACTTTGGACTATTTTACCCTCGGGTTTTACGTTGCGAAATAATAAATACACATATTTTTAGACCATGAGCAGGAAACTCATTAAGAAAACACTGGACAGTTGAGTTAATATACGAGTAACGAGTCTTTGTAATACGAGAAGCTGTCTGCGGTTCATAAAATTTAACAACCACTACGTTATTGCCTCTTGATTCATTATATTATTTATGCTACTCGATAATTATTAGGTTTCGAAGATTCCCTATGGTCAAAATTGATTCCCACATACATTTTAATCTACTTGAAATATTTCATTTTCAATTAAATTATTTTCTTTTCTATCATCATGATTTAAAATTTTTCTCTAATAAATACATTTTCAAAACTTTCTCTCTTTATTTACATGTTTATGAATATTCAAAATCTTTCATCCTGAATATTAAATATTCATCAATTCGATCAAATTCGAATTTGGAGCTAAAAGTTTTTGCAACTACGAAGTATCCTGCAAATCAATGGTTTAGTTTTCTTATATATACATCATTCAAGTAAATATAAAAAACAGCATAAATTTTACGATTATTCTTAGTCTTTCACAATTTTTATAATTTAATGCTATCGTAGAACTGGAGCCTGTAAATCTATTGGCGTGTAACGTTCTCTTATCTGTTCGTACAGAGTTTAATAATTTATGCAACATCTTATAGTACCGTTACACTAAATACCTTTTCAATTCAATTTCTCGTCTTATTGTGATAGTCGAGTGAGGCTAACGGGTTTTCCAACATTGCAATTTTATCACAATGTTCATCGTTACGAAAAGTCTGTTCTAAGTAATTAAAATCCATAATAAACTCTTTTTGAATGAGAAAAAAAGAATAATTTATACGAACAAAAGGTTGTGACGGTATCAAAAAAGATAATAAATACAAGTCGCGAGTGATAGTGTGCAATTTAAATAAATGAATTTATATAAAACGAATAATGAACGAAGAACTCATAAGAAAAACATTAATATTGACAAAATGTGTTCGAAATTTTGACTCGTTTAATTATCCATTAGAAAGATTTTTGTCTCATGATACATTGCCAGGATATAATGCATTCGGCCTTATCAACATATTGCACACTCACTTTCACTGTATTTAAGTGTCAAGTCTCGTTGCAACGTAAAATCGAAAGAGAAGAAAATAGAAGAAGTAAAAAAAAAAAAGATCAAGATGAATTCGAGTTATAATTGACGTAACGATTACACAGGACGTGATAATTAGACTTAATCAAAGAGCTCGTTTGTCAAGGCAGTCTTAGCAGAATGTCTGAGAATCTTAAAACAAAAAAATTGCACCAGGAAGTATCGGAAACTTGTCCAAGTTTTCGCTTTCACTCTTCTCTTCGTAAGATTTTGTTACGATCGAACCAACCAATTTCGCGACATTATAATCGTTGATCATCAAATTGGACCCATAAACGTTATATTCATTTTTAATTTTTAATTCTGTTTCCCAATATTTGATATTTTGATCTATTGATACATTGTTTTTCAATGATTTCCATAAAAGTATTTATTTCCGTGTCGTTTTTATTGCTTTCAAATTATTGCATAATTTGTGTTGGTATGTTTTCTCAATGATCTCAACAGATTTTAATCTCGAATGATGGATATTTTGAGCTGCCCGGAGTATCTTTTCTTTCATGATTATACAGTTTCTTGTTCATTTTGTTATCATCAATCTTGAACCGATCATTCTGAAAACAGATCGATATCGCGCTGGTTCAAAAACCCGACATAAATTAGAATTAAATAAAAAAAGTAAATTCCAAAACTAAATATGCGATATTTCGATTTTCGAACAACAAACGTTCTCTGTCAGCGAAGATCGGTAGAAAGTGTGAAAGAACATCTCGAGAAGGTTTACTATTCGGTCTCGTCAGTTGTGGGATAGTTTTAATCTTGATCGCACTTTACAACCGGACCGAATGTTGGATCGTATGAATAACAATGAAGAGATCGAACGTAACTCTCGTAACGTCGTTCAAGAAACAAAAAAAAAAGTATAAGAAAAAATAAAAACAAAAGGCGAGCAAAGATGGAGAAAAAAAGTAGAAAAAAAAAACGTGTGGACAATGGAGAAGTGTTGAAGAAGTATCAGGAGGGAGAATGGGAGAGACGAAACTTTCATTTCATCTTTTACTTCAATGAGAGCGATGATTTCAAAAAAATAAAAATAAAATAAAAAATAGAAACAGAACGAGGAAAGAAACGGTGGGTGCGGTTGTGCCCTCGAGGCTGTCCTATCAATTTTGCGAGAGAATGAGATCGTCCAAGTAGTTCTGGTCTCACGAGAGCCGCGGACACGTACGTGCAAAATATATATCTATAATGTTTCTATTATAAAAAAGCCTCCCGTATAATGGCACCTCTTTCTTTATATCCTTCGAACTCCTGTGGCATACAAGTGAACTGGAAGAATAAGAGAATTGAAATACAAAAGAAAAATGGAATAGAGGAGGAACAAAAAGAAACAACAAGCTTTACTTTCACCGACCTCTCTTTCCTTCTTTCTCATGGCGAATGAGTTACAACGAGAGTATGACGAAGAACAAGATTCTCGTATTATAACGTCGACTCTGTGCTACCAGTAATGCAAAAAGTACAAATGAACGTGCTTCAACTATGACTGATAATTGAGAGCAATATAATTCTGATTAGCAATGAGAAGAATAACAATTTAGAACGTGAGAAGCCTATAAACAACGAAAAAAAGGGGAACGAGGGTAAGAGAGAATTTGACAAATTCAAAAACGACAAAAATCGTAAAATTTACAAAAAAAAACAACAGAAAAATGATGATACTCATTATTAAATAATTCAACAACAATAATATGCGTATATACCTTGAGGAAGATTCAATCGGATCGAGAGGCAAGAGAAAAGTGCAAGAGTGAGGCCAGAAAAAAAAAAGTAGTCATGATGCTCGATTATGAAGATGTTTTATGACAGCAGGAAAGACGAAACATAGGCAAAGTCACCGCAAGTAATTTGTCGCTTAATGGACCGGAAGTGAATGGCTCGTGCGTTCTTATAAGTATTCTTCAAGTTTTCCTGTCATTCGACTGTTTCAATTGCTGACGATACGAGGGCCGATTTATATTGAAAAAAGGTCAATTGAGACTTATTTGAAAGTCGTAGGAATGATATTTTGTGAATGTAGTTATTCGATTCATTTTAAAATGTATATTAAACTTTGTATAAAGGAAACTGAATTGTTATTAACCAGTAGTTTAAGCATTGAACGTCCTCTACATGAATTTATTTCTTATATATAAATATATGTCCATATATAAATGTAAAGCACTACCGGGTGAGATCCTGGCACGTTTATCTTGGATTAGAGATCTGGCATGAAGGTTTGGAAGCTGAAGGAAACGAGGGAACGCAGTGTCTGTGAATCTTCTACGTGACCTCGTCGTAAGCCACTCGCCTCAATCGCTTTTCGACCGAGTGCAAATCAAGATCAGGATTTCTTATCGAATTGCGGTGCTCACAGCACAACCATAAAGCGATGTGCTCACGAAAAAAAATCTTGTAAGAAAGACAAAAAATAAAAAACGAAGAAAAATGCTATCCTTATTGAAAAGCCCGATGGCATGAGATCGTGATCGCTCGTAGCTCGCTACCTATTCCGTATAAACCATCGTTTGTCCGGCTTCGGATTAACTCTCTCACACAAACACCGTAAGAGGAAAATAACCGATCGTGAAATGGTCCACAGACACATATACCGATTTCTTCCAATTAAACACGCACGGGAGAAAGGCTGAAAGGGATAATGGAATATGAAATGGAAAGATAGAACATTGTATTGGAAGAGATGTCATTGCTGTTGATCTTTCTGGATTCATATCGATTTTTTCTTAGGGTAATAATTATTTTTCGTCTTATTCAAAAAGGATGAAAAGCTATTTTGTTTTAGGTAAGCAGATGGGCAAACTTGTTGTCAAAGACTTTTGAAAACTAGCAGAATATCTAGATCGTGAACTCTGAAGCGAAAAGTCCCTTTTCATGTTTTCATCCAATGCGTCCTTCACAAAATATCAATTAATCAACGGTAGCCAATCCGGGGCGCAAGTGCTCCGCCTGGTCGCGCAGTGGGAGATCGACCTGCGTTTCGAGCAATCCGCTACGACGAGGCGGAGCTTTCTGCGTCAACCGCAACTAATTTAAGGCAGTAATCTCGACAGAGCGTTTTTCTACTGAATTTTTTATTTTTATTTTGAGGAAATTCAGAGCTTTATTATTAACATTGATGGGCAGCTTCCGGAAGATTCACATTCCATGGAATAACTCCCAAACTTTTTTATAAATTAAGCCCCTTTTTGATTCAATTGCACAGAAACATATGAAGAAGTTTCTCGTGAAAAATCAAGACTCTTGACCGTTTAGTTTCGGAGATACAGCGATTTAAAATGTAGTCTCTGTAAATTACATATGAGAAAGGTGTTTATATCTAAAACTCTAAACTTCATATCAAACGTTTTTCTCGAGAGTTTACATGTTTTTATTTTGATATAACATAAATATCTGCAAGTTAAATATCTAAGTTTTCAAAAAATTACTCAGATAATTAACTTTTAAACGTGAAATATCAAGATGATCTTGTCAATGGTCCATTGAACAGGAAAATGGAAAAGGACTTTGTCTTCAGAACTTGGTAATCTAAGCATCTTTTGGATCTTGGGTGTGTCTTTTGTAAGATGCTGCACCGTTGAATCCCGTAAGCTGGTTATGGGTCTTAGCTAAAGACTCGGTCAGTTCTTCTCATACATCCAGTTAATTCAAAGGGTTCATGGGGTCAAGAGGCTTAGCATCTCTTTCTCTCTCTCTCTCTGTCTCTCTCTTTCTTCTTATATCGTTGTACACTTATTAACGTTATCGCTGAAGAATTCTCTGTTCGCAATTCATAACTGTATCCATTGAAAGATGTCCGCACCTGTTGGAGCGAGTGTGTGTTTCAGTCAAGATCGTCCCCTTTCGTTCCTCCTATTACTTATGGTGTTCGTATACATAGCCGTCACGTGACCCGTGTTCGTTCAATTTATCGACCGTGTCTCGTTTGTGCTTGCGCATATTTTCGCGTACTATCGCGAAGAGTGCACCGTGGGGTGCCTGTCGAAGATAAAATAGCGTAAATGATTTGCAACTCACCGTGGCCAGGTATTTCTCAACGTTTGACATGATCGCAGGGTTAATCTTGGCCGATCAACCGTTAGATATTCTTCCACACTCTTTCAATCATAAAATCTTTACGTTCGAATAGTGAACTGCGATACATCGATTAGTTCCTTTTATTTAAAGATTTTTTTCATCACGAAAAAGACAGTAAAAAATGATTTTTTTTTTACACTTCCTTGGAAATGGGTGAACTGTCAATCAACATTATTTACAGATAAATTGTTTTTTCTGGATCCGTCAAATTAAAATTGAAACTCAATCGTTATAGTCAAATTTCGCGGCAAAATTGTCGATAATCCGTTCGGTGGCGCTCTCTCGGTAGCGACCTCGGACGGTCGTCTCTCTTGCGCGTTGTGCGATAAATTTCATTCTCGCAATCGGTTGCAAGGTCGTCAGCGCCGAGAGAGAAAGACGAGACAACGCACCACCGATACTAAAGACTAAAGTCTACTGTGTGAAACGTTGTGACTCGCGATCTCGTCTCTACTTCATCAATTTTCATTTATTTTAAACTGTTTGTAGTGTTTTTATTACATTTAATTTATCATTTTCATTCCAAGACAAAGAATGATCGTAATAATAATAATAATAACAATAAAAACAACTGTACAGATATTTAAATAATGAAACAGATGACATTTTAGAGAATTATAAATTAAACAGTATTGGCAACAATGAACATTGAATCATAATAATACAAATTTTTGTTATTGTTATTATTATTATTGTTTTTATTATAGAAATTGTAGGAATGAAAATGAAGTGTGTTTGATACGATATAATTACGTTCTTAATTACAGTCATTGTAAAAATCCAATAATGAATAATTACAAATAAAAACATTAAAGTAAAGGTTGATGAAAATCTCGGTAAAGGATTTAAATAATTTAGTAAAAATAGTGATAAATAAAGTTCCGATGAAATTTTATTTTCCACATTTGTTTATTCGTCGATTGTTTCAAAATGGATTTGGAGAAGTTTAAAAAAAAGTGTTTTTTACGGTGATGGAGCTGGAAAAAAAAATCCCTAGAGAAGGAAACATCGTGGAACCGAGTCTTGGGCGCAGTCGCTGAACGTTTTATTGATCGTCTGCCGGGGAACTCTCACCGAACACATACACACCGTACAAACACACATGAAATCATGCGATCGTGTATTTCGCACCGGGAGCGAATAAAACGACCGCTTCGCGTTTCCTTGTGTATTTGTACGTGTGTGTGTTAAAAGCCTTCTTCCCCAGGCGTCATGCGTCGACTGGACGTTCCAGCGACAGTGAATGGACAGCACGCGGTGTGCTCGTCTTTGACGTTCCTCACTTTTATCCCACCATTTTTCCTCTGATTTTGAATTATACGTCAAAACTTCAAGCATTACGTATTCCGAGGAACAATCGTGCATTTTTTTTCATATCATCGGCATGTAAAGTGAGTGAGTGATTTTTTTTACTGGTAATTCTATCAGACGTGGGAGGGGGGAGGGAAGGCTGTTTGACGAGACTCCATTTCTGTTTCGATATTATTCCTTTATTTATATGTAATTTTCTGTACAGTGGTTTTAAAAAAATTGACATGATAAAAATTATTAACGATATTGATTCTAGACGATATTGATTGATTCTGAGAAATATTTTCTTCTAGACAACTAGAAGGAAATATTTGAGTAGTTTCTATTTTCATTTTTTGAAAACTTATATTAAAACTTTTATTTTGTTTTTAAGATTTTCAAGAACTTACATATTCATTGATGGAATGACTAATATAAAGTGAAATATATTTGGTTTCGATACAACAAATTTTTTGCAAATATGATTTTTTAAACTTTTTTAAAATTCGTTTGATTCAACGTAAGAAGTAGAATTTGAGTATTTTCGAAGATTCTTTCTATTAGAAAAAAAAAAAAACAGCATTAATCGAGTCTCTTCAAACATCAAAAAATGAAAAAATATCATTTTCATTGAGGAGTAAATGAAATTTTTTTACATAAACAAAACAAACGTATATAACATAGAAATCGGATTAGAAAAATCGAGAAGGGAGGATCCCTGTTCGGGGTTGAAGTGTGGCATGCGTCGTTCTCGTTTTTCATCGGAAAAGGTCTCTCTCGACGAGACTGGATTCTCCAGCATCTCGGCTATGCTGAAAGCTCGCAACGAGTGAAAGTAATATCGAGTCTGGAATTTAAACGTCATTGAGGAAACGGAAGACAATTTTGTTTTATTATTTACTCCTCCTACGAAAGTGCGCGTTTATAAAACAAATAAAAAAAGATTAAGTTTGGTAAAAAACCATATTCGTAATGAGAGACTGGAAAAGAATCGGTTGCAGAAATAATCGATAATTTATCGAATTTTTATTTATCTCTTTCAAGCATCTCTCTTCGACGGCACATGCAAAGTCACGAAAACAAAATTGCCGAACAATATAAATTAGTGTCAAAGTGAAAAAGAAAAGAAAAAACAGCAAAAATGAGTCTACTCTCGTCGTCGATAAACAACGTGCGATGTCTCGCCGACGAGGAGAACGATCACAACATGCTCCAGGGTAAATTTCACTCTCGATATACAACTCACTGAATCACTCATTTTAAGGCAAAACTAGTTTTCTAACCTTTCGGACCGAATCTGTTTATTATTATTTCTTTCTGGCCTCGAAAATTAATTCAGAATTCGAGAGATTTAATGACAGTGTTCGAATCGAGTTTTGCACGAATTCTTACTCCTCCTTTTGCTATGTTTATTTTATTTAACTCTTGACAAACATTTTAGGAGCCAAGAAAAGTATCTGACGTATTCATAAGTATTTTTTTATGTTTAAAAAATTACCAACACATGTAAAGTTTTCTGGAGTATTTTTTTTCATGATTCAGAATAAGAACTAATAACAAATCGGAATTTTGAACAGATTCAAATGATTTTGAAAATAAAATATGTCAAGATGTATTGTTTTTTTTTTGTCATTTTTTTAAAGCACAATATAATGAAAAGGTTTTTCGAATAATATACAAATGATTATCTCCACTTTTGAATCATCGGCGTATTTTGATGCGTATTGATTTTTTGTTTACAATCGCCTCACAATATATGACTTTGGTGCGTTGAAAAAGTACTGTTGATCTAGAAAAATGCTGATGAACCGGATTCCAGAAGTCTGGTCGCACCCGCGTCGTTAAACGCGTATACCGACCACGCATTGTCCACGCATCCGTGCACTATTATTTTATCCACACATCTATATCTGTGTGTATGAATAAATATATATATATTTATATGGACTTCTATTACGATTACCGCATTGCGTATTAGTTAAAGCGCGCAGTGCAGAACGTAATGCAGCCTTTTGCAGTAAATTGTTCATTCACACAGTAAGCATTAAATTTTATTATGAAATTCTTAACAAATAATGTTTTATATTTCTAATAAAAGTTTCAATAACTAAGTCGTATTTAAAAAAAAACAGACATTTATTATATTTACAACGAATGTTCAAGACATTTTATTGATATATCAGAGCAGTATTTCGAAATTATTCGAATGATTGAAACCAATAAATTGAATCATTAATTCTTGTAGCATGAAATTGGATTCGATAAATGTTCCAAAACACTACATTAATCTGTCGAACTAAAAATCATGGCTCTTGAACTTTGTTCCTGAAAAATTCTACGCAGAAAAAAAAAGAGCAATCGAAATGATAAGAGTTGTAGAAAAAAATGATAGAAACTTGTATTAATAGCTGGCAATGAAATTTGTATTCAGAGAGTAGAAATGTTCATGTAGTTGGACCATAAATTTTATGAATATCGAGGTTAAGGCTGAAAAAATGGAGCAATGAATTTAAAGATAGAAAGAAACTGAAAAATGGAGCATTGCAGTTCAGATATCAATGTTTCGTTCGAAAGAAATTTTTTGTAAGGTTTCCTCGTGCTACTAATGATAAGCCTCGATTTGTCTCTTAACGCCGACGGTTTAAGCTGTAACAGGTCGGCCCAGGGAAACGTGCATGATACCACCCGGCGTCGGTCGTACAACCCTCTGCACAAACCCCTCAATCGATAGGAGACACTCACGTGTGTGTTTCCATCATTTTCGTATACTTTGAAATATATTGGCCGTTCCATATGAAATGTAACATATGTTTGAAATCTATTTTGATTTATTTTCATTAATGTTTCGGTGAAACAATTTTTTTTTTTATTTCTCAATTTTGCAGGAATTAAAGAAAAAAAAAACATTGAGTTCTCTAATGGGAATAATCATTGATGAAAAATACTTCACATGAAATATAAATAATATTAAGGCAGAATGTTCGTTTTGCGTTAAATGCCCCTAGTAAGTTATCGAAAATGTTTGCAAAACCCATCGAACATTGATTTGAAATGATAATCACGAAAATTTGCGACGTTGCCAATCGCAATTGTGCCTCGGTGACGAGATATTTCTATTTTTATCAGTGGCAGGCGATCAATTTTGCGATTTATACACGTTTTATTCGATATAGAAGAGGAAAATTTAACTCTGTCCTTGGTTCACGTAAGACAGCACGAAATACTCGCTTGATGTATTAATCACAGTCCAGAGTTCGAACAGAGCCAATTGTGGTGACGGTCAATACAGCAAGTAAAAATAAATGTTGCTAAAAACCCAATTAGGGTAAAATTGAATGACTATTAAATTCACGATTCCTATTCATTTGAAGTTCTATCACATAAATATTAATGACCAAGAATTCTTTTTATTGCTATAGCAAAAAAATGAGGAAATTCCAAATGACAATTAAGGACGATTAAAAAATTTTTTTTTTGTAAGAGAAAGTAGATTTTTAGTTAAAAACTGAACTACAGAAATAAATATCGTATTAAACAAGAGGGTTGTGTGTTGCTACGAGACACCCCCGATGTTGAATTTCTATGTCTTTTCAGCACTTTCCCTCGTCTACAATTCACCCACAAGCAATAGCAAAAAAAAAGAGAAGGAAAAAAAAGAGGGTCGAGTCTGCGATGACGAGACCGATCGATGTTTGCAACAACTCGGGGTGTCTCATTTCAACCCCTCCACAATTATAAAGTCAGTTTGAGCCAGAATAAAATTGCCTAATTAAGAAAACCTCTGAGTCACTTCTTTAAAATAGTCGAATGAATTCTACATTGATTTTGTGTAAAAAATAAAAATTCATATGATTAAATAAAATGATTGTTCTATGAAATATTTTAAATATCCTATAGGAATATAAATTTATTGATTCTTCAAGAATTTTTTTTTTTTTTTATGTTTACATGTTCAGTAGGATAATGTTATGGCTTTAGATTTTCAAAGCACAATACAAGTGTTTTCTACTCGAGTTGTATTACAACAAAGTGAGACCGTGACAAAACTCAACTCCGTCTATCACGAAAGAAAGAGATATTAGATAAGCAGACGTTTCACTTTACACTCGACGTTTACACTTGTCGCAGCATTGTCAACAAGAACCTTTTGTTATTCTTCTATATGACACTTTTAATTCAGCTTAAAAAAATATTTCGACATATGATATTCCACAATATTCTCGCCCGAAACTGTATCATTAAAGAAAAAGAAAAAAGTTCCTAACAGATGTACAATATTTCAGGCAGGAATTCAAGACATTTAGTCATTTACAATTTCGAACGATGTTTTGAAGCAAATTTGATGAATATTCGAAAATAAAGTAAAATTTAATCTCACCGTTTTGTTAGTGAAAAAATATATATATATATTTTTTTACAATTTCACGAATCGAAATATTGGTCGAAAAAGTTCTCAGCAAGAATTGTAAAATTGATACCAAATTCTCGTTTCGTTGTAAGAAACTCGATAGAAAATTACAAACGAAAACCATCATTTGATTCTGCTGTTAATTTAAGTTGAAATGAAACGGCCGATACATGAAATTAGATTACACACAAAATGGCCTATAGACGAAACATCGGATACGGAGATTCTGAAGTTACGCAGTCTAGTGTTTGCAACGGGAAGAGAGCGCCACCTGAGATCCTCACGGATCTCAAGTTTCGTGTTCGTAATCCGATGAAACGCTTTTTATTACAAATCGTTTTTGATAAAGAGCGAAAGAGAGAGAAAGAGAGAGGGAAGAAATCGGTGCATGAACATTCCTCGCTTAAGACCTACCGTAATCGTGTAATTTAGCATTTGAAAAAAATCCATGTATATATAGACAAAAAGCTTGCTCTCCCCTATATAAATAATGATCTTTATAATCATAATTAATTATTGTGGCAGTTAATAATAATACTTGAGTGTTAGGTTCGTTCGATAAAATTGGCACGTGACTACGCCACTTATTGGCAGCGTGAACTATCAATTAAAAGACCTAAAGATATCCCGATATAGTATATTCGTAATTAATAATGATATTAATGATCCAAAGATTGGCGATCAACCAGAGTCGTGTGGAACATTGCGGGATGACGGAAAATTTGTATACAGAGAAAGTTTTAATTTTTTGTCAACAAATTTTTCATAATGTTAGAAAGCGAACAGAGTACTTCCTCTCATTTCCGGATTCAATCAATATTTATTTATACATAAACATTTATTATTTATAAATATCGGTACACTTGTATATTTATATATCAATTTTTTAGTCCTGTCTGCCAACAAACGTTGTTTCCAATTTTTCAGTCATTACCTATCGAACTGGACAAACAAGACAGGGTGAAAGCAATTATCATTGTGATAACGGGAGAGACTTTCAATAGAAAGCTTCGTATATCATCAATTTTAAAATGGCAAACAATCTAGATCGATTTATAACTCTCAGATTCAAAGAAATGTGTTCGTGCAAAATCTTAGTTGTTTTAATACATAAATAAACAATTATCCTTGTCCAGGAATCAATGTGTTTTAAACATTGATTACCATTTAATCGACTGTTTAGTTGAACCATTTTTTATTTATCGTATTACTTCATTGGTCGATTAACGATTAAACTAATGAACGTACGTAATGTAATGAATGACGAGTTAATTAACAAAATAATTAACTCATCAATTGATTCATTTTCTCATTCAATTGGTGAGGTAATCAAGCGTAACTCTCGAAATGAAAAAAACTTGATTAAATATGCACACAAAAGTGTAATTTCCGTGAAAATTAAATTTGAATATCTTCGAGCGTAACGCAATAATTGCCACGTAGCGAAAAATCGGAGCCCAGAGAAATTTGATAGTTTTTTAATTGCAAATTGAAGCGTTCACTCCCATATTCTTCAAAGCAACCACGAACTCTCAAATACATATATAAACACGCGTTTATATGTATAGAAGATATAAGAAAAAATGTACTATAAAACTCGAATATAGGAAAGGTGTGAAAGTGCACAATGCACGCCAGGAATCCTGAGTTTGTCGGGTAATTGGTTTGAGCCAGTGCAGCAGAGAGCACATCGCATTATTATTGCTTGCATATCGAGGTCGAGACGATGTTATTAAATTTGAAAGGCGCGTGAATCTTCAGGATTGAGATTTTTCACGCTCGAGTTTGCGACCTTGTCGATCCTGTACCCTATTAATATGCCAGACTGCAGTCGTAGAAATAGAAAAAATATATAGTCTGACTTAGACGTTTGATTTTTATTGTTCTGCTTCACTGGAAACCTGCTCAAATGAATCGCTTCAAAATATCAGTTCATGCTGAAGCATCAGATTAATTATAATCATATTCTTTTCAACGAATGAAATGAATTAATTAAGTATTTCAAAATAACATAATCTTATGCTTTTTTCTTGTATAACCACGAAAAAAATGGTTGCGTTAATTATGATTGAACTTTTCTTACTCCCCCAAAAAAAGTTGATCCTCCACATTTGAATTAAGTTGAAACAGATTGCAATAAAAATTGATATGATATAGAATGATTTTCTCTGCAACTTTCTTGCAGTCTAATAAAATATGCATTAAAATTTTTCTCGCCGTCTATTCAGTGCATTAATTTATCTCGTGATGAAAAATTTCATGGGACAATAATAATAATGCATGCTATAAAATCCATCCCCATAAAATATATCGTCGATTAAATCGTAACAAAAATCGTGGAAAAGGCTTTTGCTATCTACCGTTAGAAATTTGATACGAGCTTCCCTCACTCCTTGGCCTTTGGATCAGATCGAATTAATAGTCGACCTTGTCGAGTGATTAGATCGAATTAGCGTCAGAATAAATACGCACAGATGTGCAACTTGCACACAGTTGCGATTTGCAACTTTACATTTGCGATTTCACTCCGCTCGTTTATTTATTATGTCCGAAGACTTATAAATTTCCAGGATGGGGGACGTTCACACATGTATGGGAGGTTTCGTGCACACAGTAACAACAACAAATAAAATTGATTGGAAAAAAAAGTATTTTGAACCCCATAAAAAACATTTTATTCTGAATTCTGAAATTTATTCAAAGACAGAAGATTTTTTTTAGAAATGCACTGATTCCTTACAGTCTCGTCTTAAAATAAAGTATAAATGCTTTTTATTCTAATCAGGAAATGAGGTTTTTTGATGAAAACTAATTACAGAATATAATTTGAAATTTGAAATGGACTCTTTATTTATACTAATTTTGTTCGGGAATAAAAATTCGTCAATTATGTGTTTTCGATTGAAACGCCTCATATATTATTGACAGTGGGCATCGTCTAACTTTTACTGCACCGCAGAGACTTTGAAAGATATCAGACAGCAGGTGAATAGACATAGATAGCTATCTCAGGTCTTCAATGACCGTGTGTAAACTCCTCGCGATCTCCGTATCAGCAACGTATGGGTCACTCTATGCGAAGTCGATGTAAATCAAAATTTTGGTATTATGCATTTGGTCAGTAATTTTTTGTACGAATGCCTAAATGTCTATTTCATATTCTTTTTCAGGTTTTCATTTGAAACACGTTTTGACAAATAATTTTTCTAAAATTGTTCTTATTTATTTATTATTTCGAAAATTTGGCACTTTACAAAAAAATCTTTTTTACAAAAATTGTGCAGTATCGAATTTTCTTCAACTCCGAATTTTTGTGGAATTTTGCGATCACCCTTAAAGGAGCTGGGGAACTCGAAAGTCTCGTTTTCATTTTTTTTTACTTTCATTTTCACGTTTTTTTTTTGTTGTATTTTTATATTTATATCTCTGTACACTATTACTGAGTTCAGCTCAAACCAATTTTCGTGCTGAACCTTTATTCACAGAATGATCTGACTTGCGGATAAGCCTCTTCCTCGTACTTAATGTACTTTCGACTTGTAAGTTCTCTTAAACCACAGCACCTTGCCCGATTCTTACACACACTCATACATTCAACTTTCCCAATAAAATTTGCGGTTCGTTTATCGATAGGACGTATCGAAAACTCGAGACTTAGCACAGCTTGCCAAAGTAGAATACTTATTACCATTTGAAGGCAGGTGAATGGTCTTTTTACTGCCAGAAATTGACGCGGGGTTAAGAGGATCATTCGAATAAGGGGTTAAAAAATTTCAATTGGATCGCTATTTTCGATTTCCTTCAAAAACTTTTTTTAACCACGTTCAAACATATTTCTGAACTAATCACATTTTTTTATGTATTTTCTATTTAAAATCAATTTCAACGTTTTTGGCAATTTTTTTGTTATTAAATAAAACAAGTTAACATTTTGACAACAATTCGAAGAAAAAATTTGTACCCATTTTATTGCTTTGTTCTCACCGACTCTTATCACCTCAAACCTCCTCCAATGATTGAGACGTTAAGTGCACTCTGGATTCTCGACATTTCCGCCTCAATTCGAACGTTCTTTCAAATCGTGCCTCGTCTCACAAAAGGTCAAAGACCTTATCTCTTGATTATTCCTCGAAGAAGAGTCGAAACTTTTGTTACGCAACGTTGAAACTTCAAAAATAAAAACTCAAGCATTTTGAGCAGTAAACGATTGTAAATAAATAAATGAATAAATAAATATCATTTGTTTAAATCTTTGTAATAAATGATATGTTTGAAAAACGCAATAAAAACAATTTAACTTGTCATTTTTATTGTTTATTTTGTGCTTTATTTCCATCGAAATTTACGACAAGTTTATCTGTTCCGTTAGGAAAGTGAAAGGGATTTTTTTCCTTCCTTCAAGAAAGAACATCCCTACATGCTTTTGCACTTTCCGCAAACGTGGAATTTCTTGCTATTTTCTCAACTCACATTTCGATCAATTAACATTGTCACGTGTAAGTCGAGGTGTTTGTGAAAAGAATTAACTTTTACAAAATGATTAATAATATAATTTAGTAAAAAAAAAATAATTTCCGAAAAAGATGTAGATCTGTCTTGTTTACTTACTTGCAAAACTTGAAAGAGTAACTCTCTGATTTGAAATTGTTTAATTCGATTAGATCCAATTAAATTTCACTTCAATTACACTTAATTAGTACAATATTATTATCATTATTGGTATTTGCATAAATAAAATCGTGAAACGTGTGTTCGAGTGATGATTTTTTTTCTTTTTTCTTTAAAAGGATCTAGTTTCAAACAATTGCATTGATTGCGTGAAAAATTCTTGTCTTTCACTTTCGCACGGGAATTCGTTAAAGCGTTCTATTTTATTTTATTTTATTTTTTTAAATGTTCCTACATAAATAGTTCAAAGTTCTTCTTCCCGGATGCTGAAAACATTATAAATTATAATAAGTACACATGCTTGGGACGGCCGATTTTCGAATGCAATCCTCTCGAGTCCCGCAAGAGCGGGAATAAGACGTCGAGGTTTGTGTGACTTATATGGGAAACAATGAACGAAAACGAGGACCATATATTAGTGTTGCGAACAGTTTAAAGTAATGGTTTACTTGCGAGCATCACGAGATCACGGTAGCCGACTTTTCATCGGTCTAGAAATATTTTTTTAAATTAGCCCGTAAAGAAAAAAAAAAATTATCATTCGAAATTGGAGTAAAAAAAAAAAAAAAATTACATCACGTATATGTTCAAATTCGACAAATAAGAATGATTCCAACAACAACAAAAACTAGTTAACTCAAAAAACAAACGTCATCTGTTCGGGTCGATTTGACCCGAAACACCTCATTCCATGCTCGATAAATAATAGATTTTACATTAATCAAATTTAAAAATGAACAAAAAATCATGTCGCATTATGACAGCAAAATAAATAAACAAATAAATAAGCACAGGTATTTACTCAATTTATCTAGAACGTCCCATTCATTGAACAAGATTTTTTATCCGGACAAATAATCCAACTAAAAGATATTAATAGTGGTACACGTGCGAGGATAAGAAACGTTTCACTTTCCCGTGCGACTTGTCCGCCCTCGCGAGATTCTGTATCGTACAATGTACGTTTCAAAGAAAAAACCGTATGAGGATCATACATAGTCGTTTATACATATATAGAATTGTGATTGTTAATACGCCTTTTAACGCTTTTACTACTGCTGCGAGGCAAAAGTAGAGGCGTACAAGTTCTCGCCATCAACCAGTCTTTCCAGATTTTTTTATTTTTTTTTATTTGCACATATATGTACATATATAAAGAGAGGTATATGTATAATTAGTGCATACAATCATCTCGTCTCAGTCTGTTGGCCTTTTTTATCTTCATGTAGAAATAAGAATATCCAGCAAACTTCCGCCGGAAATACAAGGCCATTGTTTTTTTCTCTCTATTTTCTTTTTTGCACAATTCACAATCTTTTACAGACATCGTATTTATGTGGAATCTCCAGAGTGTTCGATGTTCGTAGTCCCTCGGAAAAAAAACAGTGCAATAATGAGGCCCTCAGCGTATATTCAATTTTTAACTTTTTATTTATTTCTTGGATGTGTTTTCAACGAAATGTAATTTGAGTATTTTTCATCTGTGGTTCATTGCAATCTTGCTACTAGGAATTACACTTATTTGTGGCGAAAATAGTTATTTTTTAATCATTAAAATAATAATTAGAAAGATGTGTTTTGAAAATGATTATTTATTTGAAATTTTGGTGGGAAAATAATGCTAATAAATTTTTTGCCTAATTATTTAACGATTGCTATTTTGACTAATGAGGATTTGAATATTTCATCGTTATAATGTAATTAAGTATCATTCTCACGCGCTAATGCATTTACGATTTTTCTCGATGCGTAAAAAATAATGAAGCAATTGCAAAATAATTATTTCTGCTATTTAAAATTGTATTAATATTTTTTTCTTACATTTTTCTTTTTTTTTTCAATTTTTATATAATCCCGAGGAGTTATTGCTCTGAACTCGTGACTAATCTGCCAAAGATGGTCGTAAGCGATTATGTAATGTGAATTTTACGAGCAGTTGACGAACCTTTGAAAGCCTCTGGGAAATTTTGGGATTTCCCTGCGGTTTTCAAGAAAATACCGCAGATTTGTGTAATCCAAGATCTTGTAATATAATCGAAATTAGTGAACAGTAAATAGAGCCGCAACAGAGAGGATTCGTTGTGCAATGTTACAAAAAAAAGTGCTTACTCTTCACGTCGTTCGTTCACTGAAAATAAAAATAAAAGTAAATCCTCTTTGATGCAATCATATAAAAAAAAATGGTCCATTCATCCAACGGAATTTCAATTGCTCTCGGAAGGATAAATAATCCTTCTTTTGTAAGGCACAAAAAAATATATATAAAAAAAAAATCTATATATAACGAATAATAAAACAAATCTCTGTGAAACTCGTGAGAAATTTGTATTCGAGAACCAAAAAATGTGGGTAAGAATAAAGTGGGAGATTATAGAGTTTCGTTATCGTTATCTGGATCTTTCTCGGTCTGGCGATACGTGTGTAACGGTACAGATGTTTTTCTCTTGTAAAAATGTGAGCTGTGACCTGCACTTTGCGAGAGATAAGCTCGAGGGAGAGAGAGACAAATGGACCAGTCGTTATATACTTGGAATAAAGAGTTCTGGGCGAGTCCTGGGGTGGGCCGTGCCCTCTCTCATCGAGTATATTTTACCTTCACGACCAAGAAATATTTACCGATCTCCTCGTGGCTATGAAATCAACGGAAAATCGTTCAACCTCGCCCCGCTCTTGCTTCAAATTACATAGATCCTCTTTATTGCCCTTCTAGCCATACATACATATATAAATATAATAGATATATACATAAATATATGTTCAGTCGTGCGAGACTGACCTGAGATCGTTTTTTATAATTATCAATTATTAATTATTGCCATGATTACGTGACAGCATTGAGATCACGATTAAATCATTTATAAAAATAAAATAACCTACTTCATGGTGTTCGGAGGAATAAAAACAATCCTCCAACCAAATTGTGGTGTAAAATAATCAAAAAATCGTTGAATCATGTTTCTTCCAATTGTTCGAGCGTTTTGTTACGATAATTATTGAATAACCTATACTTTACAATGTGGCAGCAAAATTGACGATGTTTATTTTACTTTTCAATTGGTCAATAAGTGACACGAAAATCATTATTTTTGTAAATACAAGAGAAATAGTTTTAACGCATGTCTCTTAACAGTTCTACAAACCTCTGCCTCGAGCCATTAATTTTCTTGTCCATGGGAGTAGCCCGTATTAGACGCCTACCTGGCAATAATAATACGTGAGTGTAATATCCTCCGTATTCTCTCGACGACTGCATTCACAACTCTTACCGCGTATAGAATATCACTAAATATATATATATGTGTACGTAGAGACCTAAAAAACTATGTGGGTACAGCTTATACAAATCTCCCTCTCTTTCCCTTTATTTTATATGGACTCTTCACAGCCAAATGTCCAGCTGAAAACCATTTTTGATTTTTTATTCAAAAATCTTGTGTCTTTCATGAAAACATTCGATCAATTGATAAAGTTTCAATATTAATTATATCAGGGGAATGATACAAATGAATGATACAAATTATGGTCAAGACTCTCATCCCATCCAGCTTCAGTGTAATCGAAAGATTATGACGTTGCGAATAATTCTGAAAATTGATAAATTCACTAGATTTCTCAACCCGTGTGTCATCAATTTTTCCTAATTTGCAATTTACTTGAAACGTTATACTCGAAGCTTCCTAAGGGTCATCGACTACGAATTTGAGCTCGAAATTAGAGAATTCAAAATTAATTCTTTCGTAATTTTTGTTTAAACAAAAACTGGTGAGCTTGTGAAAAACGTTTCATTCTGATGTTCATAGTAGTTCAGCAGAAAATAAATGTTTTCATGAAAAAATATGATATTTGATTGTTTATTTGTACGTGGTATTTGTGCAATTGACAAATAATGAAAGTTCATAGTTTTTTTGTTATTGGAACAGCAGTTTAATCACTTTTCAAAACTGCGAAAGAATTCACGGGATACCGTACCTTCCACCATGGCTCAAAGGGTTAACCGCGTCTGCATAAAAAAATCAATGTAGTGAATCGTCTGAACTCTATGCGTTTGATTTTTTTACGTTTCCATCGAGCGTAGCCGGATGGTGAAAATTGATAAAATTAGTCAAGTAATCATGATCTTGAGAAAAGTCGACAAAACAAATAAATTAGGTCGTATCGTTGATAGCGCCCGAATCAATGGAGCAAATAATCTGAAAATCAGTGCACGTTGTTTTTTTCAAATGTTTTCATACAACATATCGAGTGTAGAAAAAATTGTAAGTTTTTGTCGACGCCCTTTGCCACTTAGACTGGAAAGGCCGATATAATTGTGTGTACGAGAGCGTGCGATCACCTTGTTGCACGCGGACGTGCATATTTCTCATTCATCGTGGTTTGTCTCAGTCCATTTGAGTCTTGCATTCGCCAAGTCTCTTTGAAGAAAGAGCAAGGGAGAGAGGTTGGAATTGAGAGACGAGGAAAAGACGAAGACGAGTCTCTCACGCCAACGGGGTGAAAGACACACCACAGAGACTGCCGTGGGCTTTGGGTCGTCATCGTGTGTCCCAGAGTGCAAAGTGGCAACAACCACGAGGAAAATGCAATACACGTTTATGCTTGTAAAATATATACTAGTCTACGTGTATAAGCGAGAGAGAGGGAGAGAGAGAAAGCAAGAGAAAGAGAGACAAAATATCCGCCACCAGAAGGTACACGACTCGATTAATTGTTATTCATGGCTCGAAATGACCAGTTTGTGTATATACATGTGTACATATAAAGTGAATAATATTCAAGGAGAGAGGCATATGTGGAATTCCATCGTTGAACACGTATGTCTTACACGTTGCCTCGGAATTTGGCGGATTCGTTATTTTTATTTTTGTTGGAATTTTATACATCAACTCGTGACAAACCTTTACACAGTCATCAGTAAAAACATCAATTAATTTATTGAAGAAAAATAAATATTAAATAGAAATGAATATTATACTCAACTTTTTTTCGTATTTGCATCCGAAAAATTGGAATAAAGTGTTCAACAATTAGCGCGAAATTACAACTGCTAGAAAAATCGATAAATCATTGAACGACATTAATTATATGTGCCACGCCTGTGCCTTCATTAAATATCGATCAAAGCTACGAGCACGATAAAGACAATTTATACTTCAAACCGAAAAATAATCGATTCGCATCAACTTCCGCTCGAAAGTTTAACTCCGCAAAAATAATGTACATGAAAACGTGCAAATAAATATAACGAGCAAATGAGTGCGTGTTGCAAACGCTTCATTGGGAAATCGGAGCTCTTTCCGGAAGTTGAAGAAAAAATACTGTCGGGAGCAGAAAAAAAAAGTATTTACAACAGTAATTAATGAAAGAGACTCGTGAAGAAGAAGCACACACGTGAGAAATATGAGAAATCAAATATATGTGTAGTGATAATTTAATTTTCGAAAAATGAAAAAATTCAATATAAACGAAACGTCTGGTTCTATTATGTTTGCAAATATAATTTGCAAATATTAAACGTCATAATTTACTTGTTACACGTGTAAAATACGTAAATATACGGTCAAATTATTTTAGGATTACTTTCATGCACTGAAAAAAGAGGAAAAAAATAAAACTTTTGTCATGAATTTGGGAGGATCTATGAAAATGATATCTTGTCAGCACGCAGCCTCCTATTGATTCTTCTGTGCTCTCGATACCCACTTTTACGCGAGGAAAACATCTCGTGAATCTTCCATGAAGATTACCTTTCGTAATATGTCTATATCTCAGTGAGACTCGAGTGGATATCACATTCATAATGAAAAACAGGAGAGAAAAAAATATACGTTACCACAGTGACGATATATCGTGACTAAAGTGGCCGAGAGCCTAAGCTAGAAGGCATGCTTGCTCGATCCTCTGGAATCTGGATCGGTGAACGTGTCTAGAGATTTTTGTAATAGCTCTAAGCTAGCTCTCTCTATCTCTTTTTCTCTCTGGCTTTGAGATCGTTGTACAAGAAGTTGATTTAATATCTGCCTGTGTTTCACTAGGCCAAACCAACTGCACACTCTTATTACTCCCATACTCTAATCTCACGTAATGACCGGTGGCATTTTTTGCGACATGAATGTAAACAATTGGGCAAATATATATTTTTTCAATTATTGCACTGGAATTATCTTATCTTTAAAAAAAAATCATTTAGAAACGAAAACATCGTTTCTTAGCATACCATTTGTTACTGATAATATTTGATTTTCTATCGTGACACTATAATTTATTTCAAAACTTCTTTTGTATCAAGACTCAATTGTAAAAACGTAGGTTTGAATACCTTGTGGCACTGAAACAATAAATCTGAGACACGCAGTGAATGTTATTGATAAATATATTTATCAATGAAGTATATTGAAATGGGCAGTATTCAAAAATTCATTCAATTGCTTTTATAGTGAATAAAATAGTTTCGAACAGTTTGCTTTGGTTTTTGCACAAATGCGATACAGCATTAACAAAATCTTAGTTGTAGGCAAAAAAAAGGCGAGGAAAAAAGTGGGTTTGTAATTGGAATGGGCTCATAAAAACCAGCAAGGAAATACGAAAGATCAATAAAAAATAAAAAAATGGACGATTATAAAAAAATAAAACTTTTTTCCATCGTATATTAACATGTTAACAATAAAGGCTGAAGAATCGTTTTGGAAAATGAACCGTGAGAAGGAAAGGAAGCCATACGCAAGTCATATGTTTGTCAGATGTCTCCGAAACTTTAGTGATCATTATTTATGAAATTGTATGAAGGCGACCGATCGCTATCCCTGAAAAATTAGCAAGAGGCTAGACATTTTACGAGGAGGGCCTCGTTCAGGACCTCGTTCAGGGCCTCATTTCTGTCGAGACGACATAATCCTTCCCGAGTACGAAGTGCACCCACAGACGACGCCAAGAAACTAATTTTGCCAAAACGAAGAGATGCCGGAACGATTGCACAGAAAAATTGAAACGACTCATAAAGTGCAGTCACTCAAGTCGTATGTTAAATAAATAAATAAAATTGCATATACTGAAAAAAAAAACAAAAACACGAGTTATAGGAGCAAGTAAAACCTAACAATTATTACAAAAAATTGGATAATTATGTTGAACAAAAGACTTCATTTATTAACACATGATTTATTATCAAATCTTCTGCAATTTACCACAACATCTTTATCGCAAAATGTTGTTTAATTTTGGTTAAATAAAGATCTTTGAGGAAATGTGTGCAAAATAATTGTCGAATACTCATTGAACTTCGAAATTCCTACTGCGAATTGAGGTAACATTTAGACGAAGAGAAGGGCATAAAGGAGGACGAGGTCCTCGTATACCTGGAGTTCATGTCAGACGAGAGATAGAGAGGTTTAAAAATGTTCTTTCACCGTTATTGGATTATTTATGGCAAGTTTTCATGTTCTTTGAATTTTGGATCGAACCTGGAATGTAAATTTGAATAGAAAATTGACATTGTCTTCTATTGATATTCGAGGTAATTATGATCCGTTTTTTTTTTTTGCCACCAGTCGTGGCGAGACGGACAAATTTTGATGCGTCTAAAAGGCTTTGAAGGATCATCATTTGCATTTCCCCATTTTCTCGTGTGACTAATGGGATTCGCAATCGTCTGGCTTATAATTTGGTTTATAATTTATGATCCGAGTGGGGTCGTCTCGAAGAAACTTAAAAGCCACGAGACAGTTTTGCTCGAGTAAACACGAGACCAACAACGCCCCGTTCTCTCGTAAACCAGCCAGAGAATCGTAATTATACGTTTTTTTTCGGAACATCTCAGGCGCGAGAAACGCTAATTAATGGCTCGTTAAAAGTGTCCTGAATCAGTCATGCATACGTTAAAAAAAAAAAAACGATCTGTATATCATACTTTTATTTACTTTGTTTTGAAGGAAACTTTTCAAAAAATTGGTGAAAATGATATGATTTTGAAACTTGTTCCGTATTTCATTTTTATAAAAAAATATATTTATTAATTGACTATTTTAATAATTATTATTAATCAACTTCGTAAATTTACAATAACAAGTTCAACCTACAATTTTCCATGCATCGAAAATATACAAAAACAAAATTTAAAAACTAGTATTTATGATTGACAACGATTTCACAAATCCCCGTGTCTTTCTTCGAACATCTGGACTTACCTGCTGTAAAAATAAAAGACAATAAGATGTTACCTGCAAAGATGGTAGAATAAAATGAATATTCATCATCCTTTTTGCTTACTGGTCTCGTTCATTGAATTATAGGACAAATATTTGTCCTATGGATTTATAACACAGGATTTATCTTCAGGAAAACACTGCAAGTCTGCGTACAAACATTTGACAGTAAATTTTAGTCAGGCGTTTCGTAAATTCGTCACGTTTATTCGTTTCACTAAATATTTTCAAAGGCGTTGAAAGTTTTCATTGCAAAATCATTTGAAAGTGAGTTTCAAACAAGGAAGAACTTGAGAGATTGAACTTTTCGTTGGCTTCGTTCACCAGTTTTGTTTTTTTTTACTCTTCTACCGAGATCTTGAGGTTGGTTAGGATTTCCCGGGACATATATCACTGCCTGAGGACAGTAGAGGCGTTACAACTGCCCCCGCAACTTTTCGAGTCAGCCCCCGCAGCTTCGAAAATAAAAATAGACAATGGTCAAGAATTATTTTACGTTGGCACAGGAAGAACCATTTAATTTTTTCTTCACATCAATGGTTCTTGACATTATTTTCCAAATGTGTTTAATGACTATTCTCCAAGTTATGATTTTGTAAATAAATTGATGTCCTTTTTTGTCAATTAGCAAACGGTGATTAATTGGACGTTAAAATGTTACCAACGTTCCACATATTGTTCATTTGCAATTGCAACAAGTCATTTTTTCCACAATTATTCGCAATACAAAGGATATTAGGAATGAGTCTATAATATTATGTCTTGGTACATGTAAAAAAAAAAAAAAATCCCGTAATCTCACACGCATCCAGGCACACGCTAATCAGTAGTTGAAAGCAGCAGTTTACGATTGTACGCAACCAAGACCCTGAGACTCAAATGTACAATTATATCTTCTGACATCGCCAACTATGAATACGAGAATCGTCGCTGACACATAAACTCAAATTAATGCATTTTGTTTTTCAATATTTTCTCAGGCAGACTATTTCACTATTTCGATTGAAAAAAACTTTTCTCGACAACTTTTCGACTCATTTCTCATGATAGAATCAGAATTCTTACTATTTATGACATTTTCCAAAAAGCTCATTACAAATCGAAAGAAATGGTTCAACGATTAACACGAAATACGCTTTTTTTGAAAAATTCCACTTCCTTAAACATCGATGAAGCATTATCTCGCTGAAGACATAACTGATCGGTCAATGGTGATGCAGAAATTGATATTTGAGTTGTGGAGAGGATTTTAGTAGAATGTTGCGTTCGAGGTTGCGTTCATTATGATTTTTATCGACTAACCGCATTTTTACTGGGATGGCAGTGTATTTTGCAATTATTCCTGTAATCAAACTCGTTCATAGCCAAAGGCATAGCTAGTGAATGTGCCTGTTACATTCATTATGAACGTGTGCTTACTTAGCTGGTATATCGAGTCGTTGGCAATTAAGTCTTGTGTACACGAAACACATTGTTTTCCTTTGTAATAATTTACAGTCTTGAGCACAATTTTCAATTGTTCATCTCTGTTTGATTAATAAATCGTACATGCTTTCTATTTGTCTCTAGGGCATGGAGCTTATCATTATGTATTCTACACATTCGAATCTTCCTTACCCTCAATCGCATATCTGCATTCATTTCCACTGTCTTGCGAGAAAGCCTTTATTTGATTTATTTATTTTCTTCAATATTAATCTACTGTCCTTTTATTCTTAAGAAAGCCTCGACGGAGTTTTAAAATTCATCTTTCAAACGTCATCCACTAGGAAACATATTTTCATGCTAGATATATTTTATGAATGGATCGTAATTAGCGATAAATGTCGATGACTAGTAATTAGATGCTCTCGACTGTGGTCCGTATCGAGTTCAAGAACGCGTGTAACATCGTGTACGTACATCGAGCATCCTAAGGCTAAATTAACGGAATAACAATTCCTTTGAATTTCCTCGTACTTTAATACCCAATGCATGTGTACGAATTTTTACATATTTTCAACAATGAATTGTGCTGTCATTCATCGAAGTGTGTATATCATCATGGTCTTCGGCTCGACTTGAAAAAAACATCGATTTTAACGCATGAAAGAATTGTTTTCATGGCTATACCAATTTCTCGATTAATAAAAATGTAAAATAAATTGTACTGAAAAATAAGGACTCCTCTGCAAAAAAAATTTCTAACTTGGTGAATAATCAGCTAGAAATACAAATGCAATTTTTTACGTCATCGTTCAACTTGCTAAGAACAAAAGAGAAAAAAAACTGGTCAGGCTCACGGTTTTATAGTCTTGTCTGGATCGTCCTTTATGTAACGTACATGGACAAGAACCAAGTGAAGTCTTCAATTAACGTGTCGACATGGTCGCAACTCACGAGGACGAGCCTGTCGTGCGTTCCTTGCTGTTTATTTTTTTCTTATTCACATACTTCGGAGCTCTATTTAAATTTCACCTCAATCAAGGGAGTCGAACGAGGAAGATAACTTTTTTTTTCGGGAAATTCTGATTGTTATAAATTTTTCAAAATTTGTATCATCGAAGTGAGTTGAACAGTACTCCATTTATTTCCGAGTGGTTTCTTACGTAAAAATTTCATATCATATTTTTTAGCCAAAATTGATCGGGGTTATCGAGTACAAACAATTAAAAAATGTTTATTACTCCTATTCATTTTTTCACGCAATAAATACAATAAATAATTTATAATAACGATTGTAACGGACGAACAATAACCACAATATAACAATTTCACATGCATAACCTCCTGAACCGCCTCTGGCCCACGTTATCCATTTCATTAATAAATTACGCTTTCTACGCGAACAACAAACTCGATGTGGAACTTCTCACTATACAATAAATTACAATAATATATCGTATATGTATATTTTTGTAACACGCAAGCGAGGGTTTGTTAATTAACGCATACACGAGATTAAAGGGCACGTATATATAAATAATAGAAATGTAATCTCGAATCATCTGTAACGCAGTTGGAAGCGTGTGTATAATCCACACTGACGTGATAATTAACCCGGAAAATATTGAGATTTTGTCATTAATGAATTAACGGTAAAATAAAAAAATAAAAGAGAATAACATTTTTGGGATATTTATAATCGCTGTGAATGAGATATACTACTTTTTTTCTTCCCACTTGACTAAGTAATTATAGATGAGTTACATGTATATAAGATGAGAAATAATTTTTTACCTCCTCACTGTATCGTACTTCAACGTTATTGCTGATGTTATTATTTTTTTAAGCAACTCGACAAAAATGTAATTAGCAGGACGTTCACATCATGGAATAAAAACACAAAATATCGACAATGACTTTTGGAAAGGCTCAGGGAGGGAGAAAAAAAGAATTATGTGCAAATCGACGGTGAAAGTGCATTCGAGTGCAACACGAAAGAACTCGCAACCTCGTCGTGCTGGTGGGTCAAAGTTTAAAAGATTCTCCGTGGCAAATCGGAGAAACCATAGCTAGATTAATCAGTCGCGAAAGAGAGAAAAATTTGGCGGAAGCGTCGAGATTTCTCTTTGCTCAAAGAGACAAATAATTATTAAGTTCGCCACGAACTTATCGTTGATTTATCCAATTTTTTTGTATTTAACTTTCGTTAAGCTAATCAAGCGGAACTTGTTACCAGTTTAATTGCACATGACGTGGTGGATAATGGTTTTTAATCGTTAAATTTACATCATAATAAAAAAATGAAATAAATTTTATAAAAAAAGACTCTCAAAAAGTATATAACACGTGAAATGTGTCGTTTTATTATTATTACTCTGCCAATTAAAATGGGATCCAGTTGATTGTCTAATAATAGTTCAAAAAGCTTTGACCCTTGACGCGAACAAAATTTGGAAACCCGAAAAAGACCCAATTTAATCGAAATCATCAAGGCCAACACATACAATGTAATGAATACGATTTTGTGAATGAATGAAAAATTTTCATTCATATTCTTGTTTCTACTTTTTATCGCCAAACTAAAATTTACAGTTTAGCCAAAAAAAAAAATAGTTTTTGCATCGTAATGAAGAGAAAGACGGAGCAAAAAAAGAGATAAAGTCATAGACTCGAAAAAGGTTCGGCAAAAATAACAATTCCTCGAAGAATTGTCTGGCATAAGACGTGGGCGAATGCCAATGATGTATTATAAAGCAAGTGAAACGTCGACGTGTAAAGCACATGTCTCTTATCTCCGTCTCTGTTACATAATCGCGAGGGATTCGACTTCTTGCATAGACTCTCTTGAGAACCGCGAGGAATCCTCGGCCTTTGACGTTCGTTAATACATACAACTTATTTTAGACATACGAATGACTATACTTTGTGTGTGTGTGTTTTTTTTCTTTTTCATACAATTTATGCATACCTACACATTTATCTATATCCATTCATTCTCAATGATATTATTTTCTTGTCGTTATCATGATTATTATTTAGAACTGTATGTTTCAAAGGTGTATTTTTTTTTTTTTTTCGTTGAGAAAATGAACTTTTGTGTAGTGAAAAAAATATGTCCAATTGAACAATAAATTTTAAGTTGAAATGTAAGTATTTAAATGAAAAATTATCATTTTTCATAAAATAGCATTGAAAGACTTCGGTGAGAATAATAAATCGCGATCGAATAACCGTTACAGCTTATAAAATATAAAAGAAAGTAACTTCGTGGCGATCGGGTTTTTATAGCACGGAAAGATAATTGTGATACTGGTGAACGATATATACATAGGGATATGAAGAAAAAATTATATATTTGAATAACACGCGAATCCAGAGCCCTTTCACTGCATTGCCTCTTCATTATCGCGAAATTAATAATTGACAGCGGTCGGAAACAAAAGTGCATTCGCCGAAAATCGCCGAGTCGAGGATAAAAAGAAAGGACTGGAAATAAAAAATCGACGACTGCAATTGCAGGATGTGGGCAATTCGGTTTTTCACGGTCTAAAAGAAAAAGTCCGTCAAAAAGAGCGGAAGAGGATGATCGTAAAAATCAACATAATTTATTTATTTCATAAAATCACATTTTTACAATCATTTTTGAATTTTTCAAAAATTATCTATCGAGAGCTTACATAAACTTAAAGAAGTCAAAAAATTTGAGTTTTAAAAAAAATTCATATTTCATACCACGAATACCATTTTATAACAAAACTGGTTTACAAAAACTTTAACCTCGGTTCATTTAATTTTATGTACTCCATGAAGAATCTATATTAAAAATAACCCCATTTTGGGAACGTCTGGGTGTGCATGTGTAAGCCCTTAAATATCGTCTATTCCAGAATTTGGATCCAAGTTATCAAATTCCATTTCATCGCTATGGATAACAAAAAAACGATAATAATGAGCATAAAAAACTTGTTTTAAAACGCCATAACTCTAAATTGTACCACGACCAGTAAAATTTAATCTTGTTAACCTAGGGTTCAAAAGGAATGAACGCAGTGTTGATACATTCAGTCTCAAATATTAAAAAAAAAAAAAAAAAAAAAAAAAAAACATACGTTTCATAGAAATATGGATGAATTTTTGAAAATGTATCGAAAATTAAGAGAATTTGCGAAAGAGGAATGAGGAAAATAGTTGGAAGAAAGTTGTAGAGAGGGATCAGTCCCGTTTCAGGTGCCCACGGTAGGTGGTCATAAAATCCTTACCCACGTTATTACAACTGCTATAAAGCTTACCTATATGTATATATATATATATTTATATAGAAAAGTAGAAAGGGGCTGAGAGATTCCCAACGAGCAGAGAAAAAGGAATAAATAGTTGTTACGGGCATCGAGGATTAATGAGAAGGTAGAGGGGTGAGGAAGAGGCTAAGACGGTGAGGGAGGGGGGGGGGAAGTCGTGGAAAGGAGAAGGGTAGCTACCCACCGGTATGGAACATTATACACAAGTTGTACGAGAGAGGACCGTGGCGATTCACAGTTGAACAGAAGACCGGTGAACGTCGAAGGAACCGGTTCGTAGTGCATCACGAGTGTACTTTAGATTTTCGTTATTTTATTTTTCATTTTTTTGTTTTTTGTCTCATATTTCTGTGTCTTAAAGTTTATTTCGAATGTCGTTCAGTGCTAAAATCACGTGAAGTTCTTCGTATTTACGAACAATTGAAATTGCCCCATTTATTGCAAATTCGAACGTTTGCAAAAATTTCGCAAGTGGAAATTTTTTTTTAAATTGCTTTTATTCGATACTTTCCAATCGTGAAGGATTTAATAATATCACGCATGAAGATGAATGGACCCAGCGTCGATGTGGTCTGGGAACCTCCGACGCAGATGAGCTCCCTCGATTGTTGGGACTATTCGATCGAGCTCGCTTGTCTTCAAGGCCCCGAAGGTACTGTCTCGAATTATTCTCGAGCAGAAAAATTATTTTCATTGTTTTTTCATTGATGCAGCACTCAAGATTCATGCAGTTTTTTTTTTAAAGAAAATCCTCAGCAAAAGTATAACGATAAGTTAGAAAATCATGAAAACATAGAAATTTAGATCAATGAAGAATTTTAATAATCTCTCAAAAATGAGAAAAATCTGATTCAATCAAAATGTAAAATGTTGCGAAAACATTTGGAAAAGAATAACGATGATAGAAACTTCTGAAACTACAATAAATGCAAAAATTAATTTAACAAATAACATTTTTTTCGACGTTTTTTTATCCACAAAAATTCGAATTTATTTGTGTCAGAAAATTTTACGTTTTCTCATCACACAACACGATCACGTGTTTTGTGTGGCTCCAATTGAAAAAAAAAAAGAAAAAACGATGTATGGGAATTGGCATTCGAAGCACAAAATTCTTTACCGTTTTTCGAGGTTGTTTGTTGGGCTGAGAAGACGTTCACGGTATCACGAAGTTGCTCACGATCGTGTAGTTTGTGGCTCGGTACTCTGGAAGCGAAGGTCCTTGCCCTAGCAAAGAGAGTTCAGGCATTCTTCACTTGTGACTCTACCGAGGTGAGGATCTCAGGTCCAACAGTGTGTGCCTGCAACTTTGAGAAAATTATTAACTGTCTCGAGCTCCGGCGCCTCGTATCACGAGCCTGAGAAAACACCTGCCCTTCCATAAACTTTATAATTAAAAAAGAAAAAAAAATATATGTATCCCGCAACATTTTTTCTCAAACAATGAATGCCCAATGGTATGAAAAATTCCCAAATTGCATCGCGAACTTTTCACATTTTTGTCTCAATTTTTCAGAATACCATTTGATTGGAATAAAAAAATAAAAATTTTAAATTTCGTTTGTTAAAATTGTTTAAAAAATGAAAATTCCTCAGTGGTTTAGAAAATATGATATGAAAATATAAATACATAAATGTTAAATTACATAAAATATTGGAATATCGACCCCGGAAAAATCGTTCGATCCTATCAATCATTTCTTTTTCCCCCATGAATAATAATCGTTCTTCACATTTCCGGTAATGTGAAATCTATATAGATCGGTAAATAAGAATCGTATTTGGTGCACAAAATAATAGCAACGTATGAACGTGCACAAGAACGATTCTGTTCAATTAAAAATTATGGAGAGCGTGACCGAGAAAAGCAGGACTCGCATATTTCGATGACAGATATGTTTGTAAACTATATTCACGTTGAATTATTATCGTTTAGGAAATGCTATTCCTAACCGATAATCGCGAAATTCTTTCGATTTTATAAATAATAATAGTTCACATATTATATTATTACTAGTATAAAGAACTCCTTAGTTTCCCTTGGCCCTCGAGTAAACGCGATACAGTAATGCATTAGATAAAAGAGTGTCTGTGAGCAACATTCGGGAAAGGGGTCTCACACGAACTTGGAAATTAGTGAAATGAGTATAAAAGAAGAGTCAAAGTGAGGTGATAGGAACAATGAAAAAAATATATACAAAATGTTTTCTGTATCCAATTGCATGATGAAATTGAATAATTATAATTATAAATACTTCCAATTAGTTTTACTCGATAATTCATATTATTCGATCAAAATAAAATGATAGGGACAAATGAGGAATTGAAGTATGCACAATATTCAAACTGTGTACGATTTGAAAACAACAATAACAATATAAATGAAAAATGCATAATAATTTTATTTTTCGTGTTACTCAAGCTAAAATGGGTTGACGTGAATCACTTTTTTTTTTGTGTTGCTACTGTGCTACTCTCTCTGTGACGTTTATAGAGAATCTCTCGATTTCGTGACGGAATAATTTTCTCTCCCACAGCCATGCAATTACACTTGTGCAACGTCACATGCACACAATCCTCACGATCTTGAATTTCTTTGCGTGTTTTCTCTCCCTCTTTCTCTCTCTTTCCGATACATAATTTTTTTTCTCTATTTTTTTTGTTACAGATCTTCAATTGGCAGCTGAGCTCGGCAAGACTCTGCTCGAACGTAACAAGGAACTGGAAAACAGCCTTAAAAGTCACCAGAGTACGATCGAAGAACAGGCACAAGAAATTGAGGTGAGAACAAGATTATTGTTTTTTTTTTTTGCAGGTTAATCAAATCCGATGGAATAATTTTCCGGAATGTTTTTCATCTGCAATAATATATGGCAATTATTTCATATTTTGATTATTCATTTACGTATCATAACAGTAAGTAATTAATTATTACGATAAATTTACTTTCGATAATTATTGAACTGCAACGTAATCGGATCATTAATTTAGAGTAACGAATAATTATACAATGAGATAGAAAAATGATTAAATTCATGATTTTATTATGCATTCGACCATAACCCTTAATTATAATGAACCGATAGAATAGCAAAGAGGAGCGAAGAGAAAGAGACAATGATTATTATTGTTCCATCACGAAAGGATCTCTCAACTTTCATTCGGGAAATTAGATTAATTAGTCTCCTCTACTCTGCTATTAAGAGAAAAAAAAATAAAAATAATCTCGGAGAGTTACTCTCACAGCAAAAACGCAAGCAACAAATATAACAGCACACTTTCCTGAACAGCACACTTCATTGTGTAATTTATTTTGAAATTACGCGATACTTGCGTCACATTTAATTACAAGTCTTCTTCACGATTCTACAACTTCCGGCGCATGACCAAATTATTTTTATTCCCTGACAATATTTACCAAAATTTGGAGAAAAAAAAATGTGTACAAATGTTGTTCTTTTGTAGTATATGAAAAAACAAACAGCCGCCCTCAGAGAAGTCAACAATTCGAGGCTTAAAATTTACGAACAGTTGGAAGTCAGTATTCAGGATTTAGAACGTGCCAATCGTCGTCTCGTCGTCGAAAATAGTAGCGACAAAAAGCTCATAAAAAGGTGACGATTTAACGAAAAAATCAAGTTAACAATTAAGTTATTTATCAATTAATAATCATTGAAATAATAAATAAAATAAAAATTCTTTTAACCTATCAAATGTTTTTAAAATAACAGTCAGAGTTTGACGATCGAGAGTCTCGAGGCAAAGACAGAAGAATTACAAAAAAAGCTTGAGGACTTGAAGTCTCTTTGCGAAAATCTTCAACGTCAACAAACGACGAATCAACAATGCGAGGACGAGTCACAATTATCGTCAGCTTGGAAGGCATCGGTATTACAAGACGGCAGCATAAAAGGGGTATGAATGATAAAATGAACAAATTCAAATGAATTTATGAAAATTAATTATCATGAAAAAATAAAAATTTATAAATTATTTTAATTTGAAATTATCGATCAGACTCAATTCAAGTGTAATCCATTCTTCATTCGATGGAAATTGTCAACGTTGAAAAGTGATACTGATTAAATTCGATCTTCCGAGCAGATCGCTGCCAAAACTCCACCGAAGCCAACACAAGAAAGTCAAATCGACACGTGCTCGCGACAGCTGGTAAACACACACGTCGAAGACGAAGAAGTCACGGAACTGTTGAGACAGTTGCACGAGTCTCGTAATCAACGGGCTCGCGAACAAGCCAGAGTTACCGAACTGACGGAACAGCTATCGGCTCTTGTTCAGGAAAACACCTCGCTCGAGGATCAATTGAACGTATGGCGCAACAAGGCACAGGACATGAAGAACTTACAGGACGAAATTAATACCCTCGAAGAAGTCAGGTGAGTCTTTAAATTTCAAATTAATTCTCTACATCTGAATGAATTTGAGAAAAACAGTAATATTTTATAAAAAATTATGAGATTTAAGTTTTTTTTTTTCAACCTAAAAATACACAACAAAATATACGTCATGAACTATGTAATTAATTTTTAAATATCAAAGCATCGCTTTCATGAAAAAAACGGAAGTAGTTTTTTTTTTTTTAATTCCAACGAGACCCTTGGGCCCTTAAATTATTTAGGATCAATTTTAATTTTTTAAATTCTTTATCATTTTGTTTGATTATTATTTGTTTATGTTTCAAATAGACAAGGTCATCTTTGCGGACGATGCTTACGCGGCGTCGACCTCAGTACTCACGACGAACTGTCAGTGATGTTGGATCAGGAAGAAGACGACGACATAAGTATGGCCGAATCTTTTGTCAACGACAACCAACGTGATTGCGAATCAATAACTCAGGTAAGATGCAAACTGTGTACTAAAATCTCTGGATAAAATCAAACCCGCATGTTATTCATGGTTATCATTGTTCACCTTGTAATTTTTGGCTTTATTTTTCACCTGCAAAACAAAACTTTTTATTTTGCTTTATTGATTTGCTTATTTTTGGATAATTATGGAAATACGAATGATCTAATTAACAACATAATTTGAAAAAAATTAATTTGCCACAATTTTCCTTCGCTTTTGAAGATGCATTTAATGTCGTTGATAATTTCTCCAAGAAAATGTGGATTGAAAGTTTGAAAAGAAGCCACAGAAAAATCGGTCATCTTCATGATTGGAATCTCAAGGTCGCAGATTTCGAACTTCTTTTTTCAATCTATAATTTCCAACGACAATATTTAAAAAAAGTATCGAGCTATGGTTGAAAAAACCATCATAACTTTTTTAATTCCAAATGAAAAAAAAAATAACAAAATTCTAACGAAAATTAACCGTGACATTTTATTTCCTTCAGGAAAAGGTAAACTCAAAACTTCTGGAAATTGCAGCTATCCGAAACGATCGTAAAAAATTATTTCACTTCGTCTGGGGTATGATATTTAGGGCGTGGAATCCGACCGGTGAATTAATCAACTTCGCATTTGACACACTCGGTTACTTCACGAATGAATTAATCCTGCCAATCGCATTGTTCCCTTTTCGATTGCCGCGCTTTTTCCTCAAGAAAATATTCCCGATTAATCGGTATCGTAAGTTATGCTGAAACATGACAAAAAACAGACGTTCTGTTCGATAATTGAGCAATATCAAAGATTTATACGTAAATAATTATGGTATGTCGTTAATTTTACATTTGCAAACGAGATGCGATTGCAATACAGAGAATACCAAAAAAAAGAAAGGAAAAAAAATTGACCATGACTGATTGACGAAATCTCAAGACTGCTAGTGACACTTGTCTATGACGTATAAGACAATATTTAGCAATGTGAAAAAAAATCGAGACTTATAAATACACTCTCGATACTTTCGCTTTTCGAGCTTGGTTATTATAATAATATATTTTCTATATAAAGTATATCGAGATAAATAGAAGATATAAAATAAAAAACAACACAAATTCAGCAATTCATTGCCGTGCATCGTTTTTTTTTTAAATTGAGTCTCAATCGTGATACTTTTTGTAATTCATTGATTTTAGTGCGTCAATTTAGTCGAGCTGCACATAAGAATTTGCATACGAATTATTGTTCCTTATCACCTTTCGAATTTGCCGACTGTTTTATTCTTCGTTTTTCATTTCTAGAAATGTTTGTTAAAGTCGGTAATTTGTTTGGTCGCGTTGATTTAGAATTAATTCGGACGAAGGGAAAGGGATGTCAGTGTTGATAAAAAAAGAAAGAGATATATATTTTATTGTTCTTTGATTATTAATTATATTAATGCTTTAATGTGAATTGACGATTCTTTTGCTCTGCTTCACTAAAGAATCTCAAATATTTTTTAACAACTTCTTCATTCTGGCTGTTACTATTCTTTATATTTCTCACTCACAAGCGTTTATACTTCATTGACATCACAACCTCCCGCATGATTATTCATTATTTAGCTTATTGTACGTTATAGTTTGTCTAGTCGCGTTATCGTCGAATTCCTCTTCATTAATATTTATATTTTTATACATACATACATATATTTATATATATTTTTGTCAATTTGTCAGTGTTTTGAGTTTAATGTAAATGCCAGATTTATATGATTTTAAATAAAATGTTTCATCACTGTAATGTTGAATTTTATTTTATCTAACGTCCTATAAATCTGGCTTTGTCCTTGATCCTCAAATCCTTCTCAAAACACCTGTAAATCGCTTGATTATTATTTATTTTGTGATTAAATTAAAGAGATTTTAACATGGAAAAATATCATTAAAAATTACTCCATTTAATAATTTGGTGTCGAAATAATTATTATTTTATTTTATTTCTATTTGTTTAATGTCTGAAAAATTTTCGTATACAATTGAATTGTTGAAAATGAAAATGAGCAGTTTTAGAATCACTATCATTTGAATTTTCCACGAATCAGAAAAGTTTAAAATACAAAAGCTTCACTTTTTTCGTGCCAAGAAACTCGTTGGAGAATGTATAAATTGAATTAGCAAGTAAAATCGGACATACGAGTTTCGAAAACCGGAAGTCCAGGAGGCTTCATGAATTGAGCAAGCCACAAATTCTTAATCGCAAATGTTAAAGTAGCTCGAGATTTATTTTCGTACAAAAAAATTGAAGGAGAGGAGGATTAAAGGATAAAATAATATGTGTCAACAGGAGACGAGCAGCAAAGTTGGTGACACTGACGAGGCAGATCCGAATCCGTACAGAGTGCTTGTGGAGAAATACGAAGCGTTGCTCGAGGTGCAGAGGCATCCGGCGATTCGTCGTAAGCCAAGCGTACCGGCGACGTGTATGTCGTTGCAAGAAGAGCTTGAGATGTCCGGTGAATTCAATAATTTTCAAAATTCAACTTGCGATTACGAAACGAGCCAAAACGATTCAAAATCAACCAATCAGAATGGCGGACGTCGTGGTTTCGGGAGAAAACCATTTTCAGCAACGCCTACAGACTTTTCGGAAGCAGAAACATCGTCTTCCGGTTTTGCTGATGAGACAAGTAACAAATCAACACAAACGGACGAACGTCCAGGCTCGCTCTTGTGTTCGATCGCCGATGGTGAGGATTGCAAATTCAGTATTTATGACGACAACAGTCCGTTCGAAAGTCGTTTCCGGAAAACGCCCGAGTATCGTCAATTGTTCAGTGAGATATTCCGCGTGCTCAAGAGGGCGGCTGAGGCTAAAGAGGATGGTGAAAAATTGCCTTTGTTGGACAACAGCTCGTCGAACAACACGTTGAAGTGTGAAAACAATTCAGCGGATTCCTCACAGTTGGACGACTTCAACAGCGAGGCAACCGATGATTGTCAGAGCGTTATGTCATCCGTTGTATCCTCGGTCGTTTCCGAGCCTGTATTCCGTGTGCAAACACCTGAATTGCAGCGAAGAAATAACGAGACTTCATCGACGATACAGGAAACTCCGAAAAAGTCAACATCTACGGTCAACAACATGACCAATGGTAAAATAACAGGCGATACTTATCACCATCCAAAAACTCATCAACCTCGGCGCCATCATCTTGATTATTTGTCCATAAACGTACAAGTGAGAAAGAAGAATAATGCAAAGAAAAATTGCTCAAGGAAATTGAGCATCGAGAGATCAACCACACCGGACAATTCCACAAGTCCACGCGTTCCAAAATCCAACAGCAGCGGTAGAAGAAATAAATTCAGACCCCTGACCACCGCAGAACAGGCGGATGGTACAATTTGGAACGGCAACACACTTCATATATTCTCAAGTAAAACTCGTATTTCTCCTGGAAATTCCAACAACTCAAGCTCCTTGAGAAGCAGAAACAGTTCAGTTTCTTCTCCCCGCAATTCCAACAATGATCAGCACAATTCTAGCTTGGAGTACAAAGAGTACAAGCCGAGCACAGCCTCCGAGGAAGTTGCAAGACTCAGGAGACTTGAAATGTCCTACGCCGAAGCCCTCAGAATGCCAAACAAACCCAAAGTACACAACAATCGTAGATACTAGAACATTTTTTTTTAGCGTAACGATCTTTCAGGCTAAACTCAAGAAAGAACGAACACAAAAAGAAACAAGAAGTAAAGAAACAATTGTTTCCGCATCAGGGCAAGAATTTTTGTAATTTTCTTTATCGACTCGTGGAACGATGCGAAAAAGAGTGATAATTTATAATAATAATATATACACATACTTTTGAGTATTACTTCGCAGGGAGAGAAACGTAGAGTTTTATTATTTCCATACATTTTTTTGTCTCTCATTTCATAATTACTGTTATCAGAGTAATGATGAGAAAAGCTCGATAAAACATTGTAGCTGGAAATTCGGGTTTCTCTCCTGAAGGATTTAATCGCTCTTGAACAATTAGGGGGACGAATTTTCGACGCGATTTCGTGTGAAAGATTTCTTTTTCTAACAATTAAATTATTCGAAGGATATTTTTCTTCTTTTTTTAGCAATTTTTTTCGTACGCGATTTTTCTAGCTATTCTTGAAGATTTTGATAATTGTAAATATTTGGTTCTGCAGTTGGTGAATTATGTAAAATTTCAAGATAAAACGTCGATCGGAGCTCGCGAAGTTATTGAGTCAGCAAAGAAGGAAAAATATTAAATTGATTCGAACTCGAACGAAAAACTATCGCGTGGCGATATTTTGCTGTTGCAGCTGGTTTCTAACGCGCAATATGTTTTTTCTCTCAACAATAAGACTTTCTTTTCGATAATTTACAGGATTCGCGGCCTACGTTTATGCGAAGAAGAGAAAAAGAAAAAAAGAGAAAAAGAAAACAAATCCTCGATATTTGTACATATATTGTCATACGAAAAAACAATCAATGATTAGTGAAAATCGTAACTTTGGTAAGAAGCGTGGATATTTTTAGAATTTAAGTTCCTTTAATTTTCTATCTTGTACATTTTTTGTTCTTCTTCTCCATTAAGTTAATATGTTCTATGTTTTTTTTTTTAACGCGAATGCATGACGTTAGTAAATTCCGAGGGCTGACGTATTAAAAAAAAGAGAAAAAAAGGAATACGAAAGACTGGAAAAACTGAAGCGAGACTCAATTCATATTCGTGCAAAGAGCTTCGTTCCCCTTTATTCAATCTCGAGAACCCTCCTTTTTCCCCTTCCCCCGTATCGGTGGTAAAATAAGAAATAAAAATTATTTATGTGCCATTTACTATAATCATCTAATTTTTATAATTCTACCTTTATCCTTATATCAAAAATATTCTCCATGGAAAATACGCGAAAATCAGCTGATCGCGGTCAAACCCACAACTTCACTTCCAAAAAGACGAACTGATTGTTCAGCTTCCTTGACGTAACAAGGAACTTACAAGCGCCGCCATTTTATGTCGGTGTCACATAAAAATGTATGGGAATAAATTTAGTATTCAGTCAAAAAAAATTGACGTTTTTTCAAAGGATTCACCATTTGTTGGAAGGTACAAAGAAAATACAAGAATTACAATTTGTTCGATGATTGTATATTTTCATTTTTTTTTTCCATCAGGAAGAGACGGGGCGAGGAGAGTTGACATTGCTGTCAAAGATATTTGTTTTGTCACGATTAAAAATGGGTAGTAGTTCGTTTTTCGCAACGATCTTATGATTTTTTCAAAAGAGAATTTTGAATTGAAGGGACTAAATGTGTCTGAGTTGAACGAAGAAATAAGGGTGCGATTTTTTGTTTATTTACCAATTAGTCGGAATTAAGGCTTTTTCGAAGAAGCATCTCGTCGAGCTTTAAAGAACGGTCGATAATTCCGAGCATTTTGATCCTCATCGAGTTCAATGATTTTTATGTTTTTTTCATTTACGTCATTCAGTTTGGTCGTAGCTTGACAACGATGTCATCGAATAGGGCACGATGGACCGCTCCTAAACTTGGCTGCACGCTGCTTGAGCTTGCAGTTCTTCTAGGTCTGGAAATAGGGAATAAATAAAAAATAATGATTATCAATAAATTGATAATTCATGAAGCTTTATCCACAATTACTTGTAATTGTAAGTTTGATATATGTTCATGAATTCGACACGCCCTTGGTTTGTTTTTCTTATAACTTGAATTGAATTATTGACGAAAATATTAATACGTACTCGGTTAGGCATCGAACAGCAGTTCCCGTTGGATTATTTTTTGGACGTGGATTTACCAAGAGACACTTCATCGGATGACCATCTAATTGTCTGTTGTGATAAGTTTCCACCGCTTTAGTGGCGTCCTTAAGTGTTTTATAAATGACCTCCGCAGTGCCTGGTCTCACCAGTCGTGAAACGAGCAGTTCTCCGACGTCCTCAAAAAGTTCCTGTAAAATGACGTGAAAATTTCTTTGATAAGCAAAAATATTTTGCTTCGAATCTTCCAATTGTATGAAAATAGTAAAGCAATTCAACATTTTTTATTCAATTCTTAGCTTTAGTTTCTTTGAGAAACTGAGTTCTCGATGTTGATTGTGCTTTTTGTTTCATTTTTTTTTTACCTTAATATCCTCTTGCGTAACGTTGGCTTGAAGATTTGAGACGACGATTCTGTAACCAGTAGATTGGGAAGATCCAGAAGTCGTGCTGGTTTTTGGTCTTCCCATCCCTTCCAAAGGCCGCTGCTGTTTACTTGCCATTCCGTCTAAACGAGATTTAACTCCTATTTCCCTGTGACTACGAGGATCAAAGTATTTCGGCTCTACCGAACTTTCAGCCAGAATAGTCCTGAAAATCCATCATTTTTCCATCGTTACAAATTACAACTTTTCAAATTTTATTTTCATTTACATAAATTATTTAACTAAACGTACCTAGATTTTGATCCGAATGTCCAGTCTTCTCTGTAGGACGCCGGTTCGTATTTTGACTAAAACGAAAAGCATGCAAAATTCAATGAAATAATTTCCCTTTGATGAACTTTTCGTTTTATTAATTTATTCACTCTAGGTGATTCGATAGTTTTTTATTTATTTTTTTTACCATTGGCGAACGTGCTACGACTTTAAAATCCCGCGGTCTCTCGGGTTCCGGTTTTCGCGGCATTGCTGCTCTGAGAACATTTCCGCCAGGTTGTTTGACCCAAGTGTAGGGTGTTCCGGGCTTCATACTGAACACAGGTGGTGGAGGTGGCGGAGTGGGAGCGTATTCGTTGCTGACTGTGCGCCGTAAGGATGGAGCGTCCATCATATAAACATCTTAACACAAGTAAAAAAAAAAATAATTGTTACAAAAATGCAATTAATGAAAAGTCTGAAAACACTAGGAGTTTCCTGCCACCATAGGAACAATTGCAATTCTCAATGGGCTGATTCATCGATCATGATGTAATAATGATCATTTGGATCCAAATGTGCATTGCGTTTTAAGTATTGCAACATGGTATATTGAAAAACAAGGTAAGATAAGGTTGCGTTCCAAACCTTCGTTATATTCCATGCCCATGTCATCCGAAATGTATTGAGGTTCTGGAGGAGGTTGCTTATAGCCAACATTCCGAGTGTTCATGACGGGTGGCGGCTGCATGTAATTTTGCGTCTGTACGTGACCCACTAAGGTTGGAATCTTATTGGTCATTAAAGAAATGCGTCCGTTGCGTCCCGTCTTCCTGGATATGCTTCCGATCAAAGGTTCATTCTTTTTAACTTGGCTAGCCCTCAATTTGTCCAATTTCAATCTGGCGTCGCTCTGTTTGGCAATTTCTGCCAATTTGTCTCTTGCGTCAGTTAACTTTTCACGATTTTTCTGTATTATCTTGAAACGGGCATCCGTCACAGTTGGCACCGGTCTTGGTCTCGTTGCGCCATTAGCACGAGCACCACGGCTAACGCCTCTACGTATTCTGCAAATTCAACATGAATTCTAAGACGAAATTTGGAAATATCATCGTATTGATCATTTCCATGATTAATTCACTTTTTATTTTTACGACTTTTAAGGGTTTTTTTCGAATTGCACTCATCGTTTTGAGGTTATAAAGGAAGTTCACTCCTTATCGTTGCCTGCCCGAATTTTGGCGAGTGAAAATGGAATTACGATTGTATTGTAATGCCAAAGTTAAAATCAACTAAATTTCAACGGGCAAGGGACCCAATTTCTTACGAAATTGCGTTTTTATTGGCCCATATTGAAAAATACCCGCGGCGTCACTTCTTGACACAAATGTCTTTCGTAATTTCTACAAGTATTATTATTAAAAAATTAAGATTTTTACTTACCCTCCTCTGCCTCGCATTACTCCGGGTTTCGATGGTTTTGTTTTTTTAATTATATCGTCCAGGCTCAGACCCATATCGGTCATGATCCGTTACGAAAAATCGGCCTAATTATGACTTTGACTATTCCATCGACGCGAGAACAGCACGTGCGACTTTTTTTTGTAGATTTAATTTCTCTTTCTCCGTTATTTTTGGTGTTTTTTTTTTTTTATACTTCGTCTTTTTTCTCGCGTCTGAATTCGATTTCACTGTGATTTTCGGCAGAGAGAACGGGAAAAAAATGTGTACATCCAGACGAGAGATGACGCGACACGGGAAATGTACGAGCAGGTGACTGGTGTGAACGTAGCAACGTAGCCTCGTGCTCCGAACTGAAAATGTGGAAAGACAGTTTTGGTAACGTTTTGGTAACGTTTTGGTGACGTTTTGGTGACGTTTTGGTGACGTTTTGGTGGTTTTGGTCGTTTTGGTCGTTTTGGTCAGTTATTTAAATCGAGATGTGAGTCCGTCGTCGTCGTCGGCAAATGATTTTTCCTTTTCTCCTCACTTTCCTGGCTATCTTTCTCGACAATTGAATTATTGAATGAGAAAATGTCCTTTACGATATAACTATAACGAGTCATATAACCGTCTCGGAGAAATTTACAGCAGTTACAACCCTACCAGAAGTATCTCTAACCCAAAAGACCTGCACCATCGACGCTGTACCACAAATAAGCACTACTCCCGAAGAGCTTCACTAAATAAAACAGCATACAATACAACCAAACCAAACAATAATTGAATATAGGTTAACAAGGCTACCACAGAACATTTCTACCAGAAGTATCACCACCTTGTCATCTCTACCCGAACCCAGATACTCAGATGATCATTAGGCGTACTATTAAGTACAAAATACGACCACGATGCGGCGGAATACCAGCGTAAGCCGTACTCCTACGGTTGTATTTGAAATGATTATTACTCACATTTATTAGATAAATGAATTTGCATTATTCACTCTTCATCAAATTGATTACATGTATAATTGTATGTGTAATTTAATTCTCATTAAGCTAATTAAATACAATATTACTATCGAGTATCTTTGCCGAATGACGAAACGAAAATTATTATTTGATGAATTTATTATTCAGTATATAACTGTTGAAATATATTGAAGAGTTCGAAGTAAACTTGCGTGGTATGCCCGCGGTTTTGTTTGTTTACGTTCTACGCGCTCCCGTGAGTCCCGTGTGCTTGCTGCGGTTGAGCGTGCTGCATAGTGGGGGAACGTTCACCGCGCCGGCGCGTCTCGATGGGTGAAGTGGTGAAGCGCGAGTGGTGAGGCGGGCGCGGGACAGCTGGGCGAGCGGGAGAGCGTGATAATGCTAGCCAGTATCGGTCGGACGCCGGCCGGCGACGCACGGAGAGAATGCTCTGACCGTCGGTTGCTTTTAATTCTAACGCTATTATACGCTTCATCGTTCGTCATGCTGATAAATTTCACGGAACGAAATATATAGTAGTACAAGTAGAATTCTTTTTTATCCTCAATAAATAAAAATAACTATACAACCCTATGGCTTAAAAAAAAAAATAAAACAACATAAAAAATAATTCATTATTTTATAGAAACAAATAAAAAAATTGATTGAATTTGTACTTTCATACATAATATACTACAATAATCCATAATAGTTTTTTTTCTTTTAGTTGTAAAATTCCTAATTTTATTTACATAGAAATAAGATTAGAAAAACCATTACGTTGACAAACACTCGAAAAAATTATTGATTCGTCCGTACATCGTAAGAACTGTTCAAATTTGTTCACGAAAAAAGGACGAATGTTTCGATAGTTTGTGACAGACAGTATAGTGACCCTTCTAACACAACTTTGAGATTCGCGCAAACGCTCGCGTGCCAAGGCGAGCACGCACGCACGCGTGGCACTAACGTGAGCATGCTCGGGTCTCCACGAAGATGTGTTAGAGCTGTCGTTACACTGTCTGTCACTTAGTATTGGTCTGCATTCATTCTATTTTGTATGAAATCATTTTATCTCGCCATAACTAGATTTTCAGTTTAGACAAAACAGTATTAATATTGATTTGTTTTTCAATTTCAAATTTTTTTGAAAAAATTTGTTTGTCAACGTAGGCACTTTTTTACATAATAACTTGGTAGATAGAACGGGTAATGGTGAAAAACTTCCGTTAATAATTGAAATTGTATTTACAAATCGAAAAGCATCTTGTTTTAGATTTAAAATTACTTTTGCGATTAAACACAAACATTAGCTGTGAACATTTCTGAAAGTAAAGTTAAAATGGCATCGAGTTGAAGCGTAAGTGTAACGGATACGGGTCGAATCTCGAGAATAGATACGTGGTGCGACTCTTGGTAGTGCGGATAGTGCGGATTGTGATGCGAATTCAAGTGTTAATTAATCGATTAAGCCGCAAACAAATGTGTGAGACGAATTCGATTATTTGTGCGGGATTAACATTAATGAATATTACACGATCGGTATTATGGAATGCAATTTCATCGAATCGAAAGAAACAAGTGAAACATGTTTCAGTGAGAGTGTCGTGCAATGGATCTCAACCAGGCGATCCTCGAAAGATGTCGCCCCACGCGACGAGTGGATGACGAGTTCCTGAGAGGTGGCCAGGTGGAACAAGACATCGACCGGTGAGTAAATCAATCATTTCAGTAGTATGAATAAAAATAGCCAGCATAAAAATTGAAGTATACTTTCAAGTTTTTTCGATGTTAATTTTATCTTTCATGAGATTGGGTGGTCTCATCTTTCTGAGACCACCAAGAGATTTATATTCAAAAGAATCAAATTATTTGACTTAAAGGAAATAACTTGCAAGCGAAATTTTGAAATTCATTTTTTGAAACAATGGTTCAACACTGAACGATCTAATTGCACCACCACGAACCGTTGTATGACCCCCAGAGATTTATAATAACAAAAACGATGCATTTGAATTAAGGGGGCTAACTCAGGGAGGTTCAATTTTTCAACAAAAAATGATATGTTAAGTTGTTCTTCTATCGACGCGTGCCGGTCGGCAAGGAGGAAGCTGTCTGAAATAAGCGACGGTCGGTCAATTCGACGCTACACTTTATCACTCTTCGATGACTTTAATATTGACTGAACGAAGTGTCTAATGGGACATACAGAATTCTTCTTTATCCTCAATAAATTAAAAAAAAAACCATAAAATAATATTTTTTATTTTTTTAATCGCATAAGAAATGCAATAATAATGAAAAATAACGAATCGATTTGTACATTTAAAGCCTTATAAATCATTTACAATATTAATTAATTCCATTATCATTTTTCTTCGGAATAATAACGTTTTTTTTATGTACGAAGGAATATGATTTGAAAAAATGGAGTTAAAAACGATTGAATAAATTATTCCTTCGTTCGAACACCGTAAAAAATGTTCACATTTTTTGTCAATGAGGTTTCTCTACACAAATAAATGATAGGCCGATGGCAGTCTAGAGTTAAGACTCTTTGATGCAAATCGCACAGTTTCGAAACTCCTGTGTTGGTCCAGGAAAAACAGCACCAAAAATAGGGCCATTGAGCAATTTTTTGATTAGAATATGTTTTAGGGGGTGGTTCCTAAGTCTCAAAGCAAGTTTTTGTCCCGAGGGGGTGGAGCAGCGTTATCCACTGTCTTGACGGACGCGTTTTAGCAAATATCTCATAAACCGCGCGTATTGCGAAAAAAATGATAGGGACCTTCTTTCAGCCAATGACATTGTCTATATCTTTTATTCTCAACTTTTTCCTTCATATAGTTAATATCGAGGTTAATATTTTCTGAGATAGAGACAGTTGTAAAACCTAATTATTGTTTTTGTCAAATATCTTGACAATAGTTAGAGATACAAACAAAATAATAGTTACAAAGTACTAGTCAGTTTTTTTTGGATCCTGCATAAAGTAAAAAAAATTATTTAAAGTTTGTACTTTTATTGTTCACGGACCTTTGCATTTTGAGATAAGTGTTCATTAAAAATATTAACCAATAAAATCGTATGTTCCGAAGTATCGAATTTTTATACTCATTTCCTAAAGTTAAATTTAACTTTTGTTAACATTTTGTAAACAAAACACTTTATATACTCTTTTTTAACGGGTCGAACAAAGCAAATGGTTGCGTTTTTAACTATCAAGGATTTTCCACGGGTACAAATGCTATTCTGCAGAACCCAAAGTATCAGTCTCTTCCGGTAATTATTGTCGTCTCATTACCCAGCATAAAATAAAATTTGAAGGAAAAAACACGTAGAACACTCTATGAACCAAGGACTTGACAAAGAAAAAGCGGGTTATTCGCCATATTTACCAAAAGGTCCTTCGCGTGTGCGGATCTTCACATTATGTGGTTTGTCCAGCTTGCGTCCTTAAACCGTGTGTCTCTGTATCTACTCTTAGGATATTTTTACGTACATTTCCAACCAAAAGTTCATAGCGAAGAGGTACAAAATTATTTTTATGGAAAGGAAAAAAAATGGTAAATCATACAAGATATGTTATTGTGTTTTCGTGAAAATTTATATTTTGCACTGTGAAAGTTGCTCAATATTTCAAGGTTTTTATTCTGTAACAGTACAATTTTTGAAAAGATGAAATATTTTGTTACGTACGCTTCAAAATAGACAAAATTTGTTTCTAGATTTAGATCTTTCGGATCTATTTTTTTAGTACTTTTTTACTCCTTAAAACCGTCAGCAGTAGCAGGTTTCAAAAGTTTGTTTTCAATTGTAACGTCAAGTTAATATTCTCAACAGTTTAAATAGGACAGATACATTTTTTTTCGAATTTATATCTTACCGGAACTGAGAATCGTAAAAATTGTTACTTAAGTTAGTTTTGTTTCGGAGTGTACGAGCAATACTTCCTTAACGGGCTCGTTTAACGGCGAAGGATCCTCTTGTTTTTACGAGCGGGCGAAAGTGGAGGCGGTTCTGGCTATTCACTTCCGGTTCATTCGTTTATAGAGGGAGGCTCATACTGTCGTATAACATAATGTCACTTTCACGTTTTGTTTCGGGAGTTTTTACGCTTGTTTGGAAAAAACGCGTACACGTGGACAAGCCTTAAGTGGAGCGGGACTAAAGGGGATGGAAATTGTTGTTGATATTGAATTTGACACGAATAATAAAACAAAAAATCGATATTGTTTATTCCGTCGCATAGATTACGAGGCCGTTACAAATATTATTTGACATTGAACATTCAATCGGATATATCGTCGTTAATATATAGACACAAATTGCCCTCGTATTCTCGATAGTTGAGGAGAAATAAAAACTTTGAAAGGGAAAGCCTTGACCCATTTGTTCGTCTAAATTGAAGCATTTCCGTGAACGTATCTATTTACAGGCAATATTCGAATCATTGAAACGTCCTTCTTCATTGAGAAACGAAAGCTTTGTTTTATTCTTACGGCAAATAAACCGCAAAAAAGCCCCCAGAGCGATTCAAAGTCATCATCAATGACAAAAGATTCAACTTACACTTTCTTTCGATGTTCTAATTACATTTCTCTCTTCTTTTCGTCGAAAGTTTATCAGAATCGATTAATTTCACTTGAGTTTCATTTTATCAACAAATGTCTCGATGTTTTCATTATGCTTTCGAGCGAAGGTCATTTCAAACTGATTCGTCGTATTTCCGAAAAAAAAAAATTGCATTTCGAACGTTGATGTCGATTTTGAAGCGATATATATCGTCGCCATGCCCATCACGGTTTAATATCGAATGTTCAGGTGATCGAAATATGGCGAATGAAATTTTTATGTTGGATTGAATAGAGGAAGAACATGAGCTTAAATACATGACCATCAACCATTATTTATATTAGCAGAGTGGATTGTAAATTAAAATATAGTTCATGATCTCTATGTGGGTCGAAACAGGACGAATTTTGTAAATAATACATTTGCGTTGTACAAGTAAACGGTATATAATGAGCTTTTCTATTTTTGGGCTCCATTAGGGTTGCGACCGATATGGATTTATGAGCTAAAATGTTTTGGATTATTTAGGACCAAAGGAACGTGACTGAAAAACTTTTTGCCTTTTTTACTTGCCCCTCTCCAAAGTATCTAAAAATCAGGACTTTAAACACATGGGAGATGATAATACACTGGTTTCCGTAAGGATTCTATCATTAAACGCGCAAGGCATCGTAATTTGCAATTACCGGTTAACGATGCGGGAGACTCTGTCTCATTCCTGCTGTCTCGAACCCTAAGGCGACTTCGTTAACGTATTTTCGGTTGCGTAGATATTCGCTGCTCTGATGTCCTTCTTGTATGCATAAGTTTAGTGATCAACGTACATCATTATGTTCAATGACAAAGTTTACGCTTGACGAGGTCAGATCGCTAACGAACGACGTTATCTTGGTTTTTGTCCTATAAAAACGCGGATGAAATTAACTTAAAAAATAATCACGTCATTCGATTATTAGATTAGCATAAATTCTGAACTTATGAATCGGAACCGTTTGTAAATTTTGCACAATTTCTAATGGTCATGCATCCAAAAATATGTTTTTAAGAAAAAAAGTATTTATTTAGACAAGTACGCTTTGCTTAGTTACGACAAAAAATCTTTAACTCTGGTGGAAAAGCGCTGGCAGGCTTGGAAATATTTTTGGAGTAGGGATAATTTATGTCAAAAAACTATTTCGGGTGAAAATGAGCCAGTGTGTCAACGAAGGGTTAATAAACGTGGTAGATGCGAATGACCCAAATTTACCAAGTTCAGAAATATAAATTAAATTTAACAGGTTAGCAATAAATCTTGGGAGTAAGGGCTGTAAGCGTTCTCTTTCAATATTGTATATCCATGTCTGCATAGATCTGCTGCAAAATTTGAGCTCATCTATCTCCCTTTCGGATGTTTTGTTTACGCGATTTTTTTTTTTTCCAATCTACACATTCGTGAGTTAAATCATTTTACGTGATGGACGGTTCGTTCGCTTATTAATGGAAGCAAATTCAATTATTTTATATTCACGGAAAAAATATAGAGTGCTCTAAAGCTCCAGACAGGACGTGGTAGATGCAGTTGAACAAAAAATTTTATTCGCCACCTTCTAATAAAACTAAGGGGCTATTACACCTTTTTGCTATCGCGTGCTCCTTATACGCTTTTATATTGAAGCATAAAGCATAGCTGTAACAATCTCGCGATTTTCTCATAGCCTCTTTATGGCGATGGAATACTTTGATATATATGAGTGCAACTCTTGCTTTTTTACTTGGCTATATGAGAAATATGTGAGTGAAATTGCGACGGACGTTACAACGAATTGAATAAACTAAGGTCAGGTATTTTTTTTATCATTTTTGACAATAGATTTTCCATCATTTTTGTTCGCATTGAATGTTCAACCTTAAAAGTGATCAGAGAGAAAATTACTTTCTCTCTCTCTCTCTCGCTCTCTCTCCGAAGAAAAAATATTCTCTTCGATTAGTTAATGAACTTTATAATCAGTAATATTTGTATTTACAAACTTTATAACTATTTGAAAATAAAAATAGTTTACACATCGATCTTAATTAGAGACTTTGGCGAATTCTATAAGGTATGGCAACAGCTCTGTGATTATTTTTATTGACAACCCGTATTGTCCAGCATATTTCGCATGAGACGTTGAACACGTTGAACCAGGTCGTCGACACCAAGCGTGATGTGATTCGGTAACTCGCTGAAAAGGCAAATATTTCGGTCATGGCCGGTCGGGCGCTTGAGATGATAAACTATTCAAAGGTATGTTGAAAGGGAAAAGGGGAAAATAAGCACACTTGGCTGAGATAATAAGAGAGTAAAAATGGATATGTAGTCAAATAGAGGAGGGGTTGGAAATGTCGCTAGATATGTATCAAGTGTATAAACGGTTCAGGGACCTCAGGGAAATCACTAGCAATGTTGAAAAGAGGTCGTCGCTCTCCAGGCCGAGATGTCAATGACTTCTCGCCCAGTTGTACCCACGAACTACGCTTCCTTCGTCTACTGTACGTCTCTTCGTTAGCCCAGACACCACCACTGTCTTAACAAAGGAGCAAAGAAAATTCATTTACCGGGAGAATAAAAGAAAACAAAAAACATTGTTTCCATGTTTTGGCTCTCATCGCTTTCCCATGGGAAATGCTTCGTCTTCGTTTCTTTCTCTTTGCAGTTCTTGGTGTTTGTATTTTCCGAATGTTTAAAAAGATCGAGAAATTATATCGTCAATTTATTTAGTAACGTTTGTTTGCGTATAAACAATATATTTTCATTTGAAATTGGGTGAAAAAATTAGCTGGAAAATTGTGCATTGACAATTGTGTAAATGAATAATCGGATACGAGCTCAAAAATTAATTTTACGAAAGAACAAAAATAGACAACATTTGTAAATATTTGTATTCTTTTTCTGAAGAGAATTGAGTATTGAGAATTGAAGAATTGAAGAATTGAGAAGAGAAGAGAATTGAGAAATACAATTTGATATTTGATAATAATAACATTTCTCACAACATGGTCAAGAATATGAATGGTACAAAGTTTTTCATCGCGATTCACTAACTAGTTTCGTATAAAACTATAAGATGACAATTTTTTAAAAGACACAGTTAAAAATTTATTCCATCTTATAAAAATCACCTCTGAGAAAAGCATTCTAAATAGTAATACAGCCTTACAGTGGTACTAAAAATTCAAAATTTGTATTCATCGTGATAAAGTTTTCTTCATGAGGACGGAAAAGAGGGTAATTCCAAAGAAATGAGGCGTGGGAAATACAGATTGGTGCTTTTATCCGGCAAGCTTTTGGTAGTAAGGGTATACAGCTTCAAAGACATCTGCGGACACCCTCAACTCCGAATTTCTCGTTAGCATAGCCTTATGGTCCTCTGTAATTATGAATTCTTCCTATTTTCTTAATCTCCTTTACTCATGGACGCTCACGTTCTTTTTCTTATTTTCACTTATCACTATAAAACTTTCACTCATACAAATAGTACAATTTGGGTTTTTTAAAACAACCCTATGATTATAAAATTTTCATTTTGAATCAATTTGAGTCATTTCAATTCTGTGGAAAATCCGACCGATACAGGCGGCTATATTTTAATTGGTTTTAGTTTGTTAGCACCATCGGAAAGTCCTACATAAATAAGGTTTGCTGCAAGAACAATCGGTTTGAACAACGTTTAACTAGAGCATTTTAAACTTGACACACAAAACAAATGTCAAAATATAGTGCTTCTCGGCCGGTGACGCGAAAAAATACTTAATTGGTTCAAACAACCTGTTGAAACCAATTTTCTGAAGCCAATAGTATGGTCGTGTTATCGAAAAGCCTGATGGATAAGGAGAAAATTATACTGACAAAGTTTTATTAAATTCATACTCATTTTGCTGACTTAAATAGCTCGTTTTTTTTTTTTTTTTTTAATCAATGTCCTTGAGATTTTGGAATCTGGAATATTTTTGCGGTAACATATTCAAAATTCATGAATTTTGCTTTAATTTTACGAGAACGAACGATGTTTACACTCTCGAGAGAAGAGTTCTCGTAGAACTGTCACGATCGGCCTCACACTTCAGAGACTAAAGGAGTTCAGCGCGTTAACACGGTGTATGGCACGTTTCTCTACGAAAGCATTATCGATTCATCGTTCAATAAATGTAAAAGAGAAATCTGTCGACAGTGGAAGTATGGATAGGGTTGGGAGTTCATTCTGAACATGAGGAATCAGAGAAACCAAGTTGAAAAGGAATATGCGAGGAAGGGTGAAAATGATATGCTAGGAAATGGATTCTCACGGGACACTCTAAATATGTACTTAAGATGTTCAAGGATAAATTTAATTGGAACTCTCTCGAGACTGAATACTCGACGTCAATTAACATGGAACACTTTGATTATCGATCATTAACGTTTTCATTTTCTCTCGGAAAAATTTTAATAACCAAAATAATTGCATCCAATCAAATTAAGCTATGCTGTAGGTGAAACATTGTATACTATTATTACAAATACTTTGTGTACATAATTGCACGAAATCGATCATCTCCCTCATTCATCGAATATTTTAGATTATAATATATACATAAAAAAGACTGCAGTTTTATTCAAAATTACGGTGATTAATCGAGATTAAAGCCTTAGTTGAACCTCTTGAATTTATTTGCCAACTTATTGGTAACATTTTTAACGGTGTCCCGAATATTCGTATAACCATTGCAACATGGTGACATCGAAGAAAGCGATTTTTTTCATATCCATTTTCTAATTGACGTAGTTTTCACAAAATTTTACTAAAACTTTTTTTGGATTTCGATACGAGTCGAAAATTCAAAATAACCATTTGACGTGCATAATAGTTTTAAATAATGGGTGATTTTGTTAATACAAATAGAAATATGCAAAAAAAAAGTGCTATTATTCGTGGAAAAAAATGTATGCTTCTAAAGGTTAACTAGGTTAAAGACTTGGCTCGAATGAAACTGCCTTAAAACAGGGGAATGTAGTTCACTCGTGTGCTGCACTTGTTGTATTCACCTCCAGGCGGTGCATGAAGGTTCAAGCCAACCGGAACGATCGTATATTAGCTCTTACACGAGAGATGCTATGTACGAAGTGAGGGATGAGGATGAAGTGAAGGATTCGGATGTGAGAGGTTTACCAGACTTTAGCATGGAGACGCGTGACGTTTATACGAGATGAAAACCGCATGGTTAATATATTTAGTACTGGAAGATTCAAATTAGTGGATCTCGGAATGAAACATGACATATTTCACGCAAAGCTGGACGTAAATACGAAATTCACACGAATTTCGAATCGATTGAAACTGAACCAATTCATTTAACTCAATGTCAACAAGTAGCAAATATGTGCATACGTAGGGAATACTAAAAAAAAATTAAAGAAACAGTTATCATTTACCAATCGATAAAATATTTACTCAAAACCTCGGTTAGATGGAATTAAAAGTCATTCAGAATTGCAGTTATCAAGTCAACAATTAAAATGATCTACGAGAATGAAATAAAGTAATTTCTAATTTGAAACAAATTGGTTTCGAAATTTCGGTCTGCTTTGACGAGCAGGATAATGAAATATTATTCTAAGTACAACATGATTCTGGGGATTCTTATTTGCAAACTAGTAAAAAACTACATTTTTTCACTTTTTGTTCAGCTGTATTGAGGCAATAGTGATATCGTTATGAAATATTCAACAACGAATAATCAACGAGAAATCTATGAGAAGAAACGCTTGGAGGCATTCAATTCTGATGAAAATTTGATATTTTATAAGGTTGAGCTCGTAATAGAATTGATCTAGGGAATAAGTATTTGCTTCCGAAAAGAAATTGGAATAATAGGGGTACCGGGCTGGTTGCAAGTGATCTGCCGGCGCTTGAGAACGAAGACGAGGACGAGAGAAAATAGCCCTTCGAAGAATGAACGTTGAGGGAGAGCGAGAGAAAGAGAGAGAGAGAGAGAGAGAGAGAGGAAAAAAGATTGAGAGGAAGAAAAAAATAGGTGAAGAGAGAAAGAGGAAGAGAAACCGAAAAGGGTAGAAAAACTATATCCCTGAGGATCCATTCTTCCGTATGACCGAGCCCCAGCCAGACTCTTTTCCCTGGCTTTTCACTCCTCTCAGTGTTTCCCCTTTTCTCGTGGTCTTTACGTTCTACGGCCTAGAACGGGTTTTCGGTGGTTCCAACCACAGGATGTAGGGTCACATCATGGGACCTGATTCAATCTAAGTCTCGCGGGTCTTCTCCGTCCCCTAGCACTTTTCGAGAAGAGTCTTTCTTGCTCTTTGTCCTCGTGGTTTATTATCGTTAGACGTATCTCGCTTTAGTTTAGATATCTATATACACCGGAGTCTTGTAGTTATTAGGGAAGATTTGGGGCTGACGATTCTTCTAGATTTAACCTTTTTCGTCGCTTCGTTTCAGAAAAAGACAAAAAACATGAGGCTGGAATTTATACGACTGGGTAGAAATGTTATTAAGCTGATTAGTTCATCAATTTATCACCCAAATTAATCAAATTCAATTAAAGTAACCTAAAAGATTATAATTAAAATGTGCACTGCATGAAATTTGAAAACGCTGCATACTACAGCTTCGATATACTACCAAAAGCTTTTCTGAATGATTGCTCAAATTATCTATTCATATATCCCTCGTTCATTCTACCTCGTTCACTCGATCTAGAAAGCTCAATAACGCGGTCATACCTAAGGGAATACATAGATTCGCTACGTTCTGTATTATATCTATCTCTCGATAATTCATATATGAACTATATTCTTCCTGATCTCTCAGTTCGCAAGCACGTACGTATACGTATATACACAACGTCACCGCGTTATTCCCATGTGGACTATCGTATTATAGAGGAACAGAATATACAATCGAACGATGTACATTCGCTCTGATGTACGTGTCACGAATGAGTCTATCCCCAGGTGGGAAACCGATTTTACGGGCGCATCTGTATCCAAGTCATGTGTAAAAAAAAAAAAAAAACTATGACTTTAACGAACGAAAAATTGCACTGCAATTTTTTCACCAACGTATTTGTTTATCAGTATATTTATTTTCATGCAATCACGCGTGCAGAATTGGAGATTATTTGATGTAGAAATATCTAGTGGATGTCGATATGATTTGTAATGTTATTTCAAAATTTTTAATAGAAAAATCCTTATTCACTATTTTCTATGTGTTATTACCAGTGACGAGATATCGGTTAATTATACTGATAGTGTCAGGATTTTGTGATCTCCCAAGTTAGGCAGCCTGGGGTGAGGTCAATAGTTGGTTGGATGACCGCTTAGCCATGTACCGGCTCGCGCATCGATCGCTGAGTAGCAAGCCATCTTCTAGGGTCTCTGATGGTGCTAACCGACTGGAACTCAATAAAAATATGTTTTCCACAGTTTCCCTCAAATGTGAAACACTCTGGGGGCCCTCACAATAACAGAATCGAAAAGTTAGTATAGTTAAGACGAAAAAACGTCGACATTGCTCGTAAAAACCACAAGGGTATACGTTCGAATGTTACAAATAAAAATAGGTGAAGAAAAAATAAACAGCCGGGGAAGGTGCTTGGTATCAGCTCAAACCTGATGATAACTATACTCCTTCCACTCATTTTTATCAGCGTAGTCGATTAACTGTTCCGATAGTTACTTGGATAAAACAATAATCAGAACATTTTTCTTCAGAATTTCTCTCTCTCTCTCTCTTTGTCATTTTAGTTGAAACCCCAGACATAAATAATAAATACGCACTATGAAGGATCGGAATAATAATTAATAAAAATAAATATAGTATAAAACGGATAAATGAATGAAGATATGAAAACAAACTTGGACGTTCGTTTCCATTTGCACGTAAGGTTTCTTGAAAACATTAAATGAGTTGGTTTTTCGAAAAATAGCTTGTTTCTGACAACATAAATAGATAAAAATACATATTAAGAAAGTTTACTAATATTTCGATCATTATATGATCCGTTGAGCCGAATATTGTGCGGGCTACTAATCGTCAGAAAAAAAAACTATTAGCGTGGGCTCTATCATTATCAAAGAAACTAATAAAATGATAAATTAAGCCGGTTCTATTAAGGCTGGCGAGGGCGGATCAAGACGAAACGAAAAGCAATTGAAAGACGAAAATACCATGACCCAAAGTGTCGTCGAATTTTTTTTCGGTCAACTCATTTTCACGTAATAATATCGATCGAATAGACGCCATATTGTGATAATTTCGCTGTGTTGAAAGATAAAAAGTACGGCAACATTTGTATCGCCCGCACGTAAAAATCTATTTTATTACGTGTCGTCCACCAGCTGACGTATCTTATGATTCTACGATAAATAAAAAAATTTCACTCAAACTTTATTAGAGTTCGAAATTCATACTATCGGACTTTGCGCACGTAACTTCGTAAATGTTGTCAACTTTTTCCATTTTTTCAACCGTGTTCGTGTTGAAAACGTTTTTTTTTCTCGCACAATAAATAACAGATGAAAGTTTCATCGTTTTGAAATAGATAGTAAAAAATTGTATTGTCATTTCATCAAAATTACCAATTGAAGAGAAAAAGACGATCGGAAAATATTTATTGCACTAGAAATATCGTATTTATGACAAGTTTTTTAGAATTTCAATGAAAATTTCGAGTTTATTATCAACAGTAGTGAGAACCGACCAGTGAATGGACAATAACGAAAATGTAGTATTTAGATAGATCGTTAAATAGAAAAATAATAAATCGAAAAAACCCATTGCCAATAATGCTTCCTGTTTCAGGACTTCGATTTAATTAATTCTACGTTTTGTAGATTTGAGTCCCACGGAAATAAAAATAATACACGTGTGTAGATACAGTGAAACGGAATTTTTTCTCTAGGCACGAACGAAAAGAAAATAAATAAACATGTAGAATCGAATTTCACATGGAAATGATGAACGATGAGATGCACAAAAACGATATTTTTATTTACGCCCGTACATGAAAAAAAAAAAGTCATACACGAGTTGTGATAAAATATTTTTTGTGCGAAAACAACGATAAAAAAACATACATAAAATATAATTTTCATAGCAAACGTTGAAATTTTCAATTCATGATGATTATTGTAAAGGAAAAAAAAGTCTATGAATTTGTCCAGTTTTCGGCACTTCGGTCCTCGTTATCCTCGGTGCCGTTTTCTCCCCCGGGCAATTCTTCCGGCTGTTCCTGGTAGTCGGCCTCCTCGTCCTCCTCGTCTCCTCCTTCCTCGCTCGACCTCTCGTTATCCGAGCCCTCCTTATCGTTGTTCTTTTGCTTTGTGCTCGTCGTGGAATCGTTGTCTGACTTTGGCGCGATTGAGCTCGGTCTCCCAGCAACTGGCAATTTCTTATTCTCATCGTTTGAATTTTTATTGTCATTATTCTCAGTATCGAGTTCGTCGTCCTCATCCTTGGCATCATCCTTGTCGTCCTCCGCATCATCGTCCTCGTTTTTTCTTGTACAAGGCTCGTTCTTTGCCCCTGGCATTCGTTTCCGTTTCTGGATACGGGCTTTCACCTTTCCGCGGCTGTTCAACCGAAATTCCCCAATAAATTTATGCTAATTCAGGAGACTTTATTTTCCGCCTCCCTTTCGTCTTTGTACGGAAGAATAAATCAACACCATTTCACGCTTCAACCACCGCGCTCACATTTCGATTGCTTTAAGAAATTATACCCATTTTTTATCGTTCTCCAATGCTATATTTTTCCTGATTACCTGTACGAGGAATTGTAGGAAAAAACTCTATTCTTTGTTCGTTTATGATTTTTTAAACTTTGGCTATTCATTCGGTACAAAGATAAATTTTAGGCCATTTTTCTTTGGGTTTGTGTTTTTTTCATTACAATTAACCTCAGCATTTAAGACATTCGTATGTAGCATAGACATATAAAGTGACGGGAACTGGTGTCTCAGAGCAATTCGATTTGTTTATTAAAAGTTGACGTACAGAAAAATCTTGAAGATTCATTGGAATAAAAAAATGTATGTTGAAAGAGGCTATATTTTGGAAGAATTTTAAAGATTTTTTAAAGACGGTTTTAAGATTCACCTATCACTACGTTTCCTCCGTTTTTGAGCAGCTGGTCTGTTTGGGCTTTTAGTTCTCGATCGTTCACGTTTACGGACATTTGGACGCTTGCTTTTTGTTGTCAGACGTTTCACAGCAGCCTTACTACCGACTCCACGTCCACCGCGATTTCGTGCCCCTGTCAAACTATTATCGACCTTTTCGTCACTGTCGCTTCCCTCTTCGACAAGACGGCCAAATTTTACTATGTCCGACGCAACTCGCAACACTTGACTCTCGGAATTTTCGTCAGGTATCAAATAACCAGCCGATAAGCCAAGCTGCAGGGCTTTTCGAATGTATTTTTTCGTTTGTAGCTCATCTACACAAGATTTTATTAATTTCTCTCATATGAAAAAAAAAATTTCTAAATATCTCAGGATTATTCGTATTATTTTTACGCCAAAACCGAATAATGGCATAAGACAAATTTGTTCGTTCGAAAAGTATGAGATTTATTCAGTGAAACTCTATTAAAAGAACAAATAAATAACAATAATTCATTAAAATCCATGCAATTAAATGTATACTCTTATATTTGACTAATTTTATTTACTGCTTTTCCATATACTTTCCGGGTCTTAATGAACGTAATCGAATTCGCACAAGGGTCAAGGAAAATTGTGGAAAACTGTGCCAATACTGGCGGCTATATTTTTACTGTTATTTTCGTTATTTAACACTGTCAAAAACTCAGAAAAACTCCCTTTCCTTCTTCGATTAATATTCGAGCTGGTGCATGCCTCGGTGGTCACCCAACCAGATATGAACCCTCCCCGAGGCTGTTTAACTTGGGTGATCGCCAGGGCCTCACAACGATCACGCACCCATTACAGTCGGTTCGTTCAATATAATGTATTTAATTGTAATTTATTTGGCTCAAATGTTTTTTCGGGTTTTCCTATCAAAATGTCACTAATTGATATGTATTTGATGAAAATTGGTTTTGTTGGAGTTTTTAAAAAATAGACTTGAAGGACTCTTCGATAAAGCTGAGTATTTTCATGAAAAAATCGTCAAATGAAAAACTCTCCATAAATTGAGTAGTAATTAGAAAATAAATCGAAATGAAATTAATATTAATATAATTCGCTGATAATAACCTGAGTCAATCGATCTCCGATTATCTTCTTTGCCTATTCTGGAAAAACGACCAGTACCCATTTTTCGTGATTTTCCTCCGTTTCTATTCCTTCCACCAAATGATTCCACTTTGTGACCCGCTAGTTTCTTTCGAATTCGCGAACCATCCGAACCAGAATACTTGTAAGCTATGCGATTTGAATTTTTCCCTCGTCGACGAGCCGCTGCTGCACGTATTATTTAAAGAATTACTTGAAAAAATTATAACAATACGTTGGCATGTAAACTATTTTTATGAATACCAGTAGGTTAGGAATTTTCATTTTTCTATTTATTTAGAAATCACTCCATTTTTCAAAATTCTACTTGAAGAAAAAAACGCATAAATGCATGCAATCAATATTTTTTTATTTTTCAAATGTTAATTGTTCTTGAGCATAAAAAATTTTCTCCTAATTTCAATCGTGACACAGAACTTCAGTTGATCTTCATTTCTTAGTTTTCCATCTTAATTTGTCAGCGAAATATCTCAGGAGAAATTATATTTTTATCTGTCGAATTTCTCCTAAAACGAAATTCTTGTACTTACCTTTTTTATGGTCTCGATTTCGATTCCTGTTCATGGGCGCCATGGATCGTTCTTCTGGATATCAGAGCGTTATTTCTAAATTTCCGCACTTGAAATTCTACATGAGTATATTGGATTGAGAGCTTTGTTCAGTCGAATTGAACTCCAGGATCGGAAAAATGATTAACGACGAGCGCGACGTCGATAATTTTGATGTGATGCGCTTTTACGGTTTCTCGCGAGCCAAACTGTAGAAAAATATTATGACGTGTCTGATTGCGCGTCAAAACGATAGACAAAAAACAAAAGGAATGACACTACAGAATATATTTAGCAGACTGTGACTGATTTCACACTGTTGTGGAATTTATAAAAATGATTATTCACCAAAAAATGTCATTACGAAATATCGAATTTGGAAAATTTGAATTGATATTGGTTTCTTGTATAAATTGAAATTCTACATAACGGGTAAAATAAAACTTTATTTCAGTTTCATTTGAAAAATACCGTTACATAACAAAGATTCATGTTTTCTATCAAATTTTCTTTTACTTTGAAAGCATAATAAAAGTAAACTCACTGTTTTTCTCAAGTATAATATTATGTACAACGAGATTGCTTTCTTTTGTTGGTTAATTTATGAAAAACGAGAAACTTTTCTTCGAGAAAATCTGGATTCAAGTTTGTAATACTCGCCTGTAAGTAAATTGCCTGAAACAATATTTTTTCTTTTATTTATATTTAAAATTTATTGAAGAAACACAAATGTATGAAAAAAATATAGAGAATAATGTGATCTTTTCCCACATTCACGCAGCCCATACGATCATAAAATAATGACACTCGTCGTATTTTTGTTCATATTTAATTTGTTATTCGTAACGGACATTTATTTTAAAAATAACAGTATCCCCATGGACCAGATTTTTCCAATAACTGGTTTAAGATTAAGCCACCATTGCACTATTTCTTTATCCTTATATATAACCTTTTGACCTCCATCGAAGTTCCACCACTGCCCGATGACCTTGCTACTTATCACTCTCGACTCTCTTACCCTTCTTCCTATTCCACCCTTACGTCTCCTCCCCCGTTGTCTCTCTTCTAACCCCTCTGTCTATTGCGTTTCCACTTCTCTGAAGCAACCCTATTTACTAGCTTCATATATACACATAGGTCCTTGGTGATAATCGTGGCACTCAGCTTCCATCCGCGAAAGCCTCAGAGAAACCCTGAAATCGCGAGTATTGCAGCAGTTCATCAAGTTTACTCTTGAGCCACTTTCGAGCACGCTCATGTGCTTTAGAAGGCGCACTGAACGTTTGGGTTAGTTGACTAACGTATCTGACTGGAATTTGTGTTAAACGTTCTGTAAGCAGTGATTTCAAATGATTTATATCATTTATTTCTATAAATATCAGAGCAAATGTTTCAAATTTAACAGAAAAATTACTAATTAAATCGATGCTGCACTATTTACACTTATTGTCAATGGAACCTTTATTTGTCCGAGTTTTTTTCTCGAGAATGGTAACAAAAATTAGTCAACAATACATTACGAATTATCGCTTGTTTTCATAATGGAAATGTAATCAGTAAATAGTTATAATATTCCGCGACAACAAACGTTATTTACTTGTCTCTGATTGACGGATCCGATTTCAATAGACGGTAATATCTTTCAAACAAACGAAAGCAATTACTATTAATTATGTATAATACAGTTCGTTAATAATTCATGAAATAATGAATTTTTTAATTACTATATTCACGTGTGCAAAACAAAATAAAAATTGCAAACTGTAATTAATTCATAACAAATCCCATAAAACCCTCGTATATTCAGTACACATGACAGCCACTCAAAATTTATTTGTTTTTTTTTTCACTCTATTGGCTAATTGTTCAGTGCAATTGTCTTAATCCTGTGGCTGCCTATTTCCGACGACGACTTTTTAAATTCTTGCTTCTTTGGCTCAAGCAAATTGTGTGGTTACATGAAAATAGAAAGCTTTTGATGAAACTATATAAACAACATTGAAAAAAAAAATTACTTGCAAATTTTAGGACATTTAGAAGAATGATTTAGAAGTTGTTTATCGATTAATTAGCATGTTCTCTTATGGAGTCATTTAAAATATTGTAAAATCATAGCCCCGTTTAATAAATTTCGTGTTGAAGTACTATAGATAAAACCTTGAAGATGTTGGACAGATAAAAAACAGATAAATGATGTTTTTAATTGAGCTGTTTCGAGATCAGTTGTTTTTTCGATATTTTTGTGTAAAGTTTTTTCGTCGTTGGGATTTATTATGACCCAACACCAAAATGCCGGTGCAAATTGACACGAGCGTGCAGCCAACGGTTAAGGTTTCACTAAATTTGTTTTCTTTGCTGCAAATGCATCTTCAAACAGTTTTGCAATCAAGTTTCCTGAATTTTTAATATTTGTGCTGAGGTTTGCATCGTTGAAATGCAAATGTTTTTATGATACAACATTCTATACAGTTATTGTTATTCATATTTTTTTTTCGCAAGTTCAACGTGTTTGAAAAAAAAAGTACGTTTACGTATATAAATATACTGTTTACGTATTATCTATAGTGATGTGGAGGAGTGCTAGGAGAGCGTTGTACGTAGAAGGGGATAGGGGGTGCGAAAAAGAGCCAAGTAGTGCGAAGGGGGGTTTGCGCGCCGGCCGTCTTTCTCATGCTCCGGCGATCGACGAATAGCACCGCTTAGTCGACACGCGGTAGCGCGACGCAAACGACGGTAATTCTCGTGATCGACGTCGGAGCAAACACCAAATTCTTAATTAATTTAAAAACAATTTCTTCCCACGTACATTTTAATCGTTCGAGTTAAAAAATATCAGCGTTTTTATTTGTGTGATTGATTTTTCGAATCAGTGCAGCATTTTTTTTTTTTTTCTAATTCGCGAATTAGTGAGACACCGATTTTCTAGAAATTCTAATTTGGAAGTCTTCCTCTTGTGGTCGGTGAGTTTTAGATTTATCTTGTATTGCATTTTTATTGATTTCTCCGAATATAATGAAAACATCATGTGTAACAAAATAATGAATTTTGATGTTTGTTCCTGCTGTATTTCTATTCTTTGCTTCGGTATTACATTCTTTGTTGCAATTGATTTTTGTACGTTTCAAGTATTTTGACAAGACGAAATGACCAATGAGAAATCCAATCAATAATCAGTGACAAATGAACATTTTTTATCTTTAAAAAAATGCATCTTTTTGATGTGTCTCTTTTCTATTTTCATGAGAAAATAGTTTCGATTAAAAGAAATTTCAACCATTTAAGCCGCAAAAATTGAGAAGTCTGACTATTGACGGTATTTTCTACTTGCTCGTGAAAAACTTTATCCGCTGTTATGCATCCTCCACGCCGGTCTAATAGGAGGGAAGTCGTATTTTTTTTTCTCATGTCTATCTTTGCGTTGAACTTTTATCGTTGTACTTTTGCAAAACTTAGAGAATCATTGCTGCGTATGTGCAAAAAAGTTTGCAGCTAAACTAGCGCCTTGTTAAAAAGATGGCGCTTTAAGTGGTGGAAGTTCGATGTCAATACTGCATGTCTCATCTATATTTCGAACTGTGTGTGTGGGTATGCGGGTTCTCTTCGCTGCCAATGCAACTACCACGCCTGCTTATTATTCTCGTTAAAGTCTTTTCCCTTTTATTTATTTTTCTCCATTTCGTCGTTTCTTCCGCTTCTTCTTAGTCCACTCGTCATACTGACTTTTTATTCTCTGTCACATCAAATTCCTCGGATTATCGCTTAGTCTCTTTCATTTCTATTTCCGTGCCTTTACGTTCAACCAAATGAAAATAATTCTCGCATAAAGATACGATAAAAACTGTTGAATCGCGAAATGAAAAAGCATTATTTGTTATCACAAATTACTTTTTCTTATCATTATTTTCTCCGACACTATAGGTTACGATATTGAAAATAATTGAAATTTGTACTTTTCAACGAAAAAGTGCATTTTCTAATAATGTATTAAAAAAAAAACTAAATGCTAATTTTTGTACGAAGCTACATATGTATGCGGAATTTGAAGTGAATCGTACGTAAGGATAAATTCAAGCATCAAAAGGTTGAATCGTCGGAGTTTTTGTGATGTTCTTGTTCAAAATATAACAAACTTTATTGTTATTTCAAATTCGCACTTAATAAGCAAAACCATAGGAGAAAACGAATACAGTTGTGTTCCAACGATTCATAATTCACCTTCAATTTTGAAACAGACTTTATTCCTGAGGGTATAATTAATTCTCTTTTCTCTCCCGCCTTCATTTCGTTCTTACTTTCCTCCGGTGGAGTTTTATATTCTACGGATTAACCTGTTTGAACAAATGACTTTTGTCGCATTTTCGTTTTTCCTTGTCTCCCGTAATTTCATTTGAGTGGCGACCACGTTGAAAATCATAAGTAATCTGATAATACCTGATGGCCAGATACGAACCATAAAAATTCTGGATTTTCTTTCGAGATTAAAAAAACCTATGGATAAAGATATAGATCTACGAATCTAGAACATTGTAAAAGTGCATTACAGGATCTCGGAGGATTAAAAAAAAAAAGCTACTCAAAGCTCGTGAATAGAGTAGGTGGGGAAGAAAGGAAGCACAATCGAAGACGCGCGATATCGCGTTCGCTCGGTTGCCCCCGCTGTAAGTGAACGTCGATCAGAGATTGATCGCTTTCGTGCACCAAGGCAATTTCAACCAAGATCCTCCCGAAGAAATCTTGATGTATAAATCGCATTAAGGTGCAAGAGGAAACGGAAATACGGGGTGCCCTTTGAAATGCTGTTCGAAAATCACTATTAATCTAAAATCTCATTCGCTCCACTGTTTCATAATCGATGCGTCGATTTTTTGATTTGATCAAATTTATCAACTTAATTAATGAACAAATCTGGCTAAGAATATATTTACAACTGATAAATTTTCAAACTTTATCAGAATCTCAACTCAACAATCTCTGTTTAAAGTATATCTTGATTATTAATAACGATTTTTTTTTTAAAGCATGCATTGCATTTAAGTTTTCTTTTTTTCTTTTTTGAGGCAGTCGTCTCGCCACAGTCACGATCAAATTTTGACTCTCGGGCTGATTTTTGAAACCTTGGATATAACTTGTAGAATAATCTAATAACCTTATAGTTGTTATATTTTATAGAAATGTAAAAACATTCAAACTTTCAAAAAAAATGACTTGAATGAAGTTTACGGTTTGAGGAATAACCACCTTTCCCAATATCGAAACGATCAAAATCCTTGATTTTCTCAACCAAACTTCTTCATACGATCCTCTGTATGATCGTCAGGAAAGAAACGTCGTTGGACTCCCAATTGTAGAAAAGCCAATAAAAAGCTTTCCTTATCAAGAAAATGTTGAGTTTTTAAATAACGTCAGTTTATAGAATTTGAAGAAAAGTAGATAAATGCTTTTTACAGCATCGATATCACCTTAAAAAAGAAACTACCGATTTTTTCTACCCTTGAACACTTGATCCTGATTTGTGAGACACCTTGTACAAGTACTTAAAATATCCACATATGCCACATAAACCAAGCATGGATCTCTATTACACATATATCGAGGGCTGTCAGCAGGACTAGTCGCGTCAGATAAAAATAGAACGAGGTATAAATACCAATACGATATATTAGACTTTGAACATTATGAACGATATGGAATAGTGATCCGTCGGACATTCAATGAGATTTTTTACCATCCATAATCCATTAAGGAATATTATTATATTATTTTTATGAAGCTTTTTCTTGTAGTCAATCTACGTCCAGCTGAATTGCCCCAAAGGCCCAGATCTTTTTGCGGGTTTAAAGCTCTCAGTAGAATAGTAGGCAGTTTTTGAGTCATTTTTTTTTTTCAAACAATCGTACAATTGCCAACCAAGCAAATGGTACGACAATATTCACATCAATAAATGGTTAGTTTCACTGTGGTTGACGTTCTAGAAAAAAGTGCAATTCAATTTTCAAGCTTTGGCTTGGGTCACAGTGACCCCGTCGCGTACACTTGAGGTACTGTGATATTTGATTAATTGAATTTTCAATGTTTCCTCGAATAAATGTCGTGTTTCAAAAACATATTTGCTCGAGAATTCTATGGGTCTTTCAAGAAATACACGATCTAATAAATAAATAGAACATTTGTTCCAACTATTGACTTGAATCACAGTAGATTTTACAAGAGCTCCACAGTTATAAACTAACAACGAGTTCAACAATTTTCAAGGTTACTTTCGTGTATGTCGCAAGTCTGGAAATTAATACTTGGGTTGTTGGCTCTTATATCGAATTTTCTAGAAGGGCTGGTTTACTCGAGAGTGCGGTTAGAGCGCTCTTTATAACTGCTTTTAATTAATTATTCGTATATACATCATATCCGAGGCACAAATACTGGCGTAACAGGAAAATACAAGCAGACAGATGAAGAGAGAGTAAAGGAATGAAAAAGGGATTAAAAGAGATTGGTCACCAATGTTAATATCTCGAAAACCACCAAAATGAAAATTCGAGATTAAAGCTTCTCGGTTTAAAGCGTACCTTCATTTCCATCAACTGTAGATATTAGTTCCGCGGTTCTCATGTTTCTACATGAACGCTCTTCTTATTTTATATACCTGAGTATCTATACATTCGTGGAAGAACTTTGAAATGACCGAATCTCCGTTTTATACGGAAATCTCATTGTCCCTTCGTACCTGTTTCTCTCACCAGTTCGTCCGAAAGGATATAAACATTAATGTGAACGTTAAATATTCATTTATCACTATGGTACTCTGCTTGCCTATAATTAAGGATTGAAATTCTCGCTACTTTTTTAACCAGAATCCTTTTGATATCGAGTCTTGAACAGTAAATGTATCTCCTTGTGTGCTGGACTCAAACATCTTTCTATTTTACAAATTCATTTTTTATTATAGTTCCATTGACATATTTAAAATACTAAATTGATACGATTTATTAATTATTCTAATAAAGCGAGGAATTTAATCAATGATACGAGGAAAATATTTTTTTATATGATAGGAAAGTTAGAAAATGTTTGACGCTTTTTCAATGTTGTTATTAAAATTTTGTTATCAATAATTTTTATTGTTCTTGTTTTCGCGAATCGAACATCATGTGTACAAATGTCTTGTATAAATATGTACTATTTTTATAGTCTAGTCTTTTTTTTACTGAATCTAATTATTCTAGTTTGTAAATAATGGTTTCAGATAAGAATTTCATCGCCACTGATATGGAAAAATATGTTGCATTCAAATACAGTATGAAACTTTTAACGATTACTCGAAAGTGCATAATAAATAACGTGAATCCATAAAAGTAGTTTTTACTTCTTAAACGCTATGGATGTTAATGATAAAATGATTAACTTGGTGATGGAAGTAATGTTGCAGATAAATAGGGTGCAAGAAAAACTTTCAGAGTTTAATCATCTTTTATGTTCCATGGAAAACTATAGGGATTCATTTAAAAGCTACTAACCTAAGGAAAATGGGAGAGAAAGAGAGAGACATGAGGAAAAAAGTGTCGGAGATTCTTGGGTTAAAACGCTTTGAATGCTGAGCAAAATGAAAAATTAAATAGAGACGATATGAAAAAATGTAATAAAAAAAGTTTCCCGATGTTCTCAAATGAACATTGTTACTAAATATTTAAACCCAAACATCGATCAAACTTTTCACACAAATACTAATTCGTTTCTTTTTGTTTTTTTTTCTGTTCATGTTTTATAATAAAGTGTAAATAGCCCTGACAATTGTTTCTCTTGTTTTACATGTACTCATTATGTTGTGCCGTCATTCCACTCAATAGACATAGAAACTCCAGTGTCTCATTGAGGTGATCTATCAGACGGTTACACGGTACACGTTATTGTTCTCTTTTTGTCAGAGAATAAGGTAAAACTTTTTATTTTCTCGAAATATCAAGCCTGGTCTGAGAAAAAAGTTTTTCTGCTTTTCAATTATATCTCTTTCGTACTGACGCAACAGATAGAGCACCTTAAAACTATTATCTTTTGATTCTACATACCATGAAATTATAAGAATTTTTGATTAGTTATATTGCAATTGAATTAAATATTTGTTTTATTGATTAAGTGTTCTGTTATTCTGAAAACTACTAGTTCTCGAATCAAATCTTTTTTTTATTTCGGTATAGGTATAACATATATTATAATGTAAATATTAGGCGAAGCGGAGGCCAAGGTGCGAAAATTCTGATATAAATGATGTTTATACTTTTGGAGCTCAAAAGTAACAAAATCCACGGGTTAGAAATTGGCTTCTTCCGTTCTCATTAATTGATTTCACTTCGCCGTTTTTATGAAACAACTTTTGATGTATTTTTCTTTTTTTAATACGATCGATGCTAACCAGATCTTAGGAATCTCGTACGTTTTCTTGAATTTGTACCAAGCAGTTAGAACTATAACTTTTGGAATCTGAGTTTGCGATCAATCGTAATTTTTTTTTCGGCCACTATAAGTGAATTTTTATTTTTGGACAAATCAGTACAGTAATGATGTTTTTTTTTTTACATTTGTATGCTTCGAACGCTATCGATCAATTACTTTGAATGAAATTTCACACTAAATGTATTTTTGTTTGAATATTTATGAAAAGTGCTACAATATTGATTGGACGTAATTGCGTTGTGGGGTTTAACAGTCACTAGGAATTACGAATAATAATTGACAAAGGCTATTTTAATTATAATCAATATAAACTCACCAATGTGAAAATATTGAGTTGTAACAGGAGAAGCCGGAAGGAATAAAAGCGATTTGAAAATAGAATGAGCGAAAAATGAGATGTAAATTTGTAAGAGAGTCCTTTCATAGCAGTTAATTTCCGGACTATTTTTATTCAGTCTCCCGCATTTGTACAGTAGGTTTTCATCTCCCGCAGAGATCACGTGGTGTTTCTCTTCATCTCCCTCATTTTCTCTCTTTCGCTCTCTCGCATTTTCTATATTTCACGTGACTTGTACGTTCAATTTCGTGACCTGCGAAGCTTCTACGAGGAAAACTTCATTTTCTCTATTTTACAAACGTACAGCTAGAGTGATGCCCGTTGCAGGTCCGTGATATTCACCCACGAATGAAGATTAATTCGATTCGCATGTCTGAGTCTTTGAACCAGTATTTCGTCTTGCGTGTAATTCGATTCTAAATAGTTTCATTCAAGTTCCCACTATCCTAAGGAACAACCGATGCCTTTGCACTGGTAACCCAGTTTTGTTGAAAAATTTCGTTTATTTTTTCAAATATGATCTACCAAATATTTTAAATACATCATTTTTGTCATATTTCGTTTCCCGAGAGACTGTCATTAAAATGTACCGTTGAAATGATAAAAATGCTGTTATCATCAACAAATATTAGAAAAACAAAACCGTAATTAATATCGTCTACAAGTCTATAATAGAAAAATATACAACGCTGACTCGTTACACAATGAGGTGACTTCTTTTCTAAGAAAAAGAAGTTCACCGTTACATCATGAAATTCTTTGCTTTACAATACTCGTCACAACCAGAGAGGGTTGCAAAACAGAGGGTTGAAATCCAGGTGCGAAATTGGACGTCACGTGGAATCAAGAGAAGCGTATAGCGTTTGGTTTGTGACCTATAGAATCAGGTTCACGTTTACGAATGCGTCCAATCAACTGAATCCACCTCTGGGTATACGTGCTCTTTGTTGCATAAGGCATTCATAGGGATGCAGGTATTATGAGCGCACCCCATGAAGTTATTAGTACACGGAGGAGAGATATTTCGAGCCAATGTAAATTAGTCGCCGTGGACGAATTGATGCCACGGAATGTTATCATCCCTGCGGTTGGTCCACGTTATACGGGTACATGTCGTTTCACTATTATTATCTTCCCCCAACCATTCCTCGCCGCGTCATGGGCTCACCTATGATAACACATTGTAGTCAATTATTATATACCCCGTAATACTGTATTCATTAGTAACTCACGTTTGCCCCCATTACACGCGATTCAACTAATTAGGAATTGTTTTCATCGAAGCCATACAATTATAGCCTAAAGAGTGAATATCATGTTGATTAACATTAGTGCACTTTGTTCTAGTCGACAAATTGTTTAATTGATTGTTTCGTACCTGAACAGTGCTATTTTCGAATCGGTTGACTTGATATTGGACCCAAACGTTGTCGAATTTTGAACCCACTATATTATGACGTAAATGGATCTTAGGAATGATTTTTTTCTATGTTTAAATCGCTAAGTACAAAACTTTTGAAAACTATCTATAAATATAACATTTATAAATATTGAAAAGCATAATTTTTTTAATCACCTGAGTTTCGATTCTTTTTATTTCTAAAATTTTTTATTTATAAAATGGAACAATTCGGTTAAGAAAATGCTTTCAGTGTTTTCAGTTGTCAGTCAAGTTTTAAGAATCCGATGAGATGAGATATATTCATCGGAATCTCAAAATAAACTGCTAATGAAATCCTCTGCTTTCTCATGCTTTTTATAAATTTCGTCCGTAACATGCTAGTCACGTAATTCCGTATTGAGCCCTTTGTCAATTGTCGTACAATTCAATCGGAGCGCTCATCTTTTTGGTACATTTATAGCCATTGTCAATTGTTGTTATTATTTCTATTTGAAGTTTATAGAAATTCAGGTGCTCTTTGTATTGAACGAGACAAGTCTATTTTGTGACAAACTCTTTAAGTTCAATGACAAATTAACCGCCGGATGAGATGAGGCTCAAATTAGGAATTTATGAAAATATGTAATTTCAGGTATTTTGAACACGTCTGTGAACACAGAAGGCTAGATTTTCTCGTGGAATTTTGCTTCTATCGTGGGTGTAAACACTGTGCCTGCCATAATTTACTCATCGCTGGTCTGGTTTCTCTCAAACTACAAAGTATCAAGGCTATTTATATAAAAAACCCACATATAAACGTACACAAGACTCCAAATACCCAGATATCGACGTATAAATTTGATATCAAGAATACTCCATAAAATTTAATTAAGATTTGTAATTAAGTTTTGTATTCATACAATAATGTATGACAAATGGATTGCTGGATTTATTTCAACTTCTTTTATGAATCTCGAATTTTGATCGAGTAATTGCAACTTCTTTCATTATTCAATGATATGTGATTTGGAACGTTGTATTTTATTGAAAGGGAGAACAGACAGAACATACCAATTATGAGATTCGTGAGTTGAAAAAAATACTGTATGGACGGAGCTCTTCCTTATTGAATGAAAATCCGTCCCACACATCATTTTGCAATCAACGTCCCACTACCGTATCACTGCTTCCCGAATACTTGACTCCTAAAGATCTTTTTACACATCAGGAAAAAAAGTTGGTTTGACGATAATCTCTATTCATTAATATTCCATTACGTTATATGTTTTATTCATGTTTTGAGACCACAAAATATCAAGTCTTTGAAAAGCACGTGGAAACATAATGGCTCTGTATGGCTTTGTTTTAACTCAATGAATATTTCAGTAGCTTAATGTTTCGTCTATTTCTAACGCTCTCGGATACATGAACGATCATTCCAGTACGAACCATCATTATCGACCTGTCAGACGTAATGATCGTCTTAACTATGAATTTGGCTTCATATACTTTGTCCTTGGAGTTGTTCAAACATAGCCACATTTATCTATGAATAGATGGTAAAACCGCGGCTCAAGACATTTTTTAATCGTTTTCGGAATTTACTTTTTATCGTACTGTATATATTTACGTGAAAGCGAAATTCTTTTTTCAAGTTTATATCCATTTATTTCAAACAAAGATCATTGGAACGAGAAATAAAAATAAAAAATTCGTTGTTCAATCCGTTTGTCCGGGAGGACGATAAAAAGAAAAAAAATTCAACCCAAAACCGTCATATTGAAGAATATAAGAGTGCGGCTGAGATCGCACTGGCTTTTATTTATAATACTTGATCTCTTGATAAGATTAAAGGGAAGTTAAACTGAAAAAAATCACCTTGTTGAATGAAATGATGATTCTTTAAATTATTGACTTTGTTAACCCTGGAAACCCGCGCGCAATCAATTTTCTCAGACGTAGATCCCACAATTGTATAACTAATTACCCCGAACTTTTCTTCAGCGTGAAATGTTCCTCGTATGCGATAATAATGTTTAATTTAAACCACTGCCATGGGTTTTTCATGACGTAGAGAATGCTGTAGGATAAAATCTCTGAAAAGCGAAATTAAGTTGCGAAAAAATGGAGAAGTTAAGGAAGTTCAGAAATTTCGGGGAAAAATTGTAAAGCTGGTAAAGAAAAAATCGTGAAATAAGCCTTCGTAAAGAATTTGTTGACAGTAAATTCAATAGGAACTTGTAGGACTCGCCTCGAGAATGAAAATCGTACCTTCCTGCGATTTTCGCAGTAGTCGCAGTAGTAGTAATCGATTCACTTCTATATCTCAATATTTTTCTCTTTATTCATTCACGTCGAATGTGACGAGAATATAAAAACAATTATATAAATAGGACGTATCAAGTTTCCGACTTGGCAAAAAGTTTAGTAGAAATGTTTTGAGTTTAAAACTTCTGTCTTGCGTTACTTTACCGACACAGTTGCATACTTTGTCCTTCGCAGTTCTGAGTCCGCTCCCTCGACGCATGTTGCATCTCTCATGAGAAGAGTGAATTTAAGAAATGCTTGAAAAAAACGTACTTTTGTGAACAGGTGGTCAGCCGTGTCGTGGACAATCCTTTCCGACAAAAGAGAAAAATTCAATTTTGTTTATCCTGTCCTCGAGAACCAATTGGCGTTTGTCCTTGTTGTCTTCAAACGGTGATGGGGAAAGAAAGGTGTCGGATAGCATGAGAGGATTCGAAAACAATACTAAGATCTCTATTTTTTCGAGTATTTATAGGGAAATATAATTGTTGTGTTGCTTATTTTTATAGATACTTTATTTTTTCTTGTAAACTTTTGATATTTTTGACATTTATCCAGTTATAAAATCAGCCCTGTATACTTTTTTCAATTAAAAAACTAAAGATTATCCATTTACGTTGAATGAGTCATTTAATAGATTTATTAATATGTCCCCAATTAACTCGTGATTTCCCTGTTGAATTTCCCTTGAGGTAGTTCCGAAGATTTACCTTTATTCAAGATTTCTTTATATTTAGCACGTTTGCCGGGTCTCGAGGTAACCGCTTATGGGAATGTCAGTAGCCCTGTAGTACTTAATCATTTTATGGATGAAAATTTCTCGTAATTCATCATCGGACACGTCCAAGTCTCCTGCTTTTCCACTCCCTAACACTGACTTTACGAAAACTTTTTTATAACATGAGTTTTGGGATGTCTTCCACTTCAAGGAGAAGAAGAGAAGTGGAAGCAGAACAAGTTATAGTGAGAGAAAAGAAAAACTTCATAACATCGGGCGTGATCTAATATCTCGGATTCATCCACACCCACTAATAACAGAAAATGAAGCAGTTAAAAAAAAATAATTTTTTTATCATAACGCAATGGAAATGACCTTCAATATAAAGCCCTTAGTATTGTCTCAAACGCGTAGGATTTTGACACTTCACTTGACCAAAATATTTTCCAAATTTGTGTCATTCAATTTTAATGAATTACATATGTAAAGCAGCTGAAGTGAATGGTTAAAAAAATAAAATGAAAAACAATTGTTTAAAAAAAATTGTATTACAGGGCAAAAGGTTCTAGGTCTAAAGATTTTAGATGAATTCCGTTTTCTTCTATTTTCATCAAATTTTTGTTTTTTTCTTCCGGAAAGAACGGGACTTATTTTTATCGGTTAATTTGACATTTGTATACTCATTCATTTACAATTTATTGTAAATACAGTTTGGAAACCCTAATGATTATAATATTTAGAAAAATTGGTTTATGGTGACATCCGTTGGTATGAAAAATACATTGATTCATAATTATACTCAATGACCCTGAAAATCATTCATTCAATTTAGAGCCCATTCACTTCAATCGGATAAAAGTATAATCACCCATGATTTACAACATGCGTAGTGTCAAATGTCCTTCCGTTAACATTTCTCTGATAAAAACAGTCAAAGAGAGGGACATAAAGAAAGGGAGAAACCTGAGAGGTAGTTACGAAGTTAGTTGACGAGGGTTCTTTTTGTGTAAAAAGTTCTCGACTTATCGCCCGCGGTACCTTTTCTTCGTATATCTGTTTTATGCAACCTCTTTACCTTTTGTTCTCTGTCATTTTCCCGTCGTTTCGGCTGGCAAACGGAAATTGTCTTGTTCCACAACTACATTTCGCCCCTTCAACGTTTTCATTGAAATTGTCAATATGTTTCCGTTTGAGAAAAGTAATTTAGCGATTTACAACATTCACAAAGTTGAACGAAATATAGAAAATTCATTAATTATTTATCTAAAATAGTCAATATTATAGTCAGTATTATTATAGAACATCATGGAAGAATTTTCGAAAATTGATATCATCTTATTATACATTTAGTAATATCAGTAAAAAACTACATTACTTCTTAAAATTTTAGCCACATTGTTGTCGCATTTATTCAATAAGTTAGATGACTCGTTTTAAAAATTGTCTCGTGAATTCTGGATGAGTTCAAAGTGGGTTCACATTGAAGTCATCATAAGAATGATTATATTGTTATTAACCAGGGATTTGAATAACGTTGTATATTTTTATGGGTCAAACATACTTCGCGGACATCAACCATTAGAAGACACTCATTATTATTTTTCGAGAAAATAAATATTGTGATCCGAGCACAAATATGTGTTTGGTACAAGAATAAACGTGGGATTGATTAGTTTCACTTTTCTCTCTTTTTCTTGATTTATAAATTCGACTACATAGAATTGCATGATGTTCGTAATTGTATAAACGATGAAAATGATATCAAGTACCTCAAATCGGATTGACTTGACATCATTTTCGGCACATACAATTTTTTTCATAATTTATTTTTGTTAACTAATTATATTTATGAACGTCGAATCCTTTGAACGTATTGTGACACTGGTTTTTTACCTATTTCCGAGTACCTGCTCTTTTACGTTTTAAAAGCCTTTTAGACCCTCCGCCAGCATACAGAGGATTCGAAAGCACAGTCGACATTTTAATTTCTGATACTGAGTCAAACAATCAAATAAAAATACTAAATAAGCTATTGGACACTTTCACGGATACATGAAAAACGAATTTTTGAAAGGATTTTTTTACGAATTTTTTGGAAGCACCAAACACATGATGGAACTAGACTAAACCTTAAATCCCTCTGTACTGACGGGAAATCTGATGAGAAACATGATTACTGCCGGAGGGTTGAACGGGCTACGAAGCGACTGTGAATCCACTTTGAGGGTCCCAGGACATCAATAACTGAAAAAAAAATCTATTAAACTATAATCTAAGGAGTTAAAATGGTAATCGACTGTGTTTAATTGGGTGAATCATCAATCCCTCATGAAAAATACTAATGAGCACTGGTAGACACTGTTTTAGTAATCGATCAGTGCTAGTCAGATATTCATGAGTCCTATAAGTTTTTTCATCAGTAATATTTAGTAATAAATTCTGATACTTTCAGTCACTCATGGAAATTGATGAATGCTTGATTTTTTAATGAATTCAATTGTTATGTCAGGATTTAATTTTTAGTTTTCACTGAAACGAAAACGGTTTGGTTTTTTCTATATCATGTATCACCTTCGTGGAGGTGTGTTAAATGAGAACCGAGTGAGACTTTGTATTTATAGGAATTAAAAAAAAATTCTTTTATTGTGTGTAAGGATTCGATTGAATTTAAATCACAATGCAAAGAAAATTTGGACCAATTTGTGAGATTTAAAAAGAAATTTTCAACGTTTCAAATAAAGTTGGCAAGAATTTATAAATTCATGGCATGTCACGTGAAAATATCATGAGCTTTTGGGCACGTAATCTCATGCACTCCTACGTTTGGGTTACAACGTTTACTGTTTCAGGCTTTTTGAGCAGATCGCAATTTCTTCAGATTTGTATGGTTATTAATGTGTACACGCACACTGATTTATGGTTTAAAGCACATGTTTGTGTACGATTCACACAAAGGGGTACAACTAACCCCGAGGAAATCTTACGAATTCTTTAACGTAGATATACATACCACTATCTCGCATAACACAAAAAATATGCATAACTTGTTCTGAGGATCCGAGCTAAAGGAATTTCGTTGCATAGTTTGTGCTCGTACTCGAGCGGCCCACGCAGAGGCAATGGTCGAGCATATTTCTCATAGCTGAGCAAACAGACCGCATGTAAAATAATACCGGAAAGTAGAAATTAAGTTATCACAAAGTCTGTGCTTTTTGAGAAAATTTGGTAGTTGTATTAAAACAGAGAGAGATTTTAATGAAATTTTACAAGTAACTTTTTTGGTACAGATAATTTGGTACACGTTGTTGTGCCAATGACAAATAATGACTGACAAATTGATTAAGTATTCACTAAAGACCAAAGAATCATATAGAACAAAAAAAACAAGTATTTCTTGTTGAAATAGTAATTTAAGCATTAAAAAAACTGCCAAAAACATTCCAAAGGATCAATATCATCCAACTTAAAAGACGCTGGAAATTTATTTTATACAACTGTCTAGAAATTTTTTATCCCACTATATTTGAAATCTTACGATGATTGCCAGTACGAGTGGTAAATAAAAATGAGATGGTGCAAAGATTAAGATTTATCGGAAGCAATACATATATCGAGTACATCGCGATGTATATTGTACCAGAATGTTATCTTTACCCCAATATTCTTCTGGGAAAATATGGGAATCATCCCCTACGCTAACCTTCCTCCTTCAAGTATGTTTTTCCCTCTCGAGAATCATGCACGATACACGTTTACTCTATTACATAAAAAGGATACCAAAAATCGAAATGCTTCAATACAGTTTGCATATACACGATGGTTCAATCTGTGTTCCAATATTTGTGGATAGAAAAAATAAGAATGACGATATGAAATGCTTTCGAAAAGAAACGAGTATCAGAGATTTTTATAAAAACTATTGTTTATCAATTTAGTACAAAATATTAAAATTTTATATACCAATCGATTGAGTAAAATTATTTTACGTTATGAAACGTCTATAAATTAGTGTCACAATAAATATTTGGTCTTAAATTTATCAAATCTGGTGTCAACGTCAAATGGTCGATGAAAATATTTGAGCAGAAGTGATACAACATTTGAAGGACGAAATATTTTTCAACTCAATTTTTACACTGAAATTCAAATACGGACTTGCAATAATTTCACTGTTTCATAACATCGCGATATTCATTTTCCAACAGATATGTTTCTTCTCACAAGTTTGAAACTGGGGAAAAAAAGGAATGCTCTTCATCGCTTAACGCTAGGTTGGAGTTTTCTTGTTTATTGAAATAATTCAAAGTATTGTCTATGATATAAGTGGAACAAAGCTCGGCAGGGTAAAGAGTATCGAATTGTAGTAATCTATCATGAAACACACGCGTGACCCATATTTTACGATTTAGCCTTGAATCTAAGAAGTACCCAAGCAACACGCAGACTCTTTGGCTTCAGCCAAGAGAGGATATAAAGCTCTCCGTCTCGTCTAACACTGTGACATACGAGAGGCAGACTTGTAGCACCCTCATACACCCCTAAAAGCGAGGGTGGAAATGACAATCTGCACGATATTTATTTACGGAATCCCTATGGGGACATCCAAGGTTGGAACGAAATTTTCCGTGCTCGGTACTGTATCTGATTTATTGCCATTCTAAGCCTCGATGTTTGGTGATCCGATTCTTTGGCTAAGGGAACATTCCTTTTTCTTTTATGAGATTCATCTTATGATAAGTTCCCACAGCCTCTTTCTTATGATGAATTTCAAATTCGCGAAATTTATTTCATTTTATGAATATATTAAATTTTGGTACAATGAAAATCTTCTATCGAATCTGTTGGACTTCATCGCTTACAGTTCTTCAATTACTTTCTGTTGATGTAATGAACAATTTTCTAACCACCTGGAAATTTTTGACTGCATTGCAAAATTTTAAATAATTGTTGCTTCACTTTTTTCATACTACGGATTTTAAATTGTTTATTAATTTACAGAAAAAAGCATGATTTATAAATAATTTCTCAGATTCCAATTATGATATTAGACACCGAAGTAGAAGTTTCCCAAATAGGATGAAAGCCTTTTAATCTTTCTGTTATTCAGATAATCTCAACTTCCTGGTTGAGTAACCCCTATTTTCCTTCGACTTTGAATAAAAATGTCAAGGTTTGTTATTTGCCCATCGTTCGACCTCCCTTCTCCCATTAAACGTTGATTAAGAGGCATTTCCTCCCAGTGATCCTTAGCATTTGAATCCTTATACTGCATCCTTGGAGGCTCTTCTTCTTAATCGCATCTTCAACCGTTTGAAGTTTTTTGTCTGATTATTGGATTTTATTCTGGATTAATTAACCCTTTATCAGATTTCTAGACATTTTTCGAAAACCTTAATTTCGTCTATGAATAATTTTGAATTAATTGTATTGTACAATTGTTCATCGATCTGTTGCATTAATCAAAATGACTGTCAATCATTTTTATATCGATTTATAATTATGAAAAGTTTCATTCTATTCACAGACTTTTCGTTTTTCGAAAAACGATATTATTTATAATAAAACGATATATAAAAACATTTCAAATATCGAAGAATTTTTGTTCGAACATCAAATGCTTGACACTACGAGTGTCACATCGCGATTATCCATTTGTCAATCGATCTGTGGTGCGTAATTAAAACTCAATGCTCATGAAGGTGTATTTGCAAGTTTGTGGATAGTGCGCAATAATTAGAGCCTTCGATAAAACTTTGGGCATTATCAAAAACAATACTCTCTACATTATTTACCGTCTTTCTCTTTCTTTTTCATCTGTATCATCACCGATCTAATTTTTTCACATTCTTTCTTATTTTCTAGAAGTTCTTGGCTACTTTACTGAGGACTGCACGAACCCTTGGAAATTCGATATCCACCATTACCGAAGCAGCATTATCACGACGAACGGTGAGTAAAACTCAATTCAATGTATTTACTACTCAACGTTGATACTTGCTGCTGATGCTGCATGTTATGTTAGCCAGACAGTTGTTAGGACATACTCTAACAAACTCAAACACGAATAAACTACATTTCCAACTCTTTTGGAGGGTTTGCATGTACCGTTACCCTTTTAGTCTGTGGCGAATGGTCAATGTGTCTCGGTTTGACCATTCTCTTCTATGAACGTTTAACCTTATTCATTAATCTCGAAAGCAGAAAACGAAATAAATATTTTCGAATCTGTTTCTTTCATCGAGATTTTTTAGAAACAACTTTAAACTTTCAAGCTCGATTCGTTGCTTTGAAAATTACGCTTGAAGTACGGGATCACATTTAAAGTCATTGTGTTTCCGAATTTAGTTTGCATTGTGTCAATTACCCACTTCCGTTACTTGAAAATAGCTTATAAATGGTTTGGAAAAGATACGAAAATTATCATGTTTTTTTTCATGAATCCCGAAATGTTGCAATTTAATATAAATTAATATGAGCCTCGAAGTGTGTTTGTATTTTTTTTTTTTTAATGTGATAACTCTTTTGAAATGCCGAGTGAAAAGTCAGTCTGCTAGAGAATTTAAAAGGTATTTTTGTTTGCTCCATTATTTTCAGTTTTATTAATATCGCACCGTCTTCTCAATTTTTTATGAGCTTTTTATAATAAAATACGACAAGAAAAAACTATGTATTTTTTCAAGCTTCGATAAACATAAATGTAAAAATAATAAGTTACATTTGTCAAGTATGTGTTTTTTTCCCTTTGAACTGTGTCGGAAATGACGTTTAAAGTGAGAGATTTTAAATTGAATATACCTCCAACTCGTTTCTTTCATATGGAAAGGATTATTGTTTTTGTCCTTTTTATTCAAATGAAAAGAAAGACTGAAAAACGTAACTCACGTGTTGAAAACATGGTACTATATTATGAACGCGATGTTCGTTGCATTCTGTGAAATGGCGCGTAAAGTATTTTTTCTTCTCTTGACGTTCCTCCCTCATTACGCAAATTGCTACGAGGTGAAAAGCATCGGCGCATAAAGCATATATAATCCATAATATCTAGCTCGTTGGACGACCTTCGATATGTTATCGCCAATTCGCCTCCAGTCTTGCTATTGCTATTGCTCTTTCTCTCTCTCTCTCTCTCTCTTTCCCTCTCTACCACCGACTTCCATCTCTTTCTCTCTAATTCCTCTTGGAACGACCTTGACATCCCTCGGATTATGAATGAATCCATCCCCCGTTTGGAATAACTGCGCAAGCTAGGCAACAAATCTTTTATCTCGCTTTCTCTTTCGTCAACCTCATTACGAAGCACGACTCGGTGACTCGTGCTCGCTATCAATCACTTTTCGTTCATAGTTACAGAACAATTTTTCGTATAGCTTTTATCGTCAGAGGTTTATTATGTGAAAATAATGTTTGTTATACTATCATTTCTGCCTCCTAGATCATATCAAAAGTGAATAGTCACAAAAGCTCAAACTCTCACTTACGAGTTATCGCCAATAATATTTATTTCTGAAGTATACCGGAAATTGAATAATTTACAATCGGTTTTACTTAATTAACGACGTATATACCATTTTTTTGTACACGCGGTAAAAAATGGCTTTATATTCTACCCTCCAAAGCGATAAAGTCTTCACAAACAACCGCAAATCTCCCATATATCCGAACCACAGATTCGGGTCAAGGGGATTCTTATCGCCCAGAACGAGAAATTGAAATTGAATATCAGCAAGTCAGGGCTTCATGTTTCTATTTATTTATTTTTCAACTAGAAACCCTTATTTTTGAATTAACAGATATCTTTAAAAATGTCCATTCCTCAACTCGCTCCATTAATAACGTTTATTTTGTTTTCTTGAGAAATTGGAATAAAAAGAAAATGTTAAACGTATTAAAGATCAAAAACCAAACATTAAGCCTTCGTAAAGGGCAGACGAATGAACTCATATGTTTAGAGAAAGAAAGAAAGAGAGGAAAATGTAGAACCCGCATCCCTGACGACCCCAACACGGTGACCCGCATTGCTTGACGTAGCAGGCAGTCTCATAGACTTTTCTGTGTGCTACGACCTTTACGCACATGCGTACTACTTCGTCTGATCTTCCAACTCACCAGTATATCTATTTCGTTGGAAAGTCTGCTTGTAAGAAGGGAAATATCCTCACAGGGGTAGTATCACGTATTACAAATGAGAACGGAGAGGAAAAAAGAAACTAGTCAGAATTTGCTATTCTATCAGTCTTTGAAAGCAATTAGTTATAAAAATCAACCGTTATTAGTTACTTCCGTAATTCGGAGGCAGTGGTCTAATGTAAAGAGTGAAAAAGGATGATTTTCTAGATTTTTTTTTTCACATGAAAAAACTAATTAATCTTTCTGAATTTTTGCACACATTTTAATAAACATTTTAATAATGTGTACAAAAAATTCATCGGAATACAACAATGGAATGATGTATTTGAAGATAGATGAACAAAGCACTGTGCCAGAGAAGGTTTTAGAATAGACGAGAATTGTGGAGCCCGTAATTCTTACTTGATAAATAAAACAATAAAAAATCAAACAATTTTCAATTCTTACATACTTTTGTAATCGATGGAGGGATTCAGAAAAATTTGGTGAACAGTGTAAAACACTAAAAATTTACGAGGTGGCACGTAAAAGTGCCAGTTTTTTAGACAAAACTCTAAGGAATAAACCTTGACTTGAGTCGATAGATCGAATATTTTCTTTCCCATGAATCTCCCCAAATTGAACCTTCTGTGACGAAGTGCTTTCTTTATGTACCTTCAAGTACATCGGTTCTTTATTATTTTCCAATGGAATATTTTTGATGTACGGTTGAAATATGTAATAAATTATTTAACAAAAGTTCAGAAAAAGTAATTCTTCACTTTCTTTTCACCCTCTAAACTAGACCATAGCTTTGATTTTTTTGTCTGAAAGTATCGTGAACATTGCGAAGGAAATCAACAATTTTTCTGATCGTTCCAATTTATTGTACGCTAGTATTAGGGGTAGTCTGCCGTCCACTGGTCTTGAATCGTCGACAGTGACGGTTTTCAATACCGATCGGAATTGAAAAAAAGTTCAGTCACGTAAGACTTTTTTTTTGAAAATATCCATTCTCGAGATTCCTAACATTTTTCATAAGGAAAAAACAAAAAAAAATGAGTAAAAAAGAACATTTTTTGGTTAACATTTCCGGCACATGACAGGCGTCAAGTTCATAGCTTTTCGATAGAATTTCCATGGCATCTATATCTTCTTCAGAATGTCGCTATAGTCACAGCAAAAGTGGAATACAAACTTACAGATATCTTGCTTACACCTACTCTGGCACATATGGCATATGTCATTTCTCTTTAAAATTATGTGACAGACATGTCTGCGAGAGATATAACAACACCAGCGGCCAGGGAAATGCTATCCATATGGGAGGAAGAAAGATGGACAGGGAGATCATCAACATATTCACATCACGTTAGAGCGAGGCTAAACATACGCGACGATCGATCGGTCCGTGAGAGATAGCCCCATTAGGGACATGTAATATCGAGAAAAAGGTTGTTTAACCTTGTTCCAAGGTCAGACCGGTATTTTCCAAGCATCATCTTTTTAAACAGCGTCTAAGCCTAATTACCCCATTTTCTAATCATTCGAACAATTTCAAACAGCCTGAAAACTCAACGTTTGTGATGAAAGCAAAATAGATCTTCGTCTCTTATTATTTCATACTATTTTAAGCTTCAGACTATCACGAGGCGCAGGTCTAAACCGTCTGCCAACAAATTTTGAGGACAAATTACGAGGACACGTTGAATAGTCATTCGGTGACTGAATTAACCGATGTGTTAACATGCTCAAGGTCGAGGTTGTGAACACAAAGAACGTAAATATTAAGATGGCCTAGTCCTTCACGTACATCCGAATGTTATGTAATTTTTTTAATTAAGTACAGAATTTTCCTGGAAAGTTGTTAATACATTTCTCTTTTTTTAAACTTTCTGCAAAATTTAATTGCCTAAGAAGAACTCTGACGGACGTAAATCTTCGTGGAAATAAGAATCTTTTGAAGCCTTGTGACCAATTCCTAACTCTACCAAATGAAAATCCATCTGACTGGACGATAATACACTTTTGTGAGCAAAAAAATACAGCAAAAAAAAGTAACTGAGTTTCGCTTAGTATTTTTATTTCGTATACTGCCTGAAATAGTCCTTTTTAGGGTCCTTCTCTTGGTATGAATCGTTCTGTATAATGCGTACGTAAGTTTTCAAGGATAAAGGAGGTAAACGATACGGTGGACAATTCAGTAAGCTTTACACATGCTCTGTGATCTTACGAGATTGCACTGAGGCTGAACAAACGTTGCGTGGGTTCACTGCCAGAAGCTGTTTCGCTCTGAAAATGGCTAAAATGGCGAAATGAGGCAGAAAGGGACAAAACCGGAGAGGGAGAGTAGGGGTCGAAAGAAGGGATAAAACAAAAAGAGCGAGGGGTAGGAAAAAGAAAGAGAGCCAAAGAATGGAGAATGGGGTAAAAAGATACAAGAAACAGAGTTGAGGAAGATCGAAAGAAAGACAAGCTATATATAAAAACTAGCTAAAGAGAAGAAGCGTTACGGACTACAAGACAAAAGAGTTAGTATAAAAGGAGATCGGAGAGTTTGAACGAAGGAGAGCAAAGTTAGAGGTAGAAAGAAAGAGAGAAAGAGAAGAAAGTGCAGAGTAGAGAAAGATCTTCTTCCAACTTGTGATGTTGCACTGAAACTTGTGTGTAGTTCGTTTACCCGCGGCAACAGAGCCTTACTTTCACCCCGAGGCCTCTGGCTAATTGGACAACCCCAACTCTGCTAAAACTATAGCAAAAGAAGGACTGGAATGAGGAATGACGTCCAAGTACAATTGGTTACAACACATTAAATGCTTTACTACGTGTTCGCGTACGTGTGTGTGTTATACAAAAAAAAAAAAAAGTTAACCAGGCAGTAAACAATCGAAATTACCCTAAATTATAATTATTATAATTTTATATTATTCATTTGATCGCATGTAGTAACGTTCGAAAACTGCAGTGACCGTTACTAATTGTTGTATATCTGTTATTAATTACCAGCGAATCGAGCACTAGACTTTGAATTAGCCGAAAAGGCACCTTCTATTTTAATTCTCATTATAAACTGCGAGATTAAATAAGGAATAAACTCTTCGGCTGTACTCTGCTATAAATATATGCACAGCTGATTTGACATATTTCTGGATTTTGTCTAAAACACGCTTGAGGTTGCTTCTTTAATGATGGACAAGCATTTGAGGACATTATTAGATTTGAAGATCATCCGTGATAGATTAAAAATAGACGATTCAAGTTTTTGGACTTAATTAAAAATCCGAAATGAACTGCCTTTTAGATTCAGTTGATTTTCGTCTCACGTGACCAATTTAATTTTAGTCCAAAATATATAAATTTTGATCATTTCGATTTAGTTGGAACTCACTAATTTTTTTTAGCCGCAATTAATAGTTATACACATTTTTTTCTGGTTGAATACATGGAATATAAAGTTACATCTTCTATGTCGGATTTACAATCTCGTGGTCGCCGAATTTCACATTTACATTCACTCGCGTATCGATGAATATTTCAGTAGCGTAGCTCTCAGCTCTGATGATGCAAGCTGTAACGTTTGCGTAACGTTAACAATTCTCTGAAACACTACTCCGTATTCATCTGAATAACAATGTACATTTGTAAAAGTTATGGCTATGAAAGGCTCAAAGTTATTATTGTTTATTTTATTACTTCAACTCCACTTTTTTCTCACATTTTACTGTTACCGTTCCTGTAAGACGCCCTAAGAGACTTGTCCACATATAGACGACTGTATTTTTTAATATGGCTTCCAGTTGGTTAACCATTGTACACTCGACAAAACTGTCTCCCGCCCGGTGATTGATACGCAAACCTGTGTATGGTTGGACAGTCACCCAACCAAGTATTAACCTTCAGCAAAAGTATCTTTTAACTTTGGCGCTCGCTGAAGTCATTAGACAAGGCATGACAATGGCTGTCGATAGTTTCAAAATTAAAATATTTCAAATTAATCACGAAAATGTAAAAATACTCATCGATGACACCCGAGGATGATCGACTGATAGATTAATTTTTTATTTTATTCACTAAATCATGCTATCGAATTATGAATTCAATGCTCGATTCAATGACTTTATAAAACACGGTAGAACTTTAAAAAAATATTCTTCAATAGCCCTTACAATATAATGTATCGCCAGCAGCCTGAAGAAGCAATAACATTTTTTTCAAAGTCATTATTTCACAAAACGACTACGTCAATTCTTCAGATATTAAAATAGAGAATTTTGGAAATGTTGTTTTTTGTTCTTGTGAAGTAAATATTATAGTACGTTTGGGGTGCCCCGCGGGCGAAATATTTTGGACACTGAACTATATTCCAACGCCACTGCAAATTCGTTTTTTCAACCAATTATCGATATGAAATAATGATTTTTATACTCTTTGAAATTATTTATAAAGTTATCAAACTCAATTTTCAATAGCACGATTCAGAAAATTAAAAAAAAAGTTCAATAAAAGAACTCACTTGCATTCATTTGTGCAGATGCCCTTGTGCGTTTTGTATTCGCATTCGAAACATTTGTAATTGAATTTAAAAAAATCGATTGAAAAATGGTCATTGACATTTTTGCCGATAATTGAAGTACGACAAGAGCGCAAATCGAATACTGTGGGCTTGCAGAATCAAATACTAATCCCTGACACTACCGCGGTAGGCTTCGTTATCTCAGGGATCAATACGTTTCACTATACGAAGAAAAAAGGATCTAATAAAAATTGCCCGGAGCTATGGCTCAACAGATAACATTCTAAATCTCATATCATCCCCGTCAAGGAATTGTACTCAATTTTTCACCTCAACCATTTCCGAAATGTATATTTTGAAAAGGGTTTTACACTTCGTGAATTTTCGTACAAAATACACAACAGAATGCCATGGTGGAAAAAGTCTATCTCCGAAAAATCATGGTTTCATGTAACTCTATTTTCATATCAAGCTGTACACACTTTTTTGCACCTTTTGAAAGGTGAGTTTTTGAAAAACCAGACTTTTTTATCGTCGAAAACTGCTTGAAAGATTCTCAAAGGGGGAAACACTTTTCTTCGAAATGCAAAGCACGGGAAATTTCCAAAAACGGAGGACATTGGAGGTATTAAAACTATTTTTGTTATTTTTTTTTTCTCATCAACTTTAAAGACAATTTCTCTCTGTTATAGCATTTAAGCTTGAGTTAGTGGCGTTTGTCGTTAATTCGCAAAAAAATGAACAGTGCTTGCGATGTTTTTGGGCCAAACTAACTCCTTCAGAAAATATTACGAATTAAACACTTCGCCTACGCTTCAAAAAATGGATTCCTTTCTATCCGGAGTTGAGATTGCAAATGCTAATCATGTCATTCGTTTAAGTACCTATATGATCTTTGAAATGACGTTGAGTTTACGTCCTGATGAACATTTTTCAATATTTGGCCCATTTTTTCTCGTTAAAATTGTTTATTGAAACTGTGGCATGCATTTTCCTTTTTCGCCACTAAGTACGTATAACACAAGAATATATTAAAATATTATAAAGCCTGGATCTTATTATGGATTATATTCTTTGCGTTGCTGAGAAAATTATTGAAACCCTTCAATGGTTCTCGAGTTATAAGAAATGTAACATACGGACAGACAGACGAACTTTTTTTTTTTTTGTTACAGATTTATATATTGAGAAACAAATATATTTACTGTACGTTAAGCTTTTGTGGGATTTTTTTTTAGTGTTAGCGTTGGAAAACGTGTAAAATGGTGAACAAAATCGTTGATGGAATCGAAAGAGATCGAGGTCAAACGTTATCCCATTTGTATACATTTCTCCCATATTTGCATTTACATTTTTCGACACGAATTGGCTGCTGCATTATTTCACGGTTTCAATTTTTCGACATATTTACGAAATTTACGTTTTTGTTTAAAAAAATATAGGAACAATTAATTTTGAATTTCTAAATTTCAAGTTCAGATTTGTAATCAGCGGGCCTACAAATCCCCGAGTGCCAAATTCCAAGTCACCTGTAAGCATAAATGTACGGTTTCAAGGATAAAAGGATTGTAACTTCAATTTTTTTATGTTTCTCTCCTCCTCATTTTTCTGTTCCGTTTTTCTCTTCCTGCTCTTGACACTTTATCAGACACGTGATTTTCCACGCTGACCGTGACCAATTTTTTTTTTTTTTTCATAATAATATTTTATACTGCACTCCACTTTGACGCTTCAGCGAAAGCTTCCGTTCAGGAACTTGCACAGGGATACATGAATTTATCAACGAACCACTCGGTACGTTATTTCATTATTTAAACCTCAAGGTTCCCTCGTTTTTGACTCGTCATGGGAGGATGGATATTAATTCAACCCTGATGACGTACAGTTGTTCGAAGTTTTGAATCATCTTTCGTGAAAATATGTCATCCATTTTATTTGTAAATATTTCGAGATCGCTGTTTTTTATTATTGAAAATGTACCTTAAAATATGTTACTGCCATATTTTCGTGAGACAAAAGAGTTTATTAAATTTTCCAAGTTTTTACGTCTCTTTTTCTCGCGACGTCAAACCTTAAATCCTTTTTGCACACTCTTGATCATAACAAATATATAGTTTGTACACACGACTGCGTGCCTTTTTCCATATGAGTCAGAATGTTGGAATAAAGTTACGCAGTTTTTTTTTTTCTTATCCATGAGGATTGTGTCTAACAGACGAAAAACATATAACCTTTTCCGACCCTGATGTCAAGGGAAAAATATCCAGACGTCAGTTTAGTATCCGACTCGCGATGCTGTCCTCTACGTGTCGCTGAAATCCTCAAAAGAGCTGTACAGCCAATTTCATAAGGATATCATTTTATTTTATTTTATTTTTAGCTGCCACTAAACGTGTGCAAATACTTTGAGTCAAATACTTTCAAATTAAAATTAATTACAAACTGCTCCCATTTGTGGCATTAAGGGTGAAATATTTAAAGTTAATAAAACGAAAATTATCCCTAAGAGTCTCCTATTTTTCTAGGCACTTTATTTTACGCGTTAAGAGTGTCATCTTTGTTTACTAAATCAGCCAAACATTTTGTGTTATTTCAATTATATTCAGATAAACATAGCGAACGAAATAATTCAACCGTGAAAACGAGTTTTTCAGTATATTTGCCTCGTTAATTCTTTTTGTGCTGGTTTCAGATTACTCATAGAGATAATATTGCATTTCTATCGAAATGCCGAGTCATAATATAAAATCTATAAATTCTCTTCATCATTGTATATTGAAGGCTAATTGGGCGTGTACAACGGATATCCTTGACAAAGAAATCTGGGTCATAATAAAAAGCTCTGTAGAATGAAAGCTAAAAAAATCATTGTGAAATTCACCACTAAATATGATGAGTAAAAAAAAAACTTGCAAGCCTACGATTCACGAAGGTCAAATTTTTCTGTAACAACTTTTCTGTAGCCAAATTTTGACCGGACCACATCCTTAAACAAAAACTTTTCAATGGAATCTCTGGTATTATAAAGTTGTATTTCACTGTTTCGGAAAATAGCTGACTACATATTTTCATGTTTTGTATAAAATTTCACACAACAATGAGAATAAATGGTATGGTCTGCTGCCGGCAGCATCAAAACTTCCTGACATTCACCGCACGGCCGAACTCGTTAAAACATTCGTGAAAATTTATTCGATGCGTGTGTATTTAAATCCGATGTACACACGAGGTACATTCATGGCCAACATTTTTTTTATAATCCAAATTTCAGTGTTTCAGTCATACAATAAAAAATGTCATTTGTTATGTAATCATGATATTAGGAAAAGTGTCGAAAATCACATTTACACAAGGAATTCTATTTTGTTTTATCTGTAATATTAATTTAACTAAATCTTCTTCAGTATTGTTGAACTTTTTTTACAGAAATACGTCAAAAGTTCGCGATATTGATCTAGATATTCATTCGAATGGTAGATTGATAAAGGTAGACAAAAAAATTGCCAAAATTTTTGTCAAGTATTTACAAAAATCAATACCTTCATTCATACCAAGAACGAAAGAGAATGATAAAATACAGTTTTTCGCTAAGAAAGTACGTGCAAAAATTCGTTAAACGAAGCGCCAGTTTTCTGCCACGATCCAATTTATAACTGATGATGCGATGGTGAATCGGTTTTTGAACAAAACCAATGAATAAAAATAGCTGGATGACCCATTTTTTTAAAAACATTTATACAAGCTAGAACGAGTTGAAAAATTGGCTTACATTAACCCATTTTTTCGAATTGACAGGCGGAATTTTCAATGAAAGCAAAGTTTTCTACTGTGTTATTTTAATCGTCGCTGGCTTCTTTAACCACGTGTGAATACATATCGACGAAAAAACGAGAGAGAACACTATGACCTGGATTTAGGAAAATCTGGCGGTAATCGCACCGCACCTTTAGGTACTTAAGGGACCTGCACTTTGCTCTAATCTTTGACCTATCTTTGAGAACATTTAGATAAGTGAAAGATTTCTTATGACCACATCCCGAAAAGATACATAAGAAAAAAGAAAATTCGGGAACTGTCATATTCACGGAAATGAGAAAACAATTTTGTTTGAGCAAATCAAATGTTCTTCGCCAAAGATCGTTTATGTTCGGGTTAAAGCGTATAATTGGAATCATGATAACCATTTAACGAAAAACTGTTTTACAAAAACTACGATCACAGCTTATCTAATTAATTTAGAAAAAAATACAATTTTCTACGTTCATTCGCAACTCTTTTTAAATGAAGAAAAAACTATTCCAATGAATCCAATTTTTCAGTATGAAAAAAATGATTAACCGTCCCCATATTTGACACCTCACGATGTATGTGAACCCTTGAAATTGTAATGAATTCGATAACGTTTATAATGAATTATATATCACATCAAAAAAATTATTATCTAAAAGTGTTTTTCACGAATGGAGGACACAGGGAGATAACAACAGAGCGACGAAAATATCTCAAATTCAACACAAGATTATTTTTTATTCATGTATTTTTCACTTTAGTGGATATTGCGTTTGGGTTCTTTCTCCTCGAGACATTATCTCGCCACGGGATACTGAGAATAATAATCTGAATAAAAATAACACCGGAGGGATGAAAGAATATAAAACGAAAAAATCTTTCACGGAGGTTGAACGTGGAGTTTTAGTGTCGTCGGTTATACATTAAATGTTCTGAATGACTAGCTCCGTCAGAATTTGCAGCGTTCACCCACAGAAACCCTCGCATACGATACTAGGGGAAAATTATATTCATCGTCATCCACCCTCCAGCCGATTGTAACAGGGACAGTACGAATGTTTTGGTGTGAGCCCCTCTTTCGAATCTCTCGACATGACGTTAAATGCAACGACGCGTGACGTCGACATTATTACCGATTATGCAAATCGGCTCAAAAACCCACGCTGGAATAACGATCAAGGTCAAATTATGTTTTATGCATGTTTCTTGTTTAAAAAAAAACATTCTCTTACTTTCTCTCACTATAAATTCAGTCAATCGATTCCCAAATAAATATTTCGCAACATTAGAAGAATCAAGAGCAATTTCTTTCCACTTGAAGTGATTTTCAAAAATATTTTTAAACATTCGTTATAAATGGTGTGAACTTAATTAATTATTAACGGACTTCTGGAACCCCTTTCGAGCTTTGAGTAAATTTAACTCAAATTTTTCCATTAATGTTTATGCAAAGAAAGTACAAATTTTTTCATCACTTTTCCGCTACAGTTGGAAGTCTCATTTTAGAATAATAACGAATTAAAATCAAGTTTCGAGGAAATAACGTAAAATTGAATGTAACGAACGATTTGGTACTTCAAATGAATTGTAACGAGCACTAATAAAAGAATAAACATCAACACGCTTTCACTATTTCTAATATCGATTATCGATCGATGTTCACGATTTGACTAATGATCACAACGGTACCACAAAGGAAATTTGTTATTAAACAAAAGCTATCAACAATGTTTCTGTTATTTAAATACAACCTCAATTTTGCAATTAGAAGAGATGGTTCCAATTTAGAAAAAAAAAAATGGAATTTAGAAGAACTATTGATTCCGTGTATAAGGATTCGGACTCGCATGCCAAACATCAATGACAAAAAACATTTTTTTCAACTGTTTCTATCGGAATCCTGGACGGTTTACTCTCTATGCCGAAAAAAACACTTCACTGCACTGAAAACCCAATTTTGTTGATAAATTTCAATTATTTTGTTAAATACGGTGAAACGACGCAATATTTTTCGATGATAACGAAATTTTTGTTTCTTCGATGGCATATTTATGGTTTCTTCAGAGACTGTCAGTAGAATATAGATTTGAAAAAAAATTAATAAAATTTGACTTCTCCAAAAACTGTCAGCGAAACATAGAAAATGTTTTCGTGAATGATTTCATAAGAGAGTGAAAAAAAAGTTCATGGTTGTATCCGGGGTTGGTAGCCTTTATCGTTTCGATGCGTAGGCATCTTGCGGTAGGACAGACACCTCGACCCCTTTGGGAATATCCCATAGAGCAGGGACAAATTCAATCTTTGCAAAGATGTAGACGCTTTGTCCTCTTGTAGCAGCCAAAATCCCCGGATGCTTTGGAAATTATATGAGCAAGAGGGAGACAGAGAGAAAGAGATAAATAGGGTATCGTCTCGAGGCAGCACAGCTTTCTCGAGTCAAAGTCTGGAGACGGCAAAGGGAGCGAATAAAGCTCTTGGAGACAGTAAATCAAGGAGAATTACGGAGGTGACAAGGCGTCAGTCTATACTGCCCCGAGCAACAAGGCTCTTGATGCTTGATTTATTTCCTTCTATCGGTAATACCTCGATCAAAAACTAAAGAATCATAAATTATACCATAGTAGTTTTAATGAAAATGAGGTTCTGCAATTGTCATTAAAAATTGGAACATTCGATTTTTTTCCAATTCGGTAAAAACCATTTATATTTGGTTCCAGTAAATAATGTTTTTGAATGAAATAAATAATACACAGAAGTCAGTCGCGATTTTGAATGCGGACACAGCGTAGACTAATGGAAATATTATTAAATAATATTGCGATAAAAAATTGAATATGGTATAGCTATTATTTTTAATTCAATGTCTTGCTCGGTAAATTTGTTGAAACTTATTTTTAATCGGATACCAAAAAACGAGGCTTTCCATTGATCAAAAATATTCAAAAAAATCTTTGAATTGATGAAAATAAGTTATTAAAGTTGAATAAAATTCTATTGGGTCGTGAGACAAGGAGAAAAGTGTATTTGATTTCACTAGATCCTTGTTCAATCATCCAGTGGTTTTTTTCTGGGTAAATACACGTTGTTTTTGTGACTTTCTTACGAATTTTTATTCTCGTATTTTTTGTTTCATTGTAGGTCTTTGAATCCTTTATAAAAAATAACTACTTCGTAGAAAGTAAAAGATTTTACGCAGAATATTCCAGTTTCTATGAAAAATAACAGCAAAGAGAACAAAGATTTCATGCTGTTTTGAAAAATTCTCCACGCTCATAACTTTTTGCAATTTATAGAAAAATTTATAACGAGCTTTTTTAATGGCATAGCTTTTTTTTATGGCTTATGACAGTCAAAAGATTGCGACGGAAAAATATAAGTTTTTTAATTGATTGCTTTTCATTATAAATGAAGTAAAATTTTGACGAAGCTAAATATATTTTTCAGTGTATCGTCGTAGAATCATTAAGTAGTATTTATTTGAGCGAAATTGAAAATCCAGAACCTATAGACTGTCTAAAGTGCGTGTTATTTTTCAATTGTCATTAGCAGAACAATGAGGAAGTATTTCGTCGTGTTCGTGAAATCGAAAGTAAACATTTACAATGCGAATCGCTTCGTTTTTTTAAAAATTTTTTTTATAAGTATTCGTGGTACAAAGTCGTAGCTGTGAGTATGATTAATGTGGAATAATATTGAATAGCTTTTTCACCGCTTCCTCCTCCGACTTTTTCTCTGCCACTTCTTCACAAAGGGATCAGCATAACAGGTCATGGAGGTATATAAAAATGCTCGTTAATTGAATGGCTTGCTCCTGTTCTGCTTTGTCTGGTTAATGTTCCCATTTTTCTTTGTTCGTTATGAAATATCAGTATCAAGAAATGTTTGCTCTGTGATTTTCACATGTCATAAATTTTACACCGATGTATTATTCATTACGGAGTATTTTTAATTGGATATTATAATAACGACATTTCGCCGAACAGCCAACCAAATAAATGTTCGAGCAAAATACATCAGTTGAATTAAATTAAGATTATGCGCCCATAAAGCAAAAGTTTCATAAAGAGAGAGAAATAAAGAGAAAATTTCAAGAATGCCGTTTCCAAATAATTCCAGTAATTTTGAAACAATTTAGATAAAAACAAAATGTTCGTTTATTATTTTTCAACAATGCTCGAAACAGAAATCTCTATGTATTTGCAATTTTTGTACGCAGAGCTATTAAACTGTTTTGAAGTCAACTAGAAAGTTAGTAAATCGAAAATCTTTTTTTATTTCACAGACCGTAGGATTTTTTTTTAAACACCGAAATTTCAATTCCTTAAGCTTTCAGTATCTGTTCAATCTCTAAATATATTCTAATATGTCGAAAGATACTAAAGCGAAAAGGTGATGAAAAAAATTCTCCCAGAATCATCAACATAAAAAAAAAAAAACTAAAAATTATGTTATGTCTTTTGCACTTTTGCAATCGTCCAAACCCGTGGGAAGTGCTCGATGATAAGAGCTCTTTAGCAATCTTTCCCATCTGGTTTTCTCTGCCGAGCGTTGAAATGGACCGACGAAATGTATACGTGCCTTATCGCGGTTTAGCGCCGAGAAAAGTTTCTGTTTCAATGCCTCGACATCCAAATATCTGCACAGTTGTAGTTACAGTATACCACTACGACGCTTTTGTGACCTCCACCCTCGTCCTTTGGGACATAGTCGACAATTTTTTTGCGAGACGCAAAAGGAGTTTCGTTATCGTTCTTTTTCGGGATATTTATGAATGAAAATGTGTGTCAAAATCTTTTCTTTTTTTTTTTCGAAAATGTAGTTTACCCAAGAGACGTGAACATCTATGGATACGTTAGTGAAAGGCTTATAAAGCTTAAGAATGATGTCACCGTAAATTCTTAAAGTGTGATCGATATTTCGGAGATCTTGAAAACAACCACTAGAACGTTCATGTTTTATTGTAATTTTGAAAGGGTCAATGATAATTATTTAAAAAAAAACAAACGAAACTGACAGCGCCGGTCAGTTCGGATTCCGAAAGATTGTCAAATTTACGAGTTTCTTTAACTTCATCATCCTGATGAACCCTGAATTATTTGGGATTTCATCTCTCTTCAAGAACTGTGAAGAAATACTGAAATCATTATTTCGCTACTACTGCTTTCACTGATTACTTTAGGCCATTAGTTACTTCGTAACTGATCACTGTGAGCTAAATTTTAAGCGTTTTAAGCTTCCGAGGATTCTAAGATAATCTATTCAGACTTGTTTACTAAACGAATATGAAATTATAATTGGACACAGTCCAAATTAATAAAATTGTTTACGACAAAATGTGAATTCTAACGTTCAAGATGCTCGCGCTATCAACAAAAACGCATGGTAAACAATAGCAAACATATCGTTTGACATTTACAATACGGATGCACCATGGAACCGGATATTGCATCGTCTTTGACACCTGCGTCGCTCGAGGGAGTTCATTGATGAAATTCTTGGTACTTTAGGAGCCAATGACGTCGGTAGACTAACATATTCAAAAATATATATGTATATACGTATCCAGAAATACGAAAGAGCGGAATGTTCCAATAAGAAGACTATTCACCTCGGAATATATTTACGTAGATGTGTTGCCAGTTTCCACGAAACGTCGATGGTAAATATTTATTGGCATGTCAAAGATTTATCATTTATATCCCACAATACAAAATTACATTCCCATACAATATTAACTATTGAATACATTTTTCCGATCCACCACGATCTCATAAAATAATATAGTACTTTTTTTTAATTATCTGCGGTTTCGTTGCTTTTGATCTTTGAATTCCTTGAATGGATTAAAAAAAATTACTACTTATCAAGTATCTCCATCAAAATTTACGGTGAAATTCGATAAAAAGGAATTTTGTTGCTTTCCATTCATCTCTTTAAACAATCGTGATTTAATACTATTCGAATAGAAATTTGTCTTTGGTTTATATCCTGCATGGCAACTGATATACCTCCTGCGGAGAAAAATGGCAGTTAACCCAGACTTCAGGACAACTGTTCAATTCTTATGTATTCGTACGTTATAGGACTATAGTTTCTTTTTTATCGAAAAACAATGAAATCATCTTTGACGTCAACGTATTGTGCCATCACGATCTCGTCCCACGATTTGGTGCCTTGACAACAGACACAACAGCTCGGCAGTCTGTCGCCAAGACACCAGCAAAAAACTATCGTTACCCGACCGTGAATCAAGAGAGTAACCAAATACATTTGTTTCAGATAAAAATAGTCATTGTTATGTTTTACTCGATTATAATAATGAATCGTATATATTTATCCAAGCCTCAAATTACAAGGTAATGAGCATAAGCCGAGTCCAACTTTTTTAGTATCTCCGGGTATTATTTCGCCAGAAATATTTGCTCAAACTTTTCCATCGATCCCCTGGTTCCTGTGTTCTTGGTTTTTTTGCCATACGAGTGAAAAGTACACGGTGTAAAATTATTTTGTACCTACTCGGTTAAAATAGCTGGATGTAGCTTTTGAAAGATGCAATTCCAGAATTATAAAAGCAACCGAAACCTTATAACAATAACCCTTAAAATATATTGATGACAATGACACACAATTAGAAATTGTTGAATTATTTTAATAAACCAACTTTTTAAATCATATTACGATGATAGAAATTCAAATGATTGTGGAAAGGTAATAAAACCTTGTTTTCTATCACAAAAAATAAAAATACTACTGAACCTGTTTTTTAATCATTTGACGCAAAATCTCTAATATATTATGCCAAAATGTAGCAATGTTTTGTTATAGACGTAGACACGGATTATAGTCGTTGCTTTAAGGGTGAAGAGCGATCGATCCTGATGCAGTCCGAACGTATCGTTTCGAGAATTTAAGGGATGGGTTACATTGCTGAATTGGCGAAGTGACCGTGGATCGTTGGTCCATAGAGTGGAGGTGAATGCCGCGCCGGTTGGAACCAAGCGCTCGCGCATTTAGTTCTTCCTCGCATCAGGGCGTGGATGCCGCACTGCACGAGTAAAAAGGGTGCATGCATGTGCAGATATGTATATATTGTAAGATATGTGTGCATTCATGTGTACACATATACGACACGTATTAGGCATTCCAAGCGAAATGAACAGGCTTGTGTTTCGCATCCTACAGTACTTGGTACCATTATGTATATATATATATCCACGGTACGTTGACATCACTTCCATTATTTCTAATTCATAATCATTTTTCATATTGAGTTAGTATAGTGTCGTTGCATTTACTTTGAACCTTGAAGCTTAGTATCATTCGAAGTTCACAGCTTTAACAATTTCTTTTAAAGATTGCAATTTAATGCATCAAGTAAATTAGATGAAAAATTTAATTGGAGGATATCGTGTTATTTATGGACAGAAATTTGAAACAGTGTTTTAGTCTCTTAAATTTGTGAGAGAAAAAAAAGAAAAAACATTTAAAGAGTTCGTGGATGTGACTCGGTAACTCGCACATTTGACTTTGATTTCCGCATACATTGGGTGCACCAACTAGAAACGAGAAAGTATATTGCATCAGGAGAGATAGAGAGAGAGAGAGAGAAAGAGAGAAAGAGAAAAAAACGCGTCGAGTAACATGGCGGGGATACCGAACGACCGTGACCTTGAATGGAGAAGAGGTAGGGAGTTGACTTCGTAGGAGGTTATATAGTGCAAGATCGGGGTCGGGTGGGTGCAAGTGCAGGATAAGGGGAAATGCCCGAATAACCAATGGACAATCTCGCTTGGATTGCATCGATGCACTTTGCTGTTTCCTTCCCTACCAATCCCTGGGTTAACCTCATCGGATATTCCTTTTCCATTCTTTTCGACGAAAAGAGTCGTCTTCGATTTGAAAGCAACCAAAAACTTGGAGTTGGATTTGTTACTTCATTCCCATTGTTATCTCGTCTGAGAAAAATCTGTTTCCATATTTTGTAGCCATTGTTCCATAACTCGATCGTCAACGGATTCAATTTTTTTTTTTGTGATTTTACGGATATTGAAATTATAGAATGGATATTTATATTGATCACGGCATTAACACGCTGGGTCAATTTGACCCGGAGCGTATTCCGTCCGCCAGTCAACAGCAGCACTTCGGTTGGTTTTTAGTGGAAAAATTCCTTAATTCATATTCGCGTCATAAAACATCAGAAAATATAAAATTTAATTGTAAAATCAATAATCGAAGCTTTGACACGTACTTCAAAAAATTGTAGTTTTTTCAATTTGAAATATTTTCGACATTTATAACCGTAGACGCATTTATAGAACATGCTTTTTTTTTCTTAAGAAAAAAAATCGTGATACTCCGAGATTATCAGAAAAGTATTCAAATGTAGTTTTAATTCAATCGTAATTTCGAATTGTTGTTTATTTTTTTAATGCCAAAGAAAAAATATCCCTCGTAAATCATGATTATAGCGAATCTTCGATTGAATTCGTTCACTTTATCTAATCGAGTTTAACACTTAATTATACATACATACACATGCAATATCTTTCTCCATCTTTTTTATTGCTTCTGGCCATTCCGGATGTGCCGTTTTACGATCTTTTTCCTTGGTTTTGGAACGAACAGAACGACCTTGGCCTTTGTCTTGGGTTGGGTAGAATAGACGAGAGTTCTTCGTACTATGCGCAGTAGTGAAGATTGTACATGGCGAGCCAGTAGTGCAACCCCACGTGCGGGCTGGCACGTTCGGTTCAAGGACTATGTCGCGACACCCACAATGATTTTACCATAAATGTATGCATGTAGACATGAATACGTACACATTGATATGTATACAATATCTATATATATAAAGTATTGCTTGTTAACCTGTCGTATTTTGAACTTTGATCCCAAAATTAATAAGGCATCTTTTATTATTGTGGTAATTTTGTGGAAACTTTTTTTATTAATTATTTATTTGAATATGCTCCAATTTGAGCGGCATACTTTGGGAATTTTTTCAGTAAAAGTAAAAAATGAATCGAAATTCTGTGCACAGTTCTTAATGAACTATTAATGGATTATGATTTTTTCGCTCTCATCAATAATAAAAAATTACAGCTGTACATCATTTTTCTGTTGGCACCTTTTTCCGAAAGAGTGGAAACGCAACTCATACGATTTTTGACCAAAAACTAAACTTTTTCGATTATTTATAAGAATAGAAGCACATAAGATTTTTGCGTTACGTATAGTTTCTTGTTTTTTTTTTTCTAGAAACATAAGAATGTGATGATTATTACCTGAAATTTTTCCAAAACAAAAAAAAATCTTCATTTTGACAGAAATCAATCACGATCAAATTGTATGAGCAACGTTCCCACTCTTGAACCTGTTCGAAAAAAGTATCACCGGCGAAAAACTGTACTATTATTTTTAGTGATCAATGCGAAAAAATTATTTCGATCCATTTATTTTCAATCCATTCGACAAAAAAAAATTGCCCAAAATATGCCGATCCTTTGTCGCCTTCGAGTGGCTCAAGGCCTTTAAAATCTTCGGCAATATTATGACAAAGAAATTCATGAAAACATTCAACATATAAAAATAATTGTTGAGCCACTCAAATAACATTGAAGTAAAAATCGTAAGTACTCTTTAATTTCAATTAGTTTCGAAAGATTGGATGAAAGTACTTGAAAACCTATTAAATATTTAACAGTAAAATCCGAAACATTTCACTTGAACTTGATTAAAACTTCTTCTTAGCATTTCGATATGTTGGTTCATTTTCGTCATTAAAAAAAAAAAACATTACATGTACACTCGAACATAGTTTAATATGAGAAAAAAAACCTGGAACACAGAGAACTGAGCTCGTGGTTAAGAGAACGTGTTCGGTGCCTATTTGTTTGGTATACGCTGGGGAAATATAGAAGGGCTCGCCACGCACGTGCCCGATATGTGTGTTCGCGTCAGACGAACCGCGACTTTATGAATACAGTCTGTTAAAAAAGAGAAATAAAAACATTGGAACGCGTCTAAAATTTGCTAAATAGCCTTATCGAAGAATTGTGAAGAAAAAAGTCATTAACCGTTTTCTTCTTGGATGCACCGTTTATGAGATATAAAGTAGTTATAGAACTGGCGAATTCGGTACACCCACTAAAAATAATAAAGTAAGGGAGGCGTGTCGTCCGTACAACGGTTGCGCTTAATTGGCGCAGCGTGCTTCCCCCGCTCCACACTTCTTGTATCGTGGGATTCAATTCGTTATGACCCATTATTAAATATCTCATCAACGTTGTATCGCAAAATAAAATGAATAAGAACGTTTTCTCTTCATAATTCCATCACCAACTTGTACCCTTAAAACTGTTGACGACACTGAAAGAAACTAAGTTTTGAAAGATCCTGTATACATCCATATGAGGTTTATCATTGCGACACAACAAGGGAACGAGAACGTACGTTTTAATGAGATATGTAACGACATGTTACGAGTCGAGGATCCCAGTGGGAATGCATGACTGGTCACTAGATTATAAAAAGAATCCACGAGCACAAACATCTCCTGACGTACGTAACAAACTGAAATATAAATATAATTTTTTCATAGTTCAAATGTCACGTGAGTTCATACGTATAGGATCCCACGTAATAGCGACTATCACAAAATATTGAGACACGTTTGAAAAATTATACGAATAGATTTCTTAGGAATGTTTATTGTCAATGAATTCTACAACTCATTTACTTTTTCCTTCAGGAATTTCCTAATCTTTTGCGTTATCCCTAATCGAAGCTGATCCGCCTGATCGATGTCCTTTTTCTTCCCTTTCACATATCCTTTTACCTTAATTTAATTTCTCACTCGCTAACACTCACTCCTTTAACGCCGTCCTCACAATAATCTTTTTAGTCCCTTTGCTCAATTTGTAACACCTGCGGCTCTTATCTTGGACTCAAGCCATTCTCCTTTAATTGTTTTTTTTTTCTCTACCCTCGATAACTCGTTTCATCTGCTCCTGTTACCTCTCGAAATCTTTATCTTTATCGCAGACTTTACTCGCTGCTAAATTTTCTCCATCACATTTTTTATTCACTCACATTGAATTTTATTCCGAAATTTCATCCACGATAAACGCTTTCCCTGCTCTATTTTACGTTAAATTATTCCTCCTTCATTTTATTACTTCCCGTTCTGTTCTCGCTCCATTGGACTTGACAATTTTTGAAACTTTTTCTCACCATAACTATCACTACGTGTCGGCCATTTCAACAAATTTTCTCTGATGCTCCGTCTAATTCTCATATCCTAATCGCTTCCATTTCTCTTGTTCTCCCTTTTAACCTTTATTCCTGGGCATTATAAAACCTTTTTTTTTTACTTCCGACTGCTCGGATTCCATTGCCACATATCCCTGCACACGCCCTGCACTTTTGCCTTCGCTTCAATCCTTTCACACACGACAAACCTTGAGGATTAACCTTTTTTCAACCTTTAGGCACGTCCGACTCACTCTAATTCGGAAATAAAAGTCTAGACTACTTCAGTCTTTTGTCACGATTTTTTTTCTCCTTCTTTCAACAATGATAATGTAAATAATTCATTTGAAAAACTTGATAATATTTTCGATTCCGGCGGAACACATTTCTCAAGGTGTTCAAGCCCAAACGACGTAACAAAAATAAGACGAAAACTCATCTTTTATATAGATACTTTATAATTTATTTATTGAAAACCTATTTCAAGAAAAAATCACCAAATTTATTTAATACTTTTTTCGAGGACCAATAATCAGCATATTTATCACCATAAGGACATCAAGTTTATACTCGAATGCGTTCGTTACTCCCTCTTGAGCCGAACCAATCAAAATATGCGCACATATATGTGATGCAGCGAATAATCCTAATCCTGGGATAAATTGACGTAGCAAGAAACGTGACTGCCACGCGTGAAACATTAATATTCTTGTTTTTCATCGCAAAACGTGACACTTCAACGCGTGAGGCGCAATGCATTATTCATAGGTCGCATAGGATTTCTTAAAAACTGCGATCACGTAATATATACAACATATACGTATCACATTTGACCCATTCAGAGTATAAGGATCAAGCTAGAAAATTTCCCTGAATGCTATTTTCCCCCGAGTGCTTTTTTTTTTAATTCACCAAATTTTTCTCATTAAATCTTTTTCCCGTTACATATAACAAATCTCCGAGAAATAATATTAAGAAAATTATTTGGTCAACACATTACGATGTATTGGCGCATGAATAATATTCTCCAAGCTTCTATATCATTTTTTTTTTTTTTACATTTTTACGACTATTTACAGATTCAAAAAATCTAAGGAAAACAAAGTTTTTGAAATAGTCCAATAACCAAAAACGATCGTTTAAAGGTAAATCAATAAATACCGATCATTAGAGAGCAATGTTTTTGCTAATATTTTAATTTATAAATAATAAAAAGTATTTAAAAATAATATGAAATTGAATATTACAGAGAAAAATGCATGTAAAGTAGAAATTCGGCCGGAGGGATTTCAATTTTGTTCCATTGGATTTAAAAATTCAATTCCCTTGTTCCCCGAGTCCCTGAACTCAAATATTCCCGAGTTTTAAAGGCAGTTTTGCTGAAGGTAGACACTTTTGGTAAAGCTTTTGCTAAGACAGTGTGTAGACTCGTATCAGAGAGATGGAGGGAAGGAGCGAGAAAACAAATTCAAGACCTTGATAAGGAGAGAGAGAGAAAGACAGAGATTGACAGAAAGAGAGGAACAGCACAAAATGAGTTGCAGATTCTACAATGTGGTGAGCGCACACCCAGCTTCAACAGTATTTACATGGTAAGGGTGGATTAATTGAGAATGCATGAACTGGGCAGAGAACTGAATATTCATGCGAGCACACCCGATTCTCTGTATATAGTTATACAATATCTATACACATCTACATCTAAATATACATATATATACTCAACAATTTATAGGAAATTAAAGGGCGTTATACCAGTGCTCAAATTGTTGAGATACGCCCTTTATCATATTACAGATCGGTCTCTTTGTAACCATGTTAATTTGAGAGACCCGACTCTTCATGTACTCAGATCGCAACAACCTGATGATATATTACGAGTTATACATCGTATACGATACGCGATGTATAATATTCATGTTGAAGACCATGCTAATATGAAGTTTCTCTCCGGCAAGTATGACCTGAGATTGCGTCTTCTTTGTCTTAACAACGATGAAATGAATTGGTTTTTTATTCCTCTCATTTGCAAATTTAGTATTACATCCTTCAAGCGTGTTTCAAACACTTTGAAAAATTACTGCGTATGTAGGAATGTAGGAATGTAGGAATGTAGGAATCTTTTGTTAATCGAATTTTCAGTTTTCCCCATTGTCTGGCACGAATGGGTTTCAGATAAACAACTTTTCAAACCATTCACTGTCCATGCTTATTTTGAGATAATGGCAATCAAAGATTGCACAGACACGAGTATTTACGAGCAGCCGTAGAAAAATTCACATATCACGGAATAACTCTGAAATTTTTGAAGACGAGTCTTTTTCGTTTTCTCAATTACAGAGGCACATGTGACGAATTTATGGTCTTAAGTAAACAAGAATTTTGAACGTTTAGTTTCGGGGATACAGCGATATGAAGATTAAACTCTGTGGATTCGATACATTAATGAAAAAACGTTAACGTAACGATAAGGAAAAAATTCGAAATGATAAATTTTTCAAAAACGAAGCGTTTCTGCGAGTTTTTGAAACCGCTGAAATCGATCATGGAATAAAAATGAAAAAAATGTATGATCTTGTACAGTGTGTCACTAAACACTGCAAGGAATCTCACGATTTTCGATTCACTCTTCTAACAACATCTGGTTTTAACGATCTTTGCGTGTCTGTGTCTATGTTTCCGTGTGCCTGTTTCGTGAATAATAAAAGGATTTTTGCACGAACCCAACATATTTACGTTTTCTGACGCTCCAGAGAATGAAAATAACAAAAATAAAAACAAGTTTCAAAACTATTCGATCATCAGTTGAAAGTGCAGTAGAGGATTATCTGCGAAATGATTATTCCGTCAATACTTTTACATATATTTCGATATTGAATTTGATGATCTTTTATACGAAAAAATGATGGATATAAGTGACTCTGACGTTCGATCAAATTTATCTCAAATGTTAATCAAATACAATCTATTCCTTTGTATCTTACATTGAATTTTTCAATCTTTTCGTATGTCGTATCAAAGGACGAGCGAAATATTTCACTTAAATTCTTTTTTTTTTTAATTCGAAATTTTCCATTCACCTTTTTGTGTCTTCGGGTATAAAAACAAGTGACACAATGTGTCACCGTCGTGTGCACGATGGAATTTCTCGTTTAATATGAGGTTTTAAGAGCTTCTGGGACTTCATTACTCACCCACGCTCGCTGATTATAACACGTTGCTTTCCATTCAATTGGAAAATGACTACATCCAAAACGATATCTTGTTTACACACATTCAATGCAACGTCACTTCACTTTTCCTCTCGGACAAATTTGTGACTTATTAATTAATTTTAAAACACAAATATAACATCGAAAAATAGAGATTTTATGAAAACTGAATATCACCCGAATCACTAAACGACGTTTGGGTGGGAAGTCGTTGATGGTGAAATCTCACACGATTATTTCTCTCGTGTTTATCTTGGCCGTGACATTCGATCGATAAATGCTATTAATATTTGGACCGAAGTCTTAATCATCAATCGTGGAATCATCATCTCTTTCTCGTGTTTTTCTCTTTTTCGAGCCTTTCCCGCGTCCATGCATGTATCCGCCATATTGCATTTTCCTTGCGCTCACAACGAATTTTTGCGACCGATTTATACCCTTAACCCATCAAAGTGAATGGAAAATCATTGTACAGAATAAATATAGCATCTCATGCTATAATAACAAAAAAATCATCTATATATAGGACTACAAATATTTTTTATATTAATAAAATAAACAGCAGAACCATTAATATTTAATTCCTTTTACAAATTTCCGGAAATTAGTAGAAACTTGAAATGAAGCTGGAACACTGATTCAACTAATGTGTAGCACAATGTCCTCCTGGATCTCTACGATCTATCATTCCGAACCCCGCAAACTGCACAATGAGGTCAAAAACGACCCCAAACTTTTTTTTAGCATGAAACGCGCCTCGTAAGCGATATTGAGCTTCAATTGTACGCGATCTTTTTAATTTTTTCATAAACAATACAACAGTGTATGATAAAGTTTCATTCAGCGAACATTTAATAATGAAAACTATATGAAACCAAAAAAAGTACCAACCACATGCAAGAAAAAGTTTCTTACTAACTCAAGTTACGGTCGTTTTCAACCCCGTGGTAACAGTTTTTTTCTGAACGATTTTCTGCTTGCTGAGCTGTTCGCAATATCAAAATTCGTATAGATGCATATCAAGGTTGAACATATGTTTATTTATGTGGTGTCGTCAACTTCAATTGATTGTTTACTAATAGCGTTAATAAACTTATCTGCAATATGCAGATTCTCATTGAATAAGCGATTTGTTTGTTTAATAATGATACGAGAGAACAAAAGATAAAAGTTTTTAAAGTAGCGCTTGAAGGAAATTCATTCATCACGTCGCTTCGTTATGTCCCAACCCCTCAACTGTGTACTGATCGCTCTTGAATGAAAAGCTTTCAATCCTCTTTCCATCCCCCACGAATCCGCGACTATCAGGCGACTCCTCTTGAACGATCTCATTCAACTTCTAGGGTTTTCAAGTTTAATCCGTTGAATGACACAAAAAGCACTGAAATAATCTTTTATTGCATACTCGTGGAGGTATTGCGTGGATATTTAACAAACAATGCATATCACCTTCTACCTATTCATTATCTACGAACAATTATCTATTCCAAAACACAATAAATCGATTATACCAAAAATAAGTAAAAGCTTCAACTTTGATTTTATTTTTCACCATAATAAGTTTTTTATTCATTATATGAATTATATTTTTCTGGTTATATTCACAATTTCATTCTGCTCGAATTCACTTCGAATGATAATGAAAATACAAAAAAAAAAACTAAGCAAGCAAATCGCTATCGTTAGAAAAACAATTATAAAAACAAAAAAGTTGAGAAAAGATGTAAAAATCGCGGAAATTGGCAATTCTTGTAGGTCAATTAATTACACCGTTGTGTACCCATCGAGTAGAAAAAACAGGAAAATTATATGATTCCTCAATACAATAAATGAAGGCTTTAAATGATTCGTTGCCGTAGAAAAAAAAAGGAAAAAATTGATAAGAGAGGACGAAGATAATCAAGGAGTGAGCCAAAAGTCGGTCACCCAGTTGTCAGACGGTCTCGAGCGAGTACTTTTGAAACTTTAAGACCGCTAAGACACGAGAGACTCGTGTGCAGCAGGAATAATGAGAAAGTTGTCGGTGAACAACAAGAAAGGGGATGTGAGGTGTACGACACATGTCCTTTAATAAAGTGCCTCTTTCTTGAACTACACTAAGCATTGTCTCCTCCACAGAAACTCTTGTTCGCATGAGATAACGAGAAATAAACGAGCTAAAGAAACCTAAAGAGGGGAACTCGCTTATTTGCGTACGAAAATTTATTGTATTGTATTGTATTTCACATTATTTCAGCCAATTACTAGACTATAGTATTTAATGAGAAGTTTGATAAGATTTGATATATATATATATTTCTTCCAGTACGCTCTTGCCGAGCTTTTTTGCATTTCAATTCACCCTAAATATTCCCCTGACAATTGTTCTCCTCTAAAATAGTCACACAGAGTTCTACCAGTTGTTCCTTGGCCAGTTGTCCTCTATTTTCCTTTTCAACCCTTCTTCACAAATATGTTCTATCGTCTCTGTCACTTTCCTACACATTCGACATTCATGTTGATGAGATTTTATAATAATTCAAATAAATATTCTGATAAATTTCAATGTGATATTAAATGTTCTAAAAACACTATAATATTCCAATAAAATGCCCAGCATAAATAATCACAAATTTATCTAATTAAAAATATGAATTAAAATGTTGATATTTTCATATAATATTTATTTATTCATTTATTTATTTATATTAACAACGAAACAACAATGAATGATTATTCTTCAAATGATTGAACGTCTTCGCATATGAAAAACGATACATAAAATAACTAACCACAATTTCCGTCTGAGACTCACAAAAAATCAGTAGACGTAAAAAACTGACCAAGAATATGACGTGACCATTTTTCACAAACATGTTACAGGAGGATCGCACAAAACGAGATGAAAACTGAGACGCAGTCGAAGTTATTTGGCAAGAGGACACGTGAGCAGTTTCGGAAATTCAAGACGATCAACAATGTCAAAATTACAACGTAGAAAGAAAACCGGAAGTGGGGATCGAAAGAGGGCAAAAAAAGTTGGATGCCCTTGAAAAGAGAGAGGCTATTCTTATAAGAAACTGTGACCTATATGTATATTTATATATGATATAAATATACCAATAAATATATATATATATAAGTGATTCGATACAGCGAGTGAAAGTCACCAACTAGAAAGATGTTTTCGTCACTTCCGGACCAGACTTGACTCCTCCGGCAAACATTCAAAAAAATCAAAACGACTGCAAATCTGGTGAATCTTCAAAGATCCAAGGGTCAAGAAAAAAAGAGTGGAGGGGGGGAATAAAACGTACAACTTGTGCGTTTATTCCGAGCATATCATGTCTACTCTGGCATCGGAGGCACTTGGAATCTCCGTAACGGGGGATATTACGAGCGGCAGTACGACCCTCATGCCAACCGTGACGAGGGTAGAATCGCGGATCGATGTCAATCCTGTCTCGGTCATATTAGCCATCTCCATTGTCTTTATACTCGCTCCAATCACCATTAGCAGTAACGCTATGATTTTAGCTGCTTTCTATCGTTACAAAAGACTCAGAACAGCCTCGAACTGCTTGCTAGCATCTCTCGCTGTCAGTGATTTTGGGGTAAGTCATGTTTTTATTCTCTGTTCACGTGTCTCAACCAAAGTAAATCGTAATTACTAGGAACTGTTAATCAGAATTTCGTAAGGTTTACGATGATATTATAATACGAAGAAAAAGTCATAATGAAATAGTGTGTTGATTAATCTAAATGGACATCGAATCGCTGAATAAAAAACATTGTTTTTGTCATTTGCCTATTGCTGCGTAACGGCAGGTTTTTACGAACTGATCCAATCATTTTAATCCTCCTTTTACATCACTTTACTAATTCCCATGTTCCTATAAGACCCTTCAGGGTGTTGCCCACAGTATAACGTTTTCATAATGCAATACTGTATCGTATTTCCACGAAGGCCAAGGAAAAGTGTACAAAACCTGACTTTTCCTTGGTCAGCACCATCAAAAACTTAGAAAAATTGCTTCCCACATCACAGGAATTGCTATGTCGTCACCAAACCAAGGTTTGGCCTCACGCGAAGCTCCTTAAGGTGATTTATCACTCGTACATTCGCTAAAAATCCTCCTGCTGCACGTTTTATTCAGAGAAGCTCGATGTTTCAAGATAAATATAAGTTACACGTTCTTCTCCTTTCGTCAGGGAAGAAGCTGTAACTTTTTTCTTTCCTGAAATATCAAGGACGTGGAAAAACGTGTATCTGCTTTTTAGTTACGCACTCACGCAACTGATAGATCACCTTAACATGGAACCTTAATCTGTCACTGTCGATTATGAATAATAAAAGAATTGTATGTTCGAACAAACAAATGAGTTATGGAATAAGGTCTTCGACCCAAACATTGGAAAATACTTAACCAATAAATTAATTTGTGGTAACATTTCAATATAACTTGGATACAAAATAATAGGATTTTAAAGTAACACATTTTTTAATATTCAGTAATTTTTTTATATTCAGTCATTTTTATGTATGTCCTGTGTTATTTTGTTTTCAAGATATTATAATGGGATACCTTAACCATCACTATAATACTGCATTCATTATTGAAACCGCTTTTTATCGAACGTGTGAGATGCATAACTAATAAAATACAGAAATCTGATCTAATTAAGAATAAAATATGTTTGGAGAGCAAAAAGCGAAATCTGATTTGATAGTTTACCATTGAAAGGCTCTCAAGTTTGAAAAGAGCAGTCTATTCAAAATATTAAATAAAACGAGAAAAAAATAGTTCCCAGGAAGAATAAAAACAGTAACGAAATAAATTATTTATGACCAAAATGCTGCGTAGGTTATGAAAAACGTGTTATAATAATAATTAATACGAAATGAATGAAAATTTGTTTTCAACAGGTCGGAGTATTCATGCCATTTGGTATGCACTTGGAACTCTCGGGTCTTCCGGATAACGTGGAAGTCTCCAGCGTCTGTATAGCACCCTATTGCATAGTCATAGCTCTGTGTAGCGTCAGCGTTCTGGTAACAGTCGCTATCGCCGTCGACAGACTAACTTCACTGGCTCAACCACTTCGTTACAAGAATATTATTACCCACAGCAGCGTCGAAAAATATATCGCTGTTTTCTGGCTTTACTCTATTGCTGTTGGACTCTCGCCTCTTATTTACGCTCACATTATGGGACTCACACAATCGCACAGGTAACCAAATCCCTCTTGAAAACTCACATTCATTATAAGCCATGCAGGTAAATTTCCTCCTTCATATTTATTGTTTTTTTTTTTTTTTTAACGCGAGCTTTTGTGCAACTTGCCAACTAAAATTTCATTCTTATTCTCCGGAAAAGTATGCGGAGACTCCCAATTTATGAGGTATAAATTCAGTACAAAATTGCGGAACTTGTCGCGAGCAATTAAACGTTGAAAAACACGTGACCTTGAGGATTTATTAACGCGATTAGGTTTTTTTTCAAAAAGTTATTTGTAATCGGAAATAATTTTTTTCTCACACTGTAGTTGCTGATATGTTTCGGCATTTATTTGGAAAACATGTTCCAGGTCTTCACTGTGACGATGTAACTCTAGAATTCAATGAAATTTCGCGCTTTAGAGATTCAATGCTAAACAAAAACAATAGGAATTCTCAGTCGATTTGAATTTAGCAAAAATCTATGCGAATTATTAAAATTTGAAGGTAATGAAGAAACTTCATCAGAGTTTGTGATGTTTACACTTTTTTTTACAAGTTGCGGTTTCGTAAGTATTCGCCAAAAAAAAAAAATTCACCAATTTAATATTGACACAATTTATTTTTCACACCTTTGGGTATAACGAAATATGAAAAAACGGTGGGCAAAAAATGCTCGAAGCATAAATGATTAAAGAGAATAACGGTAACGAGCGAATAAAAAATCTTTGCTGTATCGTTTTTATCTTAATATTTACATGACCTGTTAGCTCGCCACACTTTTCGCTGCGGACGCTTTTCCAGACGAGAGTTCGAGGCACGTAATAGTAAATAAAAAAAAAAAACTGTAGGAAAAGTAGAAAATGTAATTTGAGTCTTCGAAAAAGTTTCGTCCCTCGAGGGAGAATGAAAAGACCGTAAGAGGAGGAGGAGGGGTACGAAAGCTCGGAGTACACATTATTATTAAAACGCTGTTGGGTTGTATGCACAGTAGCGTGGATTCGAAGGTATATACGCAGCAGGTTAAAACGCGACCTCGTGGTAAGGAGAACTCACAAGGAAAAAGGTTGAAAAGGTCTATGTCGCGACATCGCGAACGTCCCACATCCGCGGGCTAAATTTTCCTCTTTAAAAATATCACATCGAAAACAAGATTATAAATGGCTTTCAAATTGCCATGTTCTTTACAGAAGTTTCTTAATTAAATAAATTTTCGCGAAAAAAATTAAGATAGCAACGCAAATTTTATAAAAATAACACTCGGAGTAACGTCAAAAAAGTGATACACACTCGTCCATATTGTTAAATTACTTTACCATATTTTTTGGTAACTCTAAACCCCTAGGAATAATATTTTCCTTAGCGTCGAGAGGTGCCGGAAATGGGAAAATAAAAATCTCATATCAGGATGACAGATAACGTGATTCTTATGTTTACAAAAAAATTTGTTTTGTTTTGTGGAAGGTTTGTTTTTACGAAATTTTACTTTAATATTTCAAAGAGCGTTTTTGATAGCAAAAAAAATGGTTATCTTGCAAAGCGAAGGGTTGAAGCGATGACTTATAAACTTGAGGCGTTTGTGATCCCTATCAACAAAACCATTACTTTTATGGCATTGAGAGGATTAGAATTGTGTTAGAATCCTTACCGAGGTCATGACCCTTCGACCCTACCACCAAATGCGGAGGTTTAACCTCAGATAAGGTCGAGGGTTCGTCATCCGAATCCCCTTGCAACTCATTCGTACGTGCAAATGACCTTTTTATAGGACGCATGTGGCAAACCCCGGCATATACTTCAAAGCATTTTACGTCTGGGTACCAAGACGTTCTTTCAACAAGAACGAAATATTTTTCTGCTTTTTCTTCCTTGTAAGTTTATCCTTTTCTCGCTTTTTTTTTCCTCAAATCATTCCCTTGGCGTTTGAAAAAATGTTCAGACAGAAGCTCTAACAGGTTCTTTGCATTTACAATAAATTCATGGCTCTTATAGAATTTTTGAGTTTTAAATGAGAATTTATTAGAGTTGTATTAAAGCGATGTATCAGTCGTACGGTCGGTGAATATCTTACCACACATTTTTTCCCGACACATTTGAGCTTTGGAGAAAAATAAAAGTTTCAATTTGTTCCCCTTTCATCGGAGGATAAAATGTAACTTTTATTTTTTTCAAAATATCAAGCGTCTCCGTGAAAAATTATGGGAAACTGCTTTTCTCACTCGCACTCTCGCACCGGACAGCGCATCTTAAAAAATTCATAAAGCCATCAACAAGGACGAATTTTATTTTTTGCTTTTTCTATCTTTGTTCCCACTAAGCTGATTCTATAACTTTTTTCAATCCACTCCAAGAACTTTTGAAGTTATTCGGACGAAAAAAAAGTTTTGTTTGTTTTTTTGTTGTTATTTCGAACGTTGTGTTATCGCAATGACTTTTTTTTATTAATATATTGCAATAATTGAAAAATCTAACTACAACGATCCTCGGATCGATCCTTCTCTTGTTACTTTGGAACGAAAATTCACGTCGAGCTCGAACACCTGTTCCTTTTATTCTTCATCTCTTTTTTTCATGTCTCTTTTTCTCTACATCTTGAACTCTATTTATTTAATAACAGAAGGAAAGTGGTTTATGAAAGAGTACAAACTTTGGCCCCAACACAACACAAAGATTGTCTCGTTTCGACCCAAGTCTTGAATCGTATTTGCTTTTCGCGTGGCTCCAAATTACTCTGACTTCCGACAAACTCACATTTTTCTTCTTATTGCTAAAGAATAAAAATTAACTGCCGTCACTTTAATCGGCAAAACCCAAAAAAAAATTGATGTTTCATATTTCCACAGAACCGAAACTTTCTTTAAAATTAAAATAAAAACCGATAAATCCATTATCTACGTAATGATTAACTGACTCATGTAAAACGTATTAATATTTCTTGTTTCAGTGGAAATTGTCGTTTCAACGCAGCTGTTCGATCTCCTGTGCAAGTGTTTCTCGTCCTTGCTGTATGGGCACCAAGTGCCCTTGTATTGTTGGGTTGTTACATGTATGTTTATCTTGTTGCTCGTGCACATGCACGAGCGATATATACAGTCGAATTATCCTTCAGGCATCAGACTCAGACCATGGCTCTTCCACGATATGGTCAGACACTAGCTCTGACCGTGGGAGTTTTTCTCATCCTCTGGCTACCCTTCCAGGTGAATTAACGTTTACATTTCATCATTTTTTTGTTTAATTTATAAATATAAAAATGAAATAAAAGTGAATTTGGATGAAATTGTAAGTTTATTTACGAAGTGGCTCAAGGTACGAAGTCATAATAACTTTGACGATGAAAAGTGCGTTATAGATGAGCAGGTAAACTTTTTGTAATTGGCAACCAAGGTCCCAAAAAATATCAAAACGAGTCGAGAAAGTCGGGATTGTATTGAAAAATGATTTGGGCCTGAGAAAACGTGTACAAAGGAAACGATGAAGAGCTTGAGCTCTAAAAAAATGTACGTTCAGTCAGTCCAACGAGGTCTGACGAAGCGTTGATTTTTCTACTCGTGAACGACCTGACTATCGGTTTTCTTATGTCATCCTCCGCGATTTCATCTTTTGCTATTTATCCGCGATTCAAACACTAAATTAAACGGCATCAAAAATGAGCCAAATATTCTCGTTGGCATAAAACGTTCGTCGTACGTGATAATAAGGTTTTTAATCATACACCAATTTCTCTATATTTTACAACGAGGAGAATGGTGTACGATAAAGTTCCATTTGATGTACATTTAACGATGAAAACTTAAGAAAAACGAAAAAAGTTTTAATTAAATAGAATAAAAATGTTTTTGAGACCTCTAACGAAGGAAATTTTTCGATCAATGACGATACTTTGTCTGAATAGCTAAGAAAATAAAATCTTACGAAACTCAAATTAATGGAACTGATAGAAATGCACGAGCCTCAGCCTCAACTTCGACTTAGTTCGGTCAAAAGTCCAAAATTCGAGATATAAACCAAAGTTAAATACAAAAAAATTGATAATAATACTATAATATTAACAAAAATTGAAATGAAAAAAAAAAAAATTATACCACGTATAAATAAATAAGTATATTTTTTAAAATTATTTTCAGGCTTGTATGCTACTCGATATATTCTGCGGTACGAAGATACTGTCGGAATGGGTGGTCGTATGGTTGGGATTGCCTATACTGGGTCACAGCGCTGTAAATCCTTGGATTTACGCGTTTCATCATGGGGAAATGCGCGTTGCTGCGGCAAAAATAGCGGAGGATGTGGTAACGCGTTTTGGAATACATCCCAGTCGTTATGGTTGTTCACCGATACGTCGTGGTTCTAATACGAATTTCGAGCTTGCAGAAGTTAACAAAAGTAACGAAATACGACCTCCACCAGTGGAGGATTGTTTCGCGGCAAAGCATTTGACCACGTTTTACCAACGTGAAAAAACAAAGTGTACACCCGGCGAATTGTTGAGTAGCGATACCGATATATCGCCAGAAGGAGTGGATCCAAAGAGACGATTTTCTATTGGTAGTTTGTCGGCCGATATAGTCGAGGAAGACATACACGATTTAACGAATATGCTCAAGCCCGAATACGCGATCGATCGAAATCATTTAATCGACTCGAATCACAACATCGACAAAATAAAACACTTGAAATATCTTCTTGATCCAACTTTCAACAAAATACGACAGCTCAAATGTTTGAACAATAAACGCACTTGCACTAAAACAATGAATCATCGAATGGACGAGCCCAAATTTATTTCTTATCAGAATCTCAAGAGCGACGATGACGCTAATAGAAAAATTCGACAACTTAACACTATGTCAGATCCCACTTTACACGCTGATAATTCTCAATCAATGGACTCTAGAACAGTTCTTAATGAAGTTCTGTGCGAAGATGCACTCTTGTGTCGACGAAGAAACTCCAATCTATCTTCCATGTCAGATCCTAACCTCAAAACAACACAAACTAACCCTTTGGCTATTGGATCCACCAAGGTTTACAACCCTCGAGGTTGTAATCAGGATAACAATCACGGTTACTCGGTGCATAGCCTTGGGCATGAAAATTCCATGGGCAAATTGACCCTCCAATGCCGTAGAATCGGTAAACTCAAAAAATCATTCAATTCTCCAAGTTGTGTATCAGTCTTGAGAACCTTCGAATTTGACACTTCACCAAACGCCCCTAATGGAGTCACAGATTTATTTAAAATCACCGAACGACAAATTGCAGATCGAAAATATTCCAACAGACACATTACTCTCACTACCAACAAACTTGCCAACATTACCAACTCAGGCGATCGAAAAATACGAAGAGGAACAAAAAATTTGACTCCCTCTAGAAACAGCAATGGAAGACTCAGACAAGAGTTTCTAAAACACTCGGAATCTATAAGCGCCATCGAGAGAAGTTTTCATGCAAGATTGCCTCAACCATCCAGGTTCATTGACAATCTCACTGTACCAGCCATTCACTCCGAACCAACAAGTCCCGTTCAACCACTTCCACTTGACTCAGTCTCGGAAGGAGAACCACTCGCCGTATTTTCTCACACTGAGAAATATGTAAGTACAAATCAAGCTCATTTCCGAATCAAGGAAAAAATGATTTTCTTAAGATTGTTGTCTAGAATCCTGTTTCCAGAAATGATGTTATAGCTAATATTGAAGTTTTTGTGTTCAAAAATTTTCTTTACTTCGTGCACGTATTGATTATTCGTTTAGAAACGGACCTTTGATTTTTGACTTTCTTATTTGAAAAAAGTTAAAAAGTCAATTTGAAAAATTGACCTTCTTATTTCTACTTGTTCTTGTGATCAGGCTTTATCGAGTCCGACAACAAGAAGGGGTGCATGGGACACAAGCTCGGTGCCAAAAAGACGTCATCACGAAAATTTCGTCCGGAGTCCATCAAGGCTTTCGAATCATATACCTCATGTACTATTAAATTTCGAAGAGTCAAGTGATTCGATGGATGCGAGAAACGACGTCGATTCGATGTCGTCCGGGGCGTCAGATTCGCTCGATAGACTTCGGGACATAGCTTCACAAGCGTCATCCAGCGGATTAGTGCCTGAAGAACTGACAGCAGCGCTTCTGCTTAGTGCCGAAAAAGGCCCAGAGAGGCGTCCATCGGGTACGGTATTTCCAGAGCACGACTCGACGAGATTTAGTTCTCGACGACCATCCGATCTCAGGTGGTCCGAATCATCTAGATCGCAAGAGATTCTCTCGACGGTAAACGATCATCAAAAGTCACCGTCTTCTTACTCGGTCAATAATGTCAAAAGCTGTACAAGTGGTAGTGATTTTAACGACGTAACGTGTCTCGGTTCGTTCGCTTGTCCTGATGCTCTCACCTCATCGTTACGTGAATCTTTTTTTGAACCCCTGTCTGTACGAAATTCTGAAGTCTTTACCTCGCTCGAAGATCTTGAAAATACCGACGGCTTATCGCTCGTTATTGACAACGGAAAAATGTCTGCGTCTTCGGTAACGCCAATGGTTCATTATTCCATGTCTTCTGCGAATCTCGAGCGACCAAGGAATTGTGTAAATCACTGTGATGACAATACTCAGAGCAAATCCAGCGAATCGGTATTGAAAAATCATCATCGTGCAATATTAAGACTTGAGGCGTCCGTACATCGAAGCCGACCTCGTGTCCGCCCTGGCAAAGACTGTATTATTCAAGATTCCCCATTTAAGAGGAATCCGAGACTAGCCCCACTGGCGCTACCTCCACCAATGGAAATTTGCACTCCTACTTACGACACAGCCGCTGAGATAAAAGGAACTTCCGGTGTAGGTGTTCGAGTATAAAATTCACACCACACTTTGATTACTTTGACTATTTTTTTTAAAACTCGTTTAACGTAACTCAGAGATTATAAAATTTACTCATTTTCACATTTACACTCATTTATAATCCAAATCGAAGATTATAAAATTCTGAACGACAAAAGTGCTCATTAACTTTTCTTTTTCAACCGCCATTGATGAGATTTAAATTAATTTATTACAGCTATTCCGAGATTTCGTCTACGAATGATGAAAAAAAAAAATTCTATCAAATTGCAAAATTGTGTGTGAAGCTGTAAGTAGAACAAATCTTTGGGTCGGAGAGATCCAGGTTTGAAATTGAATCGCTAGTATAGTGTGGTCTTGAAGCGATAATATCTCATTGTGAGTGCATTAAAGAGAAAAATGGTTGAGGTCTTTCTTGATGCTCACTTTATCAAACGATTATTGGTCGAGATTAGAAGAGCTGACAAAAAGTACATTGATGAGTAAATCAAGATATGGATGAGCCCGATAAACAGGGTCAGTTGCAACGTTTGAAACTATCAGTTATCGTTAATACTCATAAATCATATAAATGCTAGCAATATTTTATTGAATTTCATTTTTCGACTATTATCCTTTCACTCGTACTTTCTTTAACTTACTTTTCTGAGTTTACAATTATGTTCTTGTTGGTGCTACTCTACAGTAAACTCTTCAGTGCTGAATTCATTATATAAATGGAGTATCCATCAAGGGAGAATTTTCAAGACAAGGACGTATTATAATTACAAACTTTTACTACATTAACTTTTTCAGGTTTATATTTTGCTCTACTTTTTCTTTCTATTGTTGCTGCCTAGAGTTGAGGGTTTTAACAAACCCAACCCCATCTCAACCCCACTTCACTGTTCCAGTCTGACCTCTCACAATGTTACCCACAAGCACTCATTCCTGATGCACTACTGTATCGTATTTACACGAGGCCCAAGGGCAACTGTGGTAAACTGAGCCCATAAAGGCAGCTACATTTTGACTAATTTTCAGTTGGTTAACACTATCAGAAACTCAGAAAAACTGTCTCTCGTTCAGCGATTGATACGCAAATTGCTGCATGACTAAGCCGTCACCCAACCAAGTATTGACCTCTCCCAAAGCTTCTTAACTTTAGCGATCCATCGCTGTCGACCTACATGACCCACTTGTCCTTCCAGTTCATTTATACTTTCATCATTTTGTCTAACGCCCTGAAGATTCAATTTAAAAAATTCTGACTCTTCCGATTGTTGTAAAAACTTTTCTTTGAGACCTCGAAAAAACAAATCGAAAGCATTTTTGAAAAAAAAAAATCGTAAAACTTGTCCTTTTTTCTACTTGACAAAAGAAACAAATTTTAAAAAAGAGGAATTTAAAAACAAATTTTTTTTGAAATTTGAAATTCCTCATGGAAATTCTCCCTTGCAAGAGAACAAACACGTTTAATTATTTTTCACATTCATTGTTATGCAGTTATAATGATATTTATTTTTCGACACAATATACGGAGTACTATTGTAGAGTTAAAAAAAAAAACAATCTAACAGGCCAAGAAATGAATATTTCAAAAAATCTATTGCTACCACAATCAAATATCAGATTCTCGACAATTCGCACCGCTGGTTAGTAATACAACGAGTTATTATGGACGTAGTAATTCGTGGGAGAGTCGTTAATCTGTGTCGTCAAGATGCTGGACTGTGATAGGGTACGAAAAGGACACAATGTAAACGAATTGATATATAAAAAATATATTTATACTGGGATTGGTACGGGCGGCTGGTCACTAGTATGGATTTAAGGTCAAAACACTGAACTGCATGCTACTCAAATGAGTGCCAAATCTTCCGAAAACTACACAAACGCACTGAATAAAGTGAATTTCCATGAAATTAGTCTCATCTACGTCAAAAAATATGAACAACAAATTTTCGAAACCAACAATTGATAAATGCAAATTTCCATAATGGCACATTATAATGAAGATTTTTCAAAAAATAATCCGTAATTTTAAACGGATTACCAAGTACGTAGTATTTTGTTCCTCAAAAAGATTCTCCACAAATTCGCCTCCTGTATTTTTCTAACCTCATTTATTATGAAACTAAAAAGATTCGTTTATAATACGAAGAGTGAATGATTCCATTTAGAAAAAAATTGGTTAAAAATGACCAATTAATCATTTCAAAGTCGCGATGACTATTTGCCATCATGGAAATTTGCATTTATGTCTCAGTGATTTCGTAAATCTGTTGTTATTTATATTTGACTTAGGCAAACAGAACAGAATGCAAAACAAGTTCACATTCACTACGTTTCATTAGTGCATTAGACTGGTTACAAAAACAATGTGAAAATTGAGCACTCGTTTGAGTACAAAACGCAGTAAAGTGATAACCTTAAAATTCTTTTTTTTAACTGAAATGTTGAGTTCATAGTGTGAGCCATAATATGGTTTTGCCTATGGACATAATTTGGCGGATGAAGTATTTTTATTACATAAAGAAAAATGGTTGATATGTATGAGGCTCGATCATGCTGAAAGAACGACGAAATTTCAAGGATCCTCGAACAAAACTTCTGTATGAATAAACCGTTCGAAAAATTTCTCAGAACTGTACGCTAAAATAGATCACAAATTTCGAAGAAAAGTCCATTCTTGCGAGAACCAATATAAAACATCGAGCGCGACACGCTTTAACTGGTTAAGAAACGCGAGAGGATATTTCAATTCAGAATTTGGCAATCTATCCACTTAGTTGAAAAGTCAACTTTTGAGAAAGCCTGCGCATGCATAATAACGAATAAGAGCGTTATTATTAATCAACGTATTTGGCTCGTCAATAGACACGCACTCAATCAGCGTTAATATGCGTTTTATTTCGATTGTAATTTTTTTTCTTTTCAAAATAACGATTACTTCGACTAAATTGTTTTAAAAATACGAACTGAGTCCGTTCAAATGTTAGTCATAAGCTACGAGTCGCGTGTCCACTAACACGTGGATCGAAACGCGCAGAGACGAGGAGCATGAGGACCAATGAAGAAAAAAAAAAGTCGAAGTAGATTAAGAATAAACCAAAGAATTGATACATTTTTAACAGAGCCAATATTGCGTGAAACGGGAATCCTTCCAAGCCGGTTCTTTGTTGGATTTCAATCGTTATTTCACATAGTTACAGTAATATTCACTATTTTTTTGTATCGACAAAACGAAAAACTAAAAGATTCAGGTTAAACGTTGTTTTTCCAAAACTATGATCTCGTAAGCCAAATTTGTCAGGTGATAAAAGCTACAAGCCGATTTCTTCTGTATTTTTAGTCGTGGGCATCGATATATATATATGAATAATCTAACGATAAGCAGAATAAAAATTAATGAAACTCTGATCTCGAACGAAATAAATATTTACGTCAGAGATCTTATCATCCTTGTACATCAATGCCAATGAATGAAAACTACTTTTTATACATAAGCCGAAGAAAAATGTTCTCTAATAAACATAATAAAAATACGAATATAGAATATATATAATAAATAAATATATATACCTATACTTTGTATCTTCATGTTTCTCATACAAAAGTTACCTGTATACCTACTCGCGTACCTATTAATGCGGTGGCTTTAAACTCATAAACGTGGATAAACGAGTGTGTAAATATATGTATATACGTATGGAACTGCCCTTTTTCAGGATAATAAATTAATGAATCATGTCGAAAAAACCTTATCGAGATGCCAGGAAGCCAGCGAAAATAGAATTCCGAGCGAAATAGTCAAAATCGCGTCACTTTTTATCCACACAGAATCGAATATAAACTTGTGGTGCGAGCTGCCCTAATGGACATGCTAATTTCTGCTAATAAACAACGATTATTTCCGTCGTACCGAATTATCGAGTCCGGAAAAGGTTGCTCTTTATTCACATTGTGAACATTATGATGAGAAAGATAAGAACGCTGACTCGCAGACTACTTTTCATTGTACAAATCGATGCTATCAACACTGGCGGTCACGAACAGTACTACGAAGAACAGCTTTTTCCGGTTAATAATCGGATAATGGTTCATTTCGGGCCATGCTTTATTGACAATTATTGTTGTATAGAAATAGCGTAGGATTTCAATTTATAACACAATTATAACAAAAGTTATTATCGTAGTACTAAACTTGAAGTTTTTTTTTTATCGTATTTTATTTAGTGACGAAATAGAAGTTTGTGGACCGTGGTTCGGTACGTTTGACTGTATTGCGTGTATATATACTCAAAGGATTATATTGACATTTTTTTTGGTATTTCGAGCAAATTTCAAAAGTTATTGTCCTGAAAACAGGGCCGTATATAAACATATATAAACAAAACATACGATGCAAACAAAAGTGGTGATTGTTGTTGGAAAACGAATTTGAAAAAATACGTGTTTTTTTTTCTATTCTTTTCTGAATAGAAACAAATTTAAGTTGGAAACATTTCGAAACATAAGCAACAGAATAAGAGCTGTGAGTGAACGCCTTTGTGGCAATACTTTGAAGTAATATTTATTTTATGCTTTGACTTACCGATTATTACATATACACGAAAATTGGGATAGCAAGATTCATCGTAATGCAAAACCTGTAGTCTGCCTCGCCAATCTCATTTGAGGTTAAAACGTAATAAATTGAAAAAAGTTGGAACATGCATCGTTTCAGTCGCACACGATTTCTTTGTATTTTTTCTACTTGTTTTTCATCTACGATCGTTCGTCTCGATAAAATGCATACTTTCTCGCGAATAACATAAACCGCTTCGTATAGAAAAAAAAAGAAATAACACATTCATTCTCGAAAGAGAACCACCACCAATGAAAAGCTCCGCTCTGACGAAAAAAAAAACCAGACGCGTCACAAATACCACTGTACCAGAATTGATCGAGAAATCAGTAATTCTATTTTTGTGAAAAATGAACACAAATAGTTTTTTGGACAGCGGATACAAGAAACGCCAGATTCATTCGAATTGTATAAATCCTGTAAATGACCATTCTCATCGAAATTATGATTATTTACCCATGAAGGTATGAAGATACACGGCAAAATGTTTATTGTTATATTGTAATTATGTCAGATACAACAGTGACGTTTCTCACTGAAGGAGAAATATTTTTAATCGCAAATTTCATGTATGCGCATGATTACGGGTGATTATGAGATTCTTTTCAGTGGAGAATAATAGAAATTAATATTAATTAGTGCTGGACTGGCGCCAATAAAAGCATAATTGGGAAAAATTGTTCGTCTGTGTATTATTGATAGATTTCCTAAATATCAGTTCATCACAAATTTCATTTTTTTCACCAGTTTTTTTTCAAATTTTCACGAATTTCGGATTCACGAATATATTGTAGCAATTTTTCTTAACGTATCGTTATGGGTAGTTACCGTATCTGTAGTTTGAATCTCAGAATTCAGAATTTCGGGACTCCGCAGCCTTACTGTTGCCAATTGTTGCTCGAGCCGCCATTTTGAATAGTGGTCGAATCGGTTTAACCGCTCAATTTGCTTCTTTCTTCTCCTCCTTCATTGGCTATCCCGATCCATCAAGTAGCATGTGCCACAGTTTGCATCTTTCCAAGAAAGAACTGATTTTATTCACTTAAAATTTGATATGATGCCGGACGCGAACACCCTCTGCTGGAAAATTTATTTTCCGTTACGTTCCCCCGCTCTCGCTATCGCTTAATCACGTGACCCTCTGATCACGTGTCACACAGCTGCGAACGTACTTGAAAGTGAAAGAATCGCACGTGTGTGAGACGACCGTGAACGTCGTTTTCGCGGTCTTGTGTGAGACGTGACGTTTTCCGATCGCTCATATCAAGCTAAAAAACCGGTAAATAGTTATAATACTGGAACGGCTTGATAGCCCGAGGCGCGAGCGTGAAAGTGTCGTTGTGAAATGCCACGACGATGGAATTTCTCGTTTGGCATGGTGGGAGACCTATCACTTCTCGTTTGTCAATAGCAACAAAGTGAAAAAAGTAAAAAGCAGATCTCGTCCGTTACGTCCTTGGATAACTACGAAGCTTCATCATGAGTGAATCGAAAGTGGTAAGTTGACACGAATTACTACGAGTGCAAAACAAATTACATGTTTTCAAACGAATTTTTGCAAAGTGTCAAGTTTTGACAATGCTTGGAAACTTTCAGATCGATCGAACATACGTTTCGATATTTTGATTTATAATAACGAAATAAAGACTGTTCAGTTATACTTTTTTTTAAATTATCTTTTATCCATCAAACTTCGATTGAAGCAAAAATGCTTCAAGTTTGCAATGTTTCCTTATGAAATTCCATAAAAGATTAAAAAATAAAATAAAACATAACCACTCATTATTTGTGCCATCAGGAAAGGTCTGAAAATCAGGAGGTCTTGGTTGACGAAGATCCTAATTTATTCAACGCTAACTTGCTCGACCGCTTGCCTAATCAAAGACAGGAAAATGGCCTGCTGGTTCGTCCATTACGAGCCACCGATTACGAAAATGGTACCTATTATATTATAAATTGCCTCTCAACAGAATGTTCCATTATTATTTCCCATTAATACCCATTGAGTATTTTCTTTCACAATCACAAATGTAGACTGATTTTTGGTTTCTTAAACCTTTTTTTCAGGCTTCCTTCAACTTTTGGGACAGCTGACCGAAGTTGGCAACGTCACCAAGGACCAGTATTTGAGTAAATTTGTTTTCAATCATAATTTGTTCCCATATGCAGAAACATTCGTTTTGATGAAAATTGTTGTTCTCAGATTGTTTCTTGAAGATGAAACGTGCGGGGGGCTATTACATAGTGGTAGTCGAGGATTTAGACAGTGGAAAAGTCATTGCCAGCTCTTCATTGGTTGTAGAACAGAAATTCATACACAACTGTGCTCTGGTAAAGATAAAATATATTTATACAATTAACACAAGTAGAAATGTTATTTTACTTCAACAAAATAGAGCTAATACCAAAAAGACTCTGTTTTAAAGCCAATATTTGGAATATTTCATTCTTCAAAATAATGATGAGTTATTTGATTGTGTCGTAGCATAAAGTATTTTTTATTATTTTTTATTTCCATCTGTAAATGCTTTCGAAATATTAACGATCAGCTTTTCAATGTTGAAAATTGAATCGTAATTGTTCCTGGCACTCAGTAATATGATCAGTAAACAAAAGTAATTGGGAAATATTTGAATATTTTCATTAAAAACGGTTTATAAACGCTTTGAAAATGATTCGTGCGTAAAGAAGGTTGTTTTGATTGAATTTTTCAGCGAGGTCGTTTGGAAGACGTGGTCGTGAACAGCTCGTACAGAGGCAGACAACTCGGCAAACTGGTGGTGACGACGATATCTCAATTGGCGAAACGTTTGCACTGTTACAAATTGTCACTAGATTGTCGTGATCGTCTTATACCTTTTTATGAGAGCCTCGGTTTTATCAGGGAACCGGGTAACGCGAACAGCATGAATATACGATTTGAAACATACGTGGAACAATCGCGTTTGTGACGTAATTACTGTTCTCACGACGTAAAACCCAACGACTTATTTTCATCCGTACTAAATAAGACTTCTCCGTGAAAAAACGAACCTCTGTGATATGTACCTGTGCGTATTAATCACTCAGTCAGAGATTTTCATAAACTCACATCTGAATGAAGACGATTTATGAAAAAATCGTTCAGACCCTCCTCAAAGATACGCTTTGACGCGTTCGTACTAAACTTTTTAAAATCAATCATAATTCCTATCGAAAGAGTTTCAAAAATATATATATATACACACATTTTCATCATTAGATGGAATAAAACAAATTGGAAAAACATTATGTCATTTCGCTTCGTACTTAGTATACATGGAAATGTTTATTTCATGCTCAAATTCTAATCTCAATAATATTTATATAGTACAACAGGATTCATTTATTCAATTAGTTGGATGTGTTGGATAATGGCTTTGGGTTGTACAAATTACACTTTCTTCGCGGGAACTCCGGTTCGCAGTTTCGCAGCTCGCTTTGCTTCCATTTGTTGTTGTCGAGCCAATTTTCGTTCTTCACGTTTTCTTCTCGCTTCCTCGAATTTATTCGAACTGCTAGATACTCCTGAAGGATATTTCGAACGGAACAGGTTTACTAATCAATCCATAGTTTTTTAGTATTGTGTGTAAAAAAAGCAGCCGATCTCTCACCTGATTGCTCGATCGTCTGGAAATCGTCGAGAACCTGGAATTCGGAATCCTCCCAACCGGCCTCGGATACTTCGGTCTTTTCTTCCGTCCCTTCAGCAGCTTCTTCTTCCTGAAAATAAACCGTCAATAATCGTAATCGGGACTTTAAAACTATTCAAGTTTTTTTATTCCATAAATTCAATGAGGATTTAGAAAGAGAACGTAAAATCGACGAATTGCTACAATATTTTATGAGATTCGAGTCATTTAAGTGTTTCGAATTTTTGATATTGTTTTCATTGAAATCTCATTCTTACTGGTTCCTCTTCCAAACTGGTCCAGTGATCGTTCGCTTTGGGTGAGTTAGAAGACGGTGTAACAGTACTGGTCGTCGTTGTTACCGGAGCCGATGGTTGTTGTTCCATATCACCCCAATTATCGGCTTCCCAGTCCCAATCGCAATCTGAATTCGTGTTGGCCGTGTGAGAATCGTGATCGTGATCATGATCCAGTGACGTCATACTCGTTGCACTGCTCGTCGTCGCTGTTGTACTCGCGCTGCTCTGTGAGCTGCTCGCTTGTTCTAAAATGAAAAATGAGTAGAATTCGTCTCGCACTTTTTGATAGAGTTCAATCGACTTATCTGTCGAAAATCCGATTTCGTATTTTGTGTATTTTAATTGACCTGATAACCAAGTGCGACCATAATTTTTTACGATTGGAAATTTTATGACATTCACACCGTATCGTTTAAAATATTATTATTTATTTGTTTTATTTGCGTATTACCGAGTGATGCGGGTTTCTTGAGCAAAATTCGCGACGTATTTTGAGGATTCGAAGACTTCGGAGTATCTGATTGGCTTCGATAAAACTTTGCAGTCATAGTGGTAACGGCCCAGCCAGCCCACGTTGCTGCAGCGTTGCTCAAACTCGGAGTCGCGGTGTTTACGTCTGCCTCTGTGAAATGAAAATACAAATTTTGCAATTTTATGAGGAAATAAAGTGCGAATTGTCAGTTGATCGTACAATCAGCGACGAATTTTTGGAAAATCTGCCACGTAAAAAAGTTATTGATTTTTGAGAATCGAGAGAAAAAAATAAAACCCCATTAAAATAACAGATAATAAAATTTTTTGAAGTACCGTTTTGACTAAGTTTTACATATTTGTAAAATATTCGTCTACGTACCCATAGATTCGCGCAGTCCAGGATCCTCGGAGACTCTTTCAAGTTTGGATAAAAATCCTCGTATCGTTCGAAACGCACTGTCTCTGACTCCCTTATCAGAGTCTGTGGTGAGCGAACACAAAGCTGGTAATATTCTATTTGCAACTTCCTGAAGTAAAAAGTACTGTTGAGTTATTGCGAGGGCCGATACACTTGCGCTTCTCGCGGGTGGGAAAGGATCTCGAGTGCCTCTGATAAATGCGCCGATTAAAACCTGAAATATGGAAATTAAGAAAAAATTCCAATGAATATGAATAAATAGATACGTGATAATTAAACAAACATTGACAAAATATAAATTTGACAAATTTCATAAAATGCTTTATTTAAACAACAATATTCATCTCTAAATCATAAAAAAAAAGGAAAATACGAAAATTTGATGGATGTACAAAGAAATAAACAAACTCATAATTAAATATTTATAAAATAATGAAGTCGAGAAAGAATTCATAGAGAAAATAAAACGTCATAACCTTTTGCCTGATTTGAGGATGAAGATGTTGGGCGATTTTTCCTAAACAAATTGTTGTATTTGTTCGTATACCGCCTTGTTCATCCTTGGACTGAAGTCTTGCGAAATGTTTAAGTGTTTCGACATTAAGATTATTATAATCTAATTTTGGGGCTAAATGAACGACTGATTTGACAGTTTGTTCGCGCACGGCAGGATTTGTATCGAGAAAACCTCGAGCCACCTATAATAAAAATTGAATAGTGTTCAGTTCAATAATATCTTTGAATTATCTTTGTAACGAGTTTATTTGTTATTTTTCATTACTTGTGGGAATATGGCTTCGTTTATAGTCGCTGGTTGAAGATGACTGACGAATCTATCGAGCTGTTGCAATAGTCGCAATCTCGTAGCACGATCATTCGATGCGAACAATTTAACAACGCATGGAATAACTCGGCGCTGATATTCGGCGTCTGGCAATTGTCGTCCTAATTGCAAAAGTGGGGGTAAAACCGCACTTCCTGCATCACCGAACTCAAAAGCTGCCAATAATTGAGGCAGGATTTTGTACCGTCCGACACCCTCAGGAAAACTGTCTAATTGATTGGCCAATTGGGCGAAAAAACGGCACTTTTCGCCCCGTTCTTTCATTTGTATCTCCTCGAGAAACAGAAGGGCGTCAACAAGGTCGTTCTTGAAGAAACCTCCATTGCTACGACATCGTGCTATCACGTCAGCTGGATTTGGCCTACCATCAGGTTGCGAGCCAGACAATTCTCGATACACCGTTAATAATTGCTTGGGTATCTACAAAAATAAAATTTTCATGAGTATTTCCTCTAAATTATAATGAAACAGTAGCAACAAAAATTTATATTGACATTTTTTTATACTGTCAAGTTCATTTCGAATTTTTACGACTAAATTACTTGTTTGAACAAAAAACCCAAGACATTCTCTTGCTTTCTCGAATTTGAAATTTTTTGTTCCAGATGAGAGAAAAATATTTTTTAAATGGCTACAAATTGCCTTACCTGATCAACGCTCTTGAGGTTTGCCCGTTGCGCCAGGGGACCATTGAACGATTCCCAAATTAGACATCCAAGACCCCACATATCTATGGAGCTAATTACGATTTAATTATGAGACTTGTACTGAAGATAAACATTTGAATATATATATTTTTTTTAATTTTTGGTGGTAACGTTGTTACATCTTGTAATTTATATCTGCGAAGTTGAACCGTTAAAATTCTTGATTTTTCTAGACAAACCCTGTAAATGGGGGAAAAAGAAAAATAAACATTAAAAAAAATACCGGTATATTACCATTTAGTGGCAGGTTTAGCATTCTCCTTGACTTCCGGGGGTGCGTAAACTTGGAGAATATGTGGGAGAGACATGTACGGAGTGTCTACAGCAGTCATATATTCCACGCTTCCAAGTTTCCATTCTCCGCTCTCTTCGTTTACGTATACAGAATATAAATTGACATTGTTGTGACGCAAATTGCCGTCGTTATTTAAAAAACTGAGAGCTCTCTGTGGACGTAAGTAGAACGAATATCCATGGTAATTAAAAAAATTGTCACTCCAAGCAGCATGTGGTAATATCTTTTATTTTAATACTTGCTGTAATTTGAAAGATGCCCCATGAAAAGTACAATTCCTTCTTTATTCCCTCACCAACGTCTCCCTTTCTGGCAAGACGATTTTGCAAAGGTTCTACTCGTTCGGTTGCTAAATAAATCACCTTGTCCGTCTATTGATTAAAAAGTTATGTCATTCATTTATTGCAGGTTGCTGATCATGAGGTTCTTCAATTAAAAAAAAAGCAGTTATTTTCCCTTATTTTCGTTCATAATTCGTACGAAATTATAGCATCGAAACGAACATACCAGAAACATTGCATATTTAAAAAAAAGTTTTATAAAACTGTTAATTATATTTTTCTGTAAAAAGTTCAATCGAAATGATGCATTTATTTTGTTGGAAACTGCACTTGCATTGGAGAAGACATTTCTTGCAACGCACACACTAAGAACTTTGAAGAACATATCACGACTTTGTATAAAAAATATTACTAGAACAATCATATACCTCCAAACTGTCGATGTATGTGAGAATACTAGGATGCCGCAGGGTTTTAAGTCTCTTGACGGTACTGCGAGCAATTTCCAGCTGGCTCTCTCCATTTTTGACGTCAAAAACGAATACAGACACATCTTCACCCCCTGCTGCGCCCTGTGAAAGTGTGGTGTTGGAAATTTATTTTCATAAATTTGCTCATTCTATTTCACTGCTAAATCTTAATCAAGGAGTGTTAATAACAAAAATTTCAATATTTGTTCCGAAGTATCGTTTATTTTGATACTCAAACGAGTAATCAAAAATAAACTTCATTTCGTTAATCACTTAGACTTTTGGTTCACTACAGATGTTTGTTTGGGTTTCTAGCCCCCTTCCCCTCTGGCCGTTGTGCTTATTGACGTATAACATCTGATTATATTGTAATACCATTTTTTGGTTAAGTATCTCACCTTTTTTTTAGCTCGAAAAAGCGACCAAATACTTTTGTTATCGAGACATTCGACAGGATCACCGATTTCGTAAGGAAAGTCCTTAGTAGGATCTCTGGAGAATAATGACCACATGTTTTATTGAAAATTGAGGTTGTTATTACCTCGCGTCAAGTAAATAAAAAATCACTTTCATCGTCTAAACACTATATAGGACGTTTCGGACGTATAAAGGCATCTATAAAATTCACTAATTGACAGCCACGCATCAAAAAACGAACAACACTGATACAAGTGCACACACGTCATCGACCACTCGTTGATGTCATTTAGTTTTTTTTTTATCTGCTTTTTTGCTCTCTTGCGTTTAAACAACACACCACACACACACGCACACTGCACAATTCGAAAAAGTGTCGGAGAAACTCGGACCACTCAAAATTGCTAGATTTTTGTACAGAGATAAAGAGGGAGAGTCGTAACGGAAGAAAAATTATTGAAAAAAACTTATTCTACGAAAAAAACGTGGGGTCGTCCGCCGGGGCAATGGACGAATTGAGCCCGAATCTCGTCACAATTTACGCTTTCAAAGGAGGCAGAGAATACGTCACGAGAATGAGAGTCACTGCACTTCGTGGAGGATCTCAACGCAATCTCGAGTTGTCGGTTACTGACAAATACACCTCCGAAAATTGGCAATCTTCCTATGACACTGCATGTTAGTGGACTCCAATTTTTTCGAAAAAAAGTGTAACTTTTCACATTTAACATGCTTACATTTTCAGAGATTGTCAAATTTGTAGTTAACTGATTTACAAAAAAGACCACTTATGTTAATTGTAAATGATCGTTATCGCAATTCCGTAACTATCATCATAATAATGAATGCTAAAATTAGAGAAATTGAATGTAGTAAATTGGATGGTTAGCTAAAACTACTTCATTTAACACTTCGGTTTGACACACTTACATTTCGTCACGACGTTCGTTCGTCCGCTTATTGTCAACAAAAAGAGTTAAACTTTATAATTTGAATTTTACAATGGTTCTCAACTATCAAAAGCATTAGCTTTGAATTTACTGGTTTATCACAAATGGCAAATGAAAAGTTAAGGTTTTTCTGGTTTATAAAAAACGGTGGATTCACAACGATAGACTTTTTACAAAGAAACATACGCAAAAGGAAATTCATGTGAACAGATTAAGACATTTTTATAGATATCGAAAACTTGACACACAAAACCGGTAACTACAAGCAGTTCGACGTATTCGTGACGATGTTGCAGTCCGGATTGTTGAAGGTAATACTATTAAATGGAAGTATTTACTAAATATGCTCAATCGGATGAACCAGCTGTTCTTATATAGACGAGCGATTGCGTGACCCTGGATCTTCTGACGTTCGAAGATTTGGAAATGTTACGTGCAAGAAGATCGGAGACTAGTACATCATCGACGATGAGCAATAAAGGAAGCAATCGGAGATACCTTATTCTTACTTATAGCGTAGAATTTGACAGGTACGTTTTTCCATTTTTTTTTTCTTTACTGTGCCAAAGCATTCCAAATAAACTGTATTTTTATAAACAAATTAACGATTTTCGTGAAATTATTCAAGTCGCGAATTGGTCTTGTTGCATTTTTTAAACAGAAGTATTTACGATAATATTTGTTCATTGACTCGGAACTTCTTCGAGTATAAAAAATTGTAGTTTTTTGATCAATCAATTCGTAACAAAACTTACATTTTTAATTAAAAAAATTTTATGACAAGAAGCTCTGAATGAAAATCAGAAAAATCAAGTATTGCACTCTTAAAATTAAATTAAAATTGAAAAATAACAGTTACATATTAGAGGTGTGGATACAATGTCGAATTTTGGATCATTTTTACTATATAAAATATAAATTTTCGTGAAAAAAAAACGAATTTTTATATACATTATAAATTTCACTTTATTTTTATGAGAATTTACGGGGATTGCCCAAAATTGAAGCTCTTCCCCCGTTTTTATTTTCGAACGTGTAATTTTTCCTTTCCAATGCTCTATGTGAACGAATGAATGAAAATAATTTCCAAAAGCATTTCTATAAGCTAATATTATTATGAATAGACAACCCATAAATTATTTTCCAATGTAAGAAACGTCCTTAAGAGTCCATTATCCGTTGCCCTTGGAGTACTGCGGATTCCCGGATCCGTCAATTCTTCAAGCTACCATCCGACGACTTACGGCGGAGAATGAACGATTACGAACAACAGGAGTGAACAAAGATCTTCAGAAGCGCGTTGATCAGCTCACTCTAGCAAATCGGCAGCTTGTAGAAGAAAACCGAAAGTTTTTGAGCGGCGGTTTGTTTCGACTTTGTCCTGAATATTATATTGCCAGAGATAATTTTTATTTCAAGTCTGACGAATTGCTGTGTCCTCAAAAACTACTTTCGGTGTCTTTGGAAGTTTTCGGTGTATTCAAATTTTTTTTTTTTAACGTTTTCAACCTGTAGACCACAAATCAAACATTAATATAATCAGCTACAATAAAAATAAGAAAAAAACAATTTAACAATAATGAATAATTATATCTTAACATATATTCCCAAATAACTTCGTGAACGAATAATGAATAAAAAATAAAAAGTTTCATGACCTTTCTATAAACAATATTTATCTTTTGCAGACAAAGGTGCAAGACGTTTATTCAGCGCGATAAAAACACTTGAGAATGACGTAGCAAAAGAGAGAGTCTCGTTCCGAACTCAAATTCAAAAACTTCGAGTGGAAAACGCTAGTCTGTCTTTGAAGGTACGGCAACTGACAGAAGCGGCAAGTAGGAAACCAGGAGATGGGAGTCCAGCTTTAAGGAGACGTTCAACACCTCCACCAAGATCGTCGCGAAGCCGGCGATCTTTGCTCCGGAAAGGCCGGAGTCGTTCACCGTCTTTGACCCGGCGTTACAAGGCTCCGAGTTTATCCCGAGGTGCATACTTAATTCACTTAAAAGTGAAGAAACATTAACTCATACGTTTCAATCAAAGATTTTATTCCCCACGTATTTTCTTGATTCAGAACTCGAAGTTGTTAGATTTTGATAAAGTTCTTTTAATTTTGTACAGGAAGTTCTGTGGAATCGTTGCGATCGCGGGATTCTTCACGCCCCAGGGTAACAAGATCCTATAATTTTGGGGCAAAAGGTTCGTTGATGTCGATTTCCTACGAAGCTAATTGAAACGAACTCCAAAATGGTCGACTAAAATTTGTTATTATTTGCAGCAATCGATTTTGCCAAATTGGAATCGAAACTTCAAGCAGTTCAAAAAATGATGAAAGAAGGAATAAATCTTAATTGAAAGCAATTTCTTCGAGGTTTATATGTACATAAAAATACCAACAGACACTTATATATTATTTTATAATATATTTTCTATATTGTGTGATGTTTTTCCCTTAAATACCGCAATGATCAACATTTTTAATGTGAAATACAACTGCGTCAAGCAGATAAGTTATATACAGGTCACATTTTTCAGCGATGATTCGTGTCCCGCGTGAGACGAACGAACGACGGCAAGATGGAGTGAAACTAGTGACAAAAACGATTAAAAAAAAAACCGTAGAGTACGATATCGTTTGAGAAGATTTGCAGTCCAAATCACAAAAAAAGCCAGCAATAAAATGACTAGATCTATATGTACGTACGGCATGGTCACAGAATATCATGCGATTGAAAGGCTACACTTTTCACGTCTATCGTTATTTTTGAATATAAATCTTAGGTTTCCTCTTTCATGTCGTTCTTTCGTCGACTTTAGTCTCTTACGTATTCATACGCTACTGTTATGTTTAGTTCCACAAAAAGTAACATGATTAACTAAGTTTATTATTGCCCTTGACGTCGTTCTGGAAATAAATGATCGCCCGTCGTACGAGTGATTGTTCTTCCTTTTCTGTGGGGCTATCCGCTTCTACATTTTTACCATTTTCACCTGCTCTTGTGCCCTTGTCGCTGCTGTTAGTTTTTTTTGATTCCTCATTTCTCAACTGCTCTAAAGTGGGTATTTTGTATCTCGAATGTTTGATTAATTCGTCTACGGCGCTTCGCAACACTTTTATTTCTTCTTCCTGTTGATTCGCAGTCACGTGCAAACTTTCAATATCATCCGTAAACTTTTGTATCTGAGCCAACCTCACTTCCTCTTTTTTAGTCTCCTTTGCTACTTGACGATTGTACTCCAGAATCAAACAACCTCCAGCTACGCTGAATATTATTACTTCACCCATCAAACTTGCTCCCAACTCTATCGCCATTTGCTCGTTCAACTTGGCAACCTTCGTTGGCTTGCCAAGATTCATTATGTACATCTTTGTCTTAACTTCCGCCCAATGGTAAACTGCAATTTTGATTATTAATTACTTTACGTTCTTAATCAGAATCTGCTCATTCTAAATATATTATTTTGATAGAAAATTCGATAAGCATTCGAAAAGACACATAATCTTCTTAATTACTATGTCGGACTGTTTTTTGGATTTGTTTTCTATGAAACTGCAAACAATTCTCTAGGCATTTAACGTGCAATTAAATTCAAGTGAAAATAATAGATCGTAGGTGGACTTACACTGAGCTGGAGGTATAATGAAGTAAGTTCGAAATACTGCATGGTTTTTGGCCTGAGTGACGAGCATTTTGGCCAGTGGTTTGCTGATTTGTTTGATGAACAAAACACCCAATTTAAGGGCCGGGAAAACACCAACAGCCATTTTCAGTCGTCTTTATGTTTCATACAGTTATAAAAGTTCAGACATCGCGTATCCTGTAATTAGAGTTGAAAACGAACGATATTAATCACCAGATCCAAAAAAGTTTGGCCCTGTGACGGTTCAAGAAGGAAGGTCATCGATCCGAAATAGCACGCGATTATGAAAACAGAAGTTCCGAATGTCCAGAGAGAATGTCCTGATCGTATTAAAATATCGTGAAACGGAAGCAATAAAGCTGCTCATTCATCGAACTTATCGTCGTCAAATTAACATAAACTTCATTCAATTATTTCGCAATATCAAAGTTATACTCTTTACCTCCGGAGTATTTTCGAAACGAAGCAGACGGCCATACTGGTGTAACGGTTTTTTTTTCCTTCTGCTACGAATGCATTAACTTAACTTTTTTGTACAGTGATAATTTCATTGTTGTCGATCTTTTTAACAAGGTATGAAAACTTCGAAATCAAGTGATAAGGACAATCAATTTTTCCCGTTATAAGAAAAACAATCGGGTACAAAGTTCGTTGGCAAGAACTGTTCACAATAAATCCACACGCAAGAAGGTTATCTTCCAAAATATGCTTCTCGGCCTTCTCGGAAATCTAAGTCAATTTTGCCATCTGCAGGTTAAAAAGACAACCTCTTCGAATATGCACTGATTAACCCCAGTAACGGTAAAATAGATTGTTGATATACCTTTAACATAAATAAAAACGAGAACATATACACACTTGACAGTTTTTGACTTTATGTAAATTGAATCCTATCTGACGTTTTATTCGGTCACGTGACACGACGCTTTTACACTCCGATAGTAACAAATAGTGTTTTGAAAATTGTTTCTCTCTATTTGGTTAAGTATGTAGTCTTAAACCCAAACAAAAACGCAAAGAGATATTGTTTCTACTTACTTTGCAATGCAGCACCGGAAATTCTCATTTGCTCTGGGATAAAAACTTAAAAAAAAAACATCGATGAGTCATTGTTACCGACCACGGTTAGCGCGCATTGCCATGTGACTCATACTTTCGTCGTTCGGCAGGAAAACACATGACAATCTCCTATCAACGCAGGAGTGCAATTCACACTAATGATCGGGAATACTCTTTTTTGATTTTTAACTCCCGACCTTGTGGGACATGCCCCTTGAGGGAGACAGCCAATAAGGAAACGGAATGCGCGCACGGACAGAAGAAAGTATTCCTGTGATGATCAGCTGATTTCGACGAAATTTTCATGGAAATTTTTTTTCAATTGGATGCCATCTAGATTGAATAATAATAGGATTTTGCAGAAACGTAGAACACCTGAAGAAGTCGATACGTATTTGTCTTTTTGTCTTTTAATAATTGTTTCTTTTTACGTACATCTTTCTTGCGTAACGTAACACGATACTTTTTGTCCGTTTATTACATTATCGCAGTGCTAGAGTGTAGATTGTTGTTTCGTCAAAGTTAAAAAAATGTTATTTTTTCTTTGGTGGGCTCTGATGAATTTGTAGGTTTAGCCATATAACGATAATCTCTCGGGTAAGCATCCGACAGTTTTCCAGCTACGAATCTTTGAATTTTGTTTTTTTATCTTAATTTTTTACTTTTATACTTGATTTTTTTAATTCTCATTTAGAAACAAAGCGGGTCACGCTAGTAAATCTCGTTCGCGAGAGCACACTTTTGGAAAATATATTATTGTACTACAATATGAACTATTTTTTTTTTTTTTTTTTTGCAAAATGACTCGACGTTTAATGTCTCTGAGAAGAAAGATACTACCGACGAGTTACATGCTCGGCCAATGCAGTCATTCGCAAGCAGCAAAGAACGAGAAGACAAAAGAAAAATTATGAAATTTAAAAATTCGTATTACATCAATTTCCTTGGTTCAACCGATAATACTCTGTTACGAAGCAAGTCACGTGGGTGTTTATTTCCAAGCGAGTCGAATAAAAAGTTTTAAAGCAAACCTCATGACTGAAAGTTGGAGTCGGTGCGCGAAAATCAATGAATTTTCGATGTTGTTTGCGACATCGCAATAGCCTCCAACATCAGGGGAGATTCGGAGATTCTACACGCGCACCAATCTGCTGGAGCACCGATGCTCAGCTTCGACGAAAATGGCGCTTTGATTATTTACATCGAGCGCGGCAAAACGCGTTCGTTTTCTCCAATAAATAAACGAGAATGAAACGAAAACGATCACTCGATCGATAACGCTGCGGAAGTTAAAATAAAACAATAAAAAGCAGGTCAATAACAATAGAATAAATAAAGATCGCCATTATTTTATATACAAGTTTGGCATTATCGCGCCCCGTGATGGATAACTAAAATATTGAGAGCGACGTATAGAAGATTAAGAAGAATATTTCGTGAGTTTGGATTAGTTTTTGGAAAAAAAAAGCATAATAGTTAGTAATATACGTAGTTGGAGTGACGGCAGAGGAGGGGTTGGGGGGCGACTCGCGTTCTCTCCGTATAATTGGACGATAAAATAAATAGAATTATGGATAGTTGGGGTTTGAAGATATAACGGCTCATACGTAGGGATGAAGAGCGAGAGCTCTTCCGCGTAAACCACGCTGACCACCGACACCGCCTTTTGGTATAACGTAACCGCCGGCGTGCCTTGCTGTGCCTTCCTCCTCGAGATTACCGTTGCTTTCAATGAGATCACGGAGCGGCCAACAGGCCAAATGACGTGATTTTCCGTGACGGGCGAGGACGTGATATCCCTGCCTGTAACAGACGGACGGACGGAAAGAGTAGATTGATTGAAGGGAGGAGGGTTGGTGAGGGTGAGAGGAGATATATGGATCGAACCTGGCGGATATGAGGCCGATCAGGAGAGCCCAGTGAGCCTTGTGGCCGCGTTTGAGGCACGGAGCGTGATTAAAGTCCGAGTCGTAGGGAATTAGTACGGTGGCACCATGGGCCAGTGCGTGAGTCAGAGTGTCCGGGCATGTTTGCAAATCTATGAGAATGTCTGGTCTATGATCGGGCAAATATTCAGCAGCCAAAGTCCCCATAAAGTCGACGCTGTAAACTTCTCCGTGCTGAGTAAAACCTCTGACTCTGGCCTCTGCAAGAAGTTGACTGACCGAGACTGGTTTGGTGTACTCTTGCGAGGCCATAGCCAAAGCAACGAGGCCGCATCTGTGGACAAACAAATAAAGCGTTAACTCTCTGGGTGTTAATGAATTTTGGACGCAACGTTAATCTGCTACACTCACTGAGGACCGTCTTGGAGTATTGGCTCAACCTGACAAAAGTAAGTAACTTCAGCATCTTTGAGCTCGTTTCTTGCAATGAGTTTCTCAATTTCTGCCTCTGCGGAGGTAAGACTTATCTTTGCCCAAGGAGGCAAAGAATCTGAGTCTCTAACTTGGCTGCTGTCACGAGCAGGAAGCTCCGGTGGGCTTGGTGCAGGAGGCGGAGGAGCGGGCATTTTTTTGCAGTCGTCTTTCCCTCCGGAGACTATCGGCGGCGACGAAAGACCGCCCGCTCGGACGGTCCTACTCACGATGTACTGTCGCCGTAACTTTCGTCGTACCTCATTGTTCTTGTTTCGTTAACGTTGTTTCGAATATTTCGTCGCATCCATCGAATGAACGTCACGAGTTTTTTCTATTTAAAATATTGACAGAAGAAAGGTAATATCGTAAAAAGAACGATCGGGTGAAAGGTCTCCGTGCCCAATGACGAGAGACGAATAAATTGCGTAAAAGCAGGCAGTAACAAAGTCGTGTGACACACACGACCGAGACGAGAAAGGCGATGGAATTAGAACGCTAAAACAACAGAGTCGCGCCCCGTTGATTTTCAATCTCAAACGAAAGGTATTTTTTTTTGGAAATTCGTAAACTCACGATTTTTCGACAGATACGGTAATAAAAAGATCTTCGTACGAGTACCACCCGTGTGGTGGACACTGGTACTTACTATGACAAAAAATCAACTCCATTCACACTCGCCGATGCACTTGCTTCGCGCGCGCACGCGCGTATCGAGACGTGCTGCTGCTGTGCTGCTGCGGGCACACGCAATGACTCGAGCAAGCGGAGCAAGCAGTCGACACTCGCGGCGAATCGATCTAAACAAGGATAGTACTTTTGAACGACCGTTTGAAGACTCACAAAATTACCGCACGAACAATGTATTCGATCTGTTTTACGATGACATTTTGTACTAAATTAAAAAATCCACTAACACGAGAGCACTTTTGCTCTCTCGCGAGTCCGCCTTTATTCTCCTGACGTTTTGACTCACAACTGCTTATTGACCTTGTGTCATTTTCATCTCATACTACAGACTTTTTTTTACGAGACCATGTTTTATTATTATCAGAATTTCAATGATTTATCGTTGCGACGACTTTTTTATAAGATTCCGACGGAGAGGGGATCGAGCGAGGTAATTGCCGGCCTTGCCTACTTTGCACTTGTTTTGGCATTCCAATATTATTACTCTCTGAGAGATCTTTGATTTTCTGTTTCTATTACGAAGGACAACAACACAAAAAATAGCTTCGTTATTGAAGACGATTCCCTCAAATGACAAGCGGACCTTTTTAAAGATCCTCGAAGCTCACAACCCTTGTAGCCACTCGCTTCTCGATCGTGCGGTCAGGGGTGAATCGTGAATGACGAAAAGCATGGATGACACTTTTTTCACACGGGTGCGGTTGGTACAAACTAACAAAAAAGTGGGTAAGAAGATTCACGCGCGCCCCCACCATCGTACGGCGGCTGTCGATACGAACCGCAGAACGCGGCAAATTTACCACCTATTCAATTCGATTTCCGCGAAATTACTACCCTATTTATTTGAAATCACACGACCAATAATAAATAATTAAAACTCAAATTCCACGACCGAAATTGAAGTCGACAAGTCCTGATGATGTTTTTTTTTCGTCAGACGCCCTTCACGCGAACTATATATTATTAGTTGGGAAATGAGCGTTCTCTCATCGCGCGTACTGCCAAAACGGTTGAAAATAGCACGAAATACCGCAAAACCAATCTTGTAAAGTGTAAATTTTCTTATCAAACGTTTCGTGACGGCACTTTTTTTATATTCCATCAAGAGTAAACTACCAAAGATAGAAAAATGTCTTCTGAGACATTTTCGTAGGAAATTTCCTGCTTTACAATATTGGTCCCATAGTCTTTTCGTTCATTTCCGACTGTTTCTGCCGGATACGCCACCAAAGATATGGAGGAGGCTCCAATTTCAGTTTTATTAATGAAACTTGTCCGGAATGACAAAACAAAAAGACTTCACTGTTGTTTGACGATTGTGGATTTCTCAGAAGAAAAAAAAACTAGTTGGATAATCGGTCTGTGTAACAAGTAGCAGCGAATTGATGTTCGTTGCGTCTAGGCAGAAGAGGGACAAAAAAAGGCGCGAATAAAACGTCGCGTCACCCTATCATTCGAGAAAAGTTATTGTCGCCGGTGAGTCTTGAAAGTCTTGGACGATCTCATATTGACGATCGTCGCGTCGCTGAGATTCAGTTCAATAACAAAGGCCAACAGGGGGTCGCCCTCGGCAAACGTATACAAAAAATGACAAGTGTCAAAAGGTGTTTTCCACGCGAGTTGGCGAGTAGCTGAGGAAACGAGAGAGCGGGACGGGGGCCCGCGCGATGCACGGTGATTAGCGTTTTTCTCGGCCTACAAACTTGATGAATATTCGAATGGAGAATAAAACAAGGGGCGAGCATCGAACGCGACCAACCGCGCTTAGTATCGTTAGCATTCGTTCGTCGTATTGCGCTCGCGGGAGTGAAAAACGTGTAGTGTTGCGGAGTCTCAGGCTCCTGCTTTTTGGCAGGATGGACGATTCGCGGGACGAGGATCTCGCTCGTTGGGAAATTGGGCTACTCGCAGTGATATTTCTTGTAACGATCGTCGGCAATGGGCTTGTTCTTTTTTCTCTCTTTCTACGGAATTATTATCATCGCGGCAAAAGGCGAAGAAAGCTCACGAGAATGTATTTTTTCATAATGAATCTAAGTATAGCAGATCTTTTGAACGCTCTACTGAACGTTTTGCCTCAATTGGCATGGGACGTTACTTTTAGGTATGAGCAGGAGACACGTGACAGTTTTTCGCGTAAAGTTTCGATCTTTTTACTTTTTAATGTCAATTTTCACGGGATTTATTCTAAATTGAATAATTCTGTTTTGCGACAAGTAAAAATTGAAAGAGAGAAAAAAATAACAATCACGTGACCAAGACGTTGAATGACAGATTTCAGGGTGGTCGGATACTTTGCAAGATCGTTAAATTCGGGCAGCCTCTACCGACTTACCTAAGCTCGTACGTTTTGACTGCAACGGCGATCGATCGTTATCAGGCAATTTGCCATCCGATGAGTTATCGCGGAACAAGGTCCGGGCGTCGATCGAGAATGATGGTTTACGGGGCTTGGTGCGTTGCCATTATGCTTTGTGTCCCTCAGGTACCGGAGTATATGAGACGCGCCATTTTTTCCCTCTCTTTCCCAAGTTTTTTTACGGTAAATTCGCGACATTTCAGATACTTGTGTTTTCGTACAGTGAAGTATATCCCGATGTTTGGGACTGTTGGGCGTCCTTCGAGGAGCCGTACGGTCAAAAAGCTTACGTCACGTGGTTAGTACAGAAAAGTCGATTTCGCGGTTTTTTCGCAGCTGACAATGCTCCCCCTCCCCCCGCACTCAACTTTCGAACAATTCTATTATTTTCGTGCAGGTTTGGAATAACCGTCTTTGTGATTCCGTTGACGGTACTCGCATACACTTATGCGCGAATATGTTACGGTATGTGGAGCAAGGACGGAGAAATAGCAAGATTCGCGAAGCGAGATTGTGGTGGCGTTGAGGGTGGATGCACCGAACAAAATCGGGAACCGCTCGTTTCGCGAGCGAGGTTAAGAACTGCGCAACAAACCGTTACCGTCGTTAGTCTCTACGCAATCACTACTAGTCCCTTCATCGGTTGTCAATTGTGGGCGGCGTGGGACTTGAACGCTGCTTCAAGCCCCTTTTTCACTGGTCAGTTAGTCGCCAAGACCATCCCCCTTTTTTGGGAGGGAGGGGGGAGGTGTTATGTTATTCCCTCAAGCTTTTATAACATTTTTTCAAAAGTTCTCGTACGGTGGTTTCAGTTTTAAAAAATTGAGAAACAATATGAAGTTCTAAATGCCAAGACAATTGCTGAAAAGAAAAAAAATTGTATCTCGTAGGGTTAAATTATTCGAAAACTTGTAATTTCAGGTCCAACTTTTACGATTCTTTCTCTACTGAGCAGTCTTACGAGCTGTGTCAATCCTTGGGTCTATCTTGGCTTCGATCGCGAGCTTCGTACGACACTGTCAAATTTCGTGAAGAAGAGCATTGGATTAAAAAGTTTCGTTGGTTCGTTGCTCTTAAAAATACCGATCTTTGAATACTCTTCGTTGTTTTTTTTCGTGAATGTAAGGAAATTAAAAGAAAAAAATATTTGTTTTGACAGATCGAGATGTATCGTCGAACGTGTCACACGGGGTGGGAGGAGCTTCGACAAGAAGCTCCCTCGTCCAGGGAATCGCAACGAGATCCAACAACTCGTCGAGCAACGGCCAACCCGGACGAACGAAAGAGGAAACGCGCCTTACTAGCTCTTCTCGTCTCTGACGCTCTTTCTTTCAACACAAACATTTAAAAAATTTTTTTTTTATCGAGACGCCGTTTTTACTTTTATTTATTTTTTTATTAAACAGAGATAATGCAACGACGCAAGTCGATACGTACGAGCGAGAGAGACCAAGCTGCGAAGCAAAACGCTCTTCTCCTGCACTCAATTCTTTTGCCCCTATTGTGCACTTCTCACGAACGATCCCCGGGCCTCATTAGTACCGCAAGCATCGAGCTAGTTGGACCATTGTATCACCGAGCAAACGTTTCTATTTCCATTTTCATTTCATACGTTCACTCTCTTTTTATTTCTTTCTCTCTCTTTTTCTCTTTTCATATTCTTTGTTATTCTCCCTGATCTTGCTCTCTCGCTTCAACGCGTCGCTTAGCCCGTACTTATGCTAATGAAGCGTGCCCGCTCTCAGGGATGACCCCCGTTCAACAAACCGGGACTGATCTATTCAATAACAATTATCTTCGTATATATCCAAATATGAAAAGGATATCAATTTAAATATTTCTAGTTCGCTCTCTTTCTCTCTGTTTCCAATTTTTTTTGAAAATTTGTTCAATCACATTGAATTACTACGAAACATTATGCGACAATCAAGGAAAAATAATAACGACGTATATTTTCAACGAAGAATGATAATCCACGAATTGAAATGGTGGTTAAATGAAAAATTGAAAAATTCGTAACAACTACGACACGACTGAGGGGCTCCGGAATGATCGATATTCGAGCCTGTCGTCGTAGATCATCGTGAGGTGTTACAGAAAAAGACAGAACGAAAGAGAGAAACATAATATCAAAAAAATGTGGATATTAAGTGTGGGCCGAGGGGGCAAGGGCAGGAAAGAATGAGGTGGCGTACGAGACCTCGAGAGACAGCTTTTCGACTCGATTCGTTTGAGAGCCCCTGATCGAACACCTGAATACTTAATAAACGGATAAAATTAACATTAATAACGACAGACTCGTATACGATCGACTCATTGTGCGAGGAGACGGAATGCTTCCTCGCGTGGCCTAGTCGCGTGTGACATCCCGTACGGGAAGGAGATGCTCTTCTTCTTGAAGAAACCTCCACGAACGAACCCTTTCGCAAATCGTTTTATTTCCCCTCCCACGCCGACAAGTTTGCCATCAATTATCGGGCCTTCCGGGGCTTTTATCTTTATTTCTACGATATGGAAAACAACAATGATCGACAAGAGTGTGGCAACAAGGTGGTGAAACACGAGGTATCGCTCATTTCTTTCGAACCATTCAATTATTTTTGTCTCTTTTACTCTCTTTTTCATATCGCTGTGATTTTGTGATTTTGTTGTTGTTGTTCTTTGCTAATGTTATTTATTATTTCTCGGGTTTGATCTCGTCAGTCCGAAAATGAGAGCAACGAAGACGAAGTTACCGGTAACAGAGGCGGCGGCGATGATGAAGATCAGTACTCCCGACGCTCACCGGTTCTTTTGGACCTCGACGAGAGCACCAAGAAACGACACGCCAAGATTGTTGAGGAAGTTGGACGAGTCCAAATCGCGAGAAACGACTCTTCGAGCTTGGAGCATCCTCCGCGATGCAGCGTCAACATCCAGAGAAGCCCAAGTAATTTGTTGTTGTTTTTTTTTTTTTTTCATTTTCAAGCCACGTGGCGGAATTTCAATTGACGAATCTCTTTTCTCTCAATTGATCTTGAAATTTTTCATCGCTGTATGTTCCTCAGGTCAAGACACTGTTGCCGGAGTTTTCCGTCGACGATCCTCCAGACGAAGATGGCCTGACAGCGGCTCTTTCGAAGGCACCCAAACACCGGAAAATGTAAGCGTTATAAGAGTTCCGGAACCCGAAATCCTCGAACCTCACTCCCATCTGGAAATGCTTCACCGGACAAATATCAAACCGATGCACCGCGAACCTACCCAAACTGAAAAAGGTAATTTCTTCCACAATCGTTATCATTTCACTTCTTATTGTTCAACATTATTTCATTCAATATTGTCAAATTAAAAAAAAAAAATGTTTTTACTTGGCCTCATCGTATACCTCTACTCATGAACGGTGGTGATTGTCGACCTATTTTTTTATTCGATCAAAAATCGATAATATTATGACTGAAATTGATAGCGATCAAAACAAAAGGAACATCTTTACAAAAAAAAGTTGTTTGCAAAAATTTCAGCAAAAAAAGACATTAATATTCAATCACGATTGAACTGGGCTTAAAAATGATAACATATGTTATACAAGTTGGTTCCAATTGAATTGATGAAGAAATTGTGAAATTTGCAATAGTGAATTTATGAAAAAAAATACAATGAGTGAATTAAAATAAATTTGAAATCAAAGATAACTTTGAAAATGGATCGTTTTGAAAAAAATAGAATTTTTACTGCAAACACAAAAAAACGTTGAAGATGATGACTAATAATTTCGTTCGGAAATTTTTCATGTTATTATGATGCAAATGGAACGAAAACGATGAATCAATATTTGACGATGTTTTTAATAATTCAAGAGTTGTACGCGTTAAAGTTTTCAGTGTAAAGTAAAATTTGCATATTATCATATTGAACGTTTTAGTTAAATCATTAATGATCGCGATTAGGGACTGAAATAGTAAAGAATGCATAATAAAATATATATGAAAAACATAGCCTCGTTTCTTGGTAATGAAAAGTCAACCTACCCTATCTGTAGATATTAAAATTTGAGAAATATTTAATCGATTCTGATCACAATTTTTTCTATTCATAGCTTAGGCCTTCTTATCGGTTATATGCTTTCTTTTCTCACCACAAGTTTGTTCGCCTGCTATTGTTTGAAAAATAACGAAATGACAAACTGTTTTCGAGATAACTACACAAAACCTCTTGCCTAGTCAAGCACGGAACCTCGCGGTAGGCCTCTGTTGCGAAATTAATTCATCCGAAAAATTATCTATAAAAAGTGTATGAAAAATGCGAAAATAGTGTTGCAAATTATGTCTCGTATAATATTCATTGAAATTAATATTAATATTGAGTTCATTTTTTTATTGCGAGAATGATTTGCTCAATCAACATGGCACAAATCTGCGTAGGCAACTTGAGTATTTGACGAATTCTATAAGTTGCGTGAGAGGGAGAGCCTAAAGTCGAAGAATATGTGTAACTTCATTTTTTCTCAAAAAATTCACCCACTGAACGAACGATAAAACGTCATAAGTCAAAATGACATCGACCGAACCGTCATAAGTGTGAGAGAGAGAGAGAGTGAGCTGCAAACCTTTCGTCCAGCCAGAATAAAACAGTTTCAGCTCACTTTTGGTTTGTTTTCTGTACAGGCTAAAACTTTTTGAATCCCATCGGATGAACGGTGTAGAAAAATGACACTTTTCAAACTACGAGACTGACGTTATTCCATTTAATTGCAACATTTTGTGTTTCTATTTTATTTCAGATTATAAAAAATCGGCCTGTGACCGTGAGCGTACAAGAATGAGGGATATGAATCGGGCATTCGAGCTTCTCAGATCGAAATTACCAATCTGTAAACCTCCGGGTAAGAAACTCTCGAAGATTGAGTCCCTGAGGCACGCGATAACATATATAAGGCATTTGCAAAATCTCCTGGAGCCCCAATATCCGTACGCGGCAGCAGCAGCAGCAGCGGCTGCTGCCGCGGTCGGTATACCTGAGAGAACGAGTTATTACGGGGCGAGCACTCCCGGTGGAGTCGGCGGGACTTCCTTCGACGTTCAACATCCGGCGCGTTGGGAATCATTCGCCTATTATCGTTACGATTATCACGCACCTTTCGCACCTCCACCACCTCCTCCTTTACCACCTTTGCTCGCACGATTGACGAGCGAACAACAGGATGAACATCATCAGTTACGATATAATCTTCCGTCTTGATTGTATTCGGAGAACGCCGGAACATCGGCACGCGCAACCTCACCACATGTGACAATCGAAATGCCCCTATAATTTCTTTTATCCAGCTTATTTTTTACCTTAAAATATATGAGCAAAGAGAAAGAAATTATGTATGAAAGAGAAGAGATGTATGAAGAGTCATAGGCCAACTTCTATCATTTTCGGTATCCATCGAGCTTGAAATATTTTATCCTTGAGATTTATTCTGATAAATATTGTAATTGTTATAAATATATTATTAATAAGGATTATTTACATGCCTGCTTTTGTCATATGACTATCGCGTGTCGAATTTGGGGGGCCGAGTTTGGAGGTGTCGTTGTAGGATGTACATGAAGAGGCAAGTCCCATATCATTGTTTCAACGTCGAGGGACGTAGGGGCCTGCCACGATGTTGTTGTGTCGTTCGGCATCTCGACGAGTCGAGGTGTCGTGACGAATTCAAAGTGCAAACGCCACTTTAGCGCAACGAGGTCGGTTGTGAAATCGGGTGTGACGTGAAGCGGTATCGGAAGCACGAGTTGAGAGTACCGGAGACCGATACAAACTTCGTGGTGCTTGTTGTAACTGACCAAAGAAGGAGCGGCGGCTGCTCCGCCTCGTCTATACTCCTCGGCGACGCGCTCCTCCGATTGCAGAGCAACCGAAACCTGGGCGCACGCGACGGTTGCGTTTGAAAAATCAAACGTACCGACTATATCTTCACCGAGCTTGTAAGAATTCTTGAACAGGCAAAAACGCACTACACGACCTCGCCCGTTTGTTATGTTGTAAAAATTTGGACTACGACGAGCCGTCAGGTTCTGAAAGTTTTAGAAAATATTGCAAAAAACAATGGATAAATCTAACAATTTTGGGAGTTAAGGAAATTCATACGCAGAAGAAGTTGCAACGCAATGAAATATTCTTGGAAACGTTTGTAGTTTTTCATTGAAAGTTTCATGTTGCTAAAAACGTAAATTTTGAGTAATGTTCGCGATTTTTTCTGTCTACAAACCAGTCGCACTTTTCAACTACAAAAAATCTTTGCTCATTTACTTCGATCAAATTGATGGAATATGAATGACAAAAATTACTCTTTTGATTTTCAAACTTCATGTTCAAGGTCATGTGTCAGACCAACTAAGCTGCCATTTTTGTCTTTTTACTGTATAGACTGAAATTTTTTGATATTCTTTGCACAAACATTGTGAAAAAGTTTCACTTTGAAAAATTCAAAGGTGATGGGAGTTACTGTGACATTTCCTCAATACTTTTTAATGCAAAACTTCACTTTACCTGAAGAGTTTGCAGTGCTACGTCCAGAGGAGACTCATGATCTTGCGTCTCCATAAAAGGGTTGTTGGGACTAAGATCAACGCTGTCGTTACATGTAGCTATTTCTGGTAATTCTGTAGTAAAAAGTCAATTTTCTATTGATGAAAACAACAAAACTAGAATTTTTAATCAGATAAAAGAGTCAGCTTACCGCCTAGAGAAAGAACTCTGAATGGAATTCGTAAAAGTTTTATAGCAGAGTTGACTCTCTGCGTTCCCACAGTGATTTTGTAAGAATATTTGACAGCTTGGCCTCGGTAAGACGGCGGGGCTTCTCCGGGAATTATTTCACGATAAATGTCTGCAAAGGTGCAAAAGTATTTCAAAAGCCAAGCGGAGAGTTGTGGTAAGACGGCAGAGAGTCACTTACAAGTTTTACTCTCTCCCGGCGATAGTCTAAGGTCACAAAACAAAATTTTGGGTTTTGTATTCAAAACTGCATGTCCGTTGTCCCGCTGCCACGGTGCGAAAGTCGTATCTACGGGAAATTCTGTTCACTTAAAATGACGAGAAAGGAAAGTAGAGCAAATGGTAAAGAGGTTACATGCCTGCGTTTATCGCAGCTAATCTGGCGGTCGAACCGAGCCGATCGGCCAACACAACTTTCCCGTTTGTCGAACATTGACAGTGCACCTGGGCGCTCGCCCATGCCAAACACTCGAAAACATCGCTGTGACTTTGAGACTTTTGGTGTATCGGATTTGGAGGATTGCTGAATGTAACTAAACACTCTATAACCTCACCGGAAAAGTATACCGGACCTTTTCTCAGTTTAGCTACGATTTCTATCATCCTCCGACTACACAACACTATTCGCTTAAAAATTTGGACCTTTTATACATTGATTTTTAACGATGCTGACGTATGTTATCAGCTAATGATTAATTATGATTATTATATGACACTAATCACAACATCCAACGTTACACTTGAGAATATTGAGCAACAACTGTTTCAGCTGTTTGACTTGACATTTTCACTTTCAAACGTTGGTGGAGGGAGCAATTATGCCATGCGCATGTGCAGTGCTTTCTTTTCCAGTTCTGATTTGACTTACCAATTTCTTTTGAAACATTATAAATAAAAAATACCCCGTTCGTTGATTCTTATGGATTACGGGGAGAAATAATTATTTATTCGTACGTTAGACGGACATTTCAAACTAGTTGCACTAATTGCGAGTTAATCCCAAAGGACAAGTGAAATTCGCAGAAACCTGACTACATTTGGGTCTTCAAACTTGGATATCTCGGAGGAAAAAAAAATCAAAATATAGAAAAAAACAACTAGTATTTTGACAACTGGAAAGCCACAAGTATGATGAATGAAAATCCTTCATTGAGAGCGCTGAAATTATTCTCAAAATTGGTTTTCAGTCGAGGGTAGGAAATCGCGCGGCAAATGGATTTCGCGCGTATATCGCAGTAGTTTTGAAACTCGCAACGTCGTTTTTTTCGTTCTCGTTCTTTTGTCGTATTTAGACAAACGTGAGAATTTTTCGAATGAACAACGTGGTGTAGGGGTCCGGTTGACATGAAAAAAACTGAACATAACGCACAGTCCAAAAGTTCATGGGTTCAATTGGAAAATTATAGGTATTAACTTTATCGAGCTATAATGCTATGGGCGCTACAATCGGTAAAATGTCACCGTATAATTGATGTACAGAGAAGAATACAGACCTTGGTTGCCGTCACCACCGAAACTCACCGAATACGCCGGTAACATAGTAGATCAACTACCAATGCCCATCTGCTGGGAATGGAGCGTGGACGAAGTCGAGGATTGGTTAAGTACAAGTCTCGGGTTACCACAGTATAAGGTATTTTATTATTTTTCTACGAATTGGATACATGTTATCGAACGAATTCGACCCCTTAATTAATTTTTCCGAAAATAAACCCTACCACAGATCTGCAAACATCCCCAATCTTTTCTTCAGCATTTCCTCATATGCGATGATAAACATTTGATGATAAAAATCTCATAAAACTAAAAAAAGTCATGAAAAATAAGTTTTTCACTAGAAAATCAAAATAAGTTCGTTTTCGACCCTGTTGTGGGGGCCTGGGATTATAATTTTAAGAATAACTTAAATTTGAAATGACCGATTGACCGATAATCTCGCTTTATTCGATTTAGGATTGCATCAGACGCAACTCGATCAACGGACGTCGTCTTTTACTCCTTGAGATTTTTGGACTTGAAAAATGTGGAATTAGGATATTTTCCCACATTCAAGTTAATTTTAGCTCATTCTTCGTTTTACTGGGAGCACATATAAGGTTCATATTTATAAATAAATAAATTTAGTCTAAAATGAGGCTTTTGTTATTATGCACGAGCAGATAATAATGAAAGGGATAAGAGAGCTGATGGGAATCGAGGAACCAAGAAGCGATCGAAGCATCGGCCTTCCACCTCGTTATCCATGGACCCACTATCTCATATTTCGAGTTCCAAGTGGACCGAGTCGCCAGGCGACTACACCATCGCAATTCTTTCAACGGATGGGTATACTCGACAAACCGGAAGTTTGTCCGTTCGGCCACTGGCAAATGATCGAGCCAGACGGATCTCAGCCTGCTTTCCCTTACAATCGTTTTGGTTTAATTTCTCGAAAGAACGTTTACCGCAGAGTAGAATATTCGCGACAGCCACGTGGACACACTTATCTAAAAAAATCAAAATCACGCAGCAACTATTTTAATCGCATAGACGTTAAGTGAATATTTTTTTCTGTCAAATATATATTTCAAATTTCGTAATTATTTATAAGTTGATCTTGAAATTAGCATTATTACCGAATCAAATACTGAGTTCTTTCATTCCGAAAACAAATCGGGCTCCTCTTCTTCCTCCTCCATTTTCGAGTCGAGATAATCCTGAGTCTCTTGATATTTAAGAACGATGTCGTCCTGTTCGCTCTCAGAGGAAAAACTCGTTGGATATTTTAAGAGGTTGTTAGTGGCCGTGACGGGCCGGGGATGAATGTCGCTCGTACCAGCGACGACCGAGACTTCTTCGCTCGAATCCTCTCTGCGTTCCTCACTGGGATTGTCCTCCTGTTCATCCTCGGTATCTTCGTCGTACGCGGATCGCGTTTGACCAGGCGCGGCATTATGGCTGTCACAGTTCTTCAATTTTTCTTCGAGTTGTCTAATTCTTTTCTTTTTCTCGTTCAGAACTGAAATAAATCTCGTGTAGAGAATTTCTTCCATTCTTTTTTTTGAAGCCTCCAGTGAATTCAGCTTCGCAATTAATTCCAAGTTGTTGCGCCTTAGCGCCTCATCCTCTTGCCTTTTTTCAGCATTGATTCGTCGCGAACTCGCTTCTTCATTGAACCATTTCCGGCTCATATCCGCAAAAGTTACGATATCCTCGATAGGTTCGAGCTTCACGCATCCTTTCCACCAAGCCTTCATTTTCCACGATAATTTTGAATCCCTCAGAAAAAATTGTGCTCTCGTGTCTTTTCCAGACAACTCCTCCTGCATCTCACTGATCGCTTGTTCTCGTAACACTTTGGTACGTGGATATCCTTGGAGCTGTTGATCTACTGTCGTCTGCGGTCGTCGTGATGAAAAAAAAAGAAAAAACAAAAAATAACAATGAGCAATCGACATGATTGAAAAAAAATTATTTGAAATATTTTTCATTATGAAAGGATGTGTTTTTCTTCATTATTAACAAGAAAGCTATTCAACTATTCAAAAAAGAAAGCAAAATAAAAAAGTCTTATATGATCGTTTTTTCATTTCACACCGACTCAGTCTTATCGATTTTACCGACTTTTGGTACGCGAACACCACGCGAAATTTCTAAGTCGTTTTTAATGTGTTCACCATTTTGTGATTTTTCAACATTTCTGATTGTTTTACGAAAGCTACTTATGTGGTGTTTTAGAATTTCTATGATTTTTTCATTCACATGATATTTCTCGCTAGTTTGCTGTCAACCGCACGACAGCATATTTTTTTCTTAGTCGTCTGTTTAACAACATTTCGTGCGTTTCCGAGTTTCCAATGCCCCAAATGGATCAAGGCTGTAATTCAAGTGACCAAGTGTTGGAAAAGTTGTAAGCAATTTTCAATCCTCAATATATATTTTTCAATAAATATCGATAGTAGATTTTGCATTCGTAATGATTTCTCAAGTTCTACACTGAAACGAGTTTCTGATAATTATTTCCAAAGTAAAGAGGTTTAACGAGAGTTGCAGAGTCCAAGGTTTTATTAATTTTTCACGCTTTTATTATCTTGGAAGTGAATACATTTTTTGTTATTAAAAAACTACGTTTTAGCGTTGATTTGAAAGTTATGAAATTTGTAAGCTGGAGCTTTGAAAGCCTTCGTATGCCGTATTTCCGATATTTATATTTTTGTTTACATTTTATTCGTGCCTTCGTATGGATCACCGCCCCCCCTCCCTCCCTCCCATTATCGAAAGGGAAATTAAAAAGTTGTATGCAAACAAACGGCAAAAACCGATTGCTATTGTTTCGATCGAATGAACGGTGTCGAAAATGTTCTTAAAGAAACTATTTTTTCTATTTAATGAAAAAAAATTATAAAACATTTTGGGGTGGTACCGGCGTCGACAGGTACCTACCCGAATATACCTGACCACACAGAGGCACTGTTCCTTCTCTCATGACGATAACCCTGATCGTCTCATCGGCCAACCATTCGCTGCTGAGTGTCATTGATTTGCGGTCTTCGCTGTTCAACACTTCGCAGACAAGTCGCTTTTCCATGTCGATTTAATGTAATACGATCAAACTATGAAAAAGTCGAAAACTTTGTACGAAGAATTCGGTTTTGTCGTGGAGATAGAGAAAATAATACGATAGAACTATGACAATGAAGAGTTGATTCCCAAAACAGCTGTTCGGGGTGACGAATTTCAGGTCCGATGCTCCTCCCCGAATATTGTCTCTTAGCAACGGCCACGTGACGTCGGCGCCACCGCCCGATCACCATGGTAACCGTTTCGATTCGTTCTGTCTAAACATGCACGACACGCGTCCAAGTAGGCACAACAATAAAGTTCTGTCGTTATTGCGATAAAGATACGAGAAAAAAAACGTAAAAACAGCTACAAAGTAAAAAACGCGAACATGACGAATTTCATGCAAAATATTCAAATCAAGGATGGAGAATACACTAAAACGATTTACACAATGGTAAGATAGATTTTTATATATAATGTACACTTAACATGATAAAATAATGTGTGAGCAAGTATTTTACAGATCAAGGAACAACGATACACAGAAACGATACAAATATTGACGGAGCTACTGGTCTCGCATTCGGAAGTACATATATTCATAGATTCAAAATGAAACTTAATTATACGAATATGTAATATTGGTTGGTTTGATGTTTAATGATGTTTAACATATGGATATGATGGTCCGATTGACAGTCGAGAGCGTGTTTGTCGCTACTGGCTCACTGCTATTTCTACACGCAAGATTTCATTGGTGCAGCGGATTGTTACGAAAAATTGCTTCATGCATATCCGGAGGAGAATCTTTACAAGCTTCGTTACGCCCAATCTCTCCATCAGGCTTGTTTATACCAAGAAGCCTGGTCGGTTTGTTCGAGTATCGCAACGGACGAGGCCACCGACATGGAGGGGAAAGTGCGAAAGCTGCAGGCCGCTATTAAATACGGACAGGAAGATATTGTTGCGGCGAAAAGTCTCGTGGATCAGTGTCCCGAGGACGATGTTGATACGGAAATAAATTTAGGATGTTTATCCTACAAGGTAGACTTTCCAAACGGATTCCGTCGTCCCTCCCTCGTGAAAGTCGAGCTTCAATTGATGACGATATTTTTTAGGAGGAACAGTACGAAAAAGCTTTGAAAAACTTTTCCAATGCTCTTCAAATTGTTGGATTCAAACCCCACCTGTCGTACAACGTTGCTCTCTGTTATTACAGGCTGAAGGAATATGCAGCTTCTCTCAAACACATTGGCAAGTATATTCGTAATAATTACAACGAGTTATCGCGAAATATAAATGTAAAGAGTAATCGTTGGAGCTTCATTCTTGTGATCGTTCTCTAGCCGATATTATCGAGCAAGGAATCAGGGAACATCCGGAGCTGAGCGTCGGTACAGCGACCGAAGGGATCGAAGTACGAAGCGTTGGAAACACGCTTACGCTTCACGAAACTGCTTTGACCGAAGCGTTTAATCTCAAAGCGGCGATAGAATATCAATTGCAAAATCGTGCGTTTCTCTCCTTTGTAATATATTTGTTTTTGATTGATTTTCGCAAATCTTTCTTAATTAATTCGTAATCTTATTATCCCAGATGAAGCAGCTCGCGAAGCTCTCACGGACATGCCTCCACGTTCCGAAGAAGAACTCGATGCTGTTACTCTCCACAATCAAGCTCTTATTAATATGGATACCAAACCTGCCGAAGGTTTCGAAAAATTGCAATTTTTACTGCAACAGAATCCCTTTCCACCTGAGACGTTTGCCAATCTTTTGCTCCTGTATTGCAAGTATCAGTATTACGACCTGGCAGCCGACGTATTAGCGGAAAATGTTCATCTTACGTACAAATATCTTACTCCGGTACGTATCACCCGTTTTATTATTTCATCACTTATTCGATACATCTTTCTGTCTCTCCCTTTGATCAAGTCTAATCCGAATGTTTGGATCTCGAGTGTTTACACTTTTTAGATTTTTTTTCACCGCTTTCGCGTCGTTTACTCTCGCCTCGACTACTGGGGCTGTCGCTCTCGTCACTTTCGCTCTTCTTTCTCTTCCGTTTTTTCGTTCGTTTCTTTTTTTTGGCAGAATCTTTGGATTTCTTGCTTCGTCTTTTTTGTTCGTCGTTGTCGTCAGCAGCGGTAGCCGCATCGCTATCGTCGCTGTCGTCGTCGCTACTACCGTCCGAGCGTTGTCGTGATTTTTTCAATTTCTTTTTTTTCTTTGCTTTTTTGCTGCTCTTATCGCGCACGTTAACAGTCGCATCCTCCATCGGTGGGGGGACTGAGGCTTCTTCGTGCTCCTCGATTTCTGGTAGTAGTTGGTACTTTTTGCCGTCAGGAGTACTAAAACAGTCGGAGGCAAGGTGCCCTCGTGTTCCACACTTAGTACACGTTGTGTCCAGTACAGCCTCCAACTCTATTGGCCTTTTCTGCCCTGGTACAAATTTTTTCCTTCGTTGTTCATCCATTTGACGCTCTATACCATTCGGGTCAAGATCTTTGCCGTTACCCTGATTAACGTGTTTCATGGATAAACCGACTTTGCCATCGTCACTGATGTTGATCACCTTACACCATACTCTTTCCCCTCGCTGCAGAATATCTGCAACGTCATCTACCCTTGCAGAGCTCACCTGAAGAAAAAAATTCACTCGATTTCATCTTTCGGCAATGTTTTACCACCCGTTTTCTCTTCACCACATCAAAATTTGCCGCTACACGTAGGGAACTCAAATTATTTTTAAAAATTCTTCGTATTGGTTGAAATCATTGCAATTTTCAAGGAACTCGTAAAAAACTACTGAATGCTCTAGCAAATCTATGTAACTAGTTATTTTCTCGTATTTTCAAAGACGATTTTGACAAAAGCCCGAACGTTAAAAATGGTATTATTATTAAATTATGAATATTCTTCACAAATAGTACTTTGCCGACTTGCAACCGCTATTTCCATTCACCTTAACAAGCTACAACAACAAACATAACCTTATTGTTCTAAGGCTATCGTCATATTTACCTGAGATTTGTGTATCAAGCCCTGTTGCTTGCAGCCGGGTATTCTGACAAAAGCTCCATAATTCTGCACGGAAGCAATTTCCCCAAGGAATATTTGATTCAATTCGCAGCTCGTCATTTCTCGTTCAATTTATTTGATTCCTTTTGCTCACTATTATTTTGTTTCTGTGAATATCACCCGTGATGCTTGCAGCAATAACATTGCTTAGCGCGCTTTTCCACGCACTCGTAACGAGCAAGAAATCGATGACAACATTGCAATTTGCACACACGGATTACCCGAACGAGGTAGAGGACAACGAGGTTAAGTTTACTACAAAACAGACAGAATACGAGACGGCGTAAACGAAATTGAACTGGTGTGTTGATTATGAGTGTGGGGGGAATGGGATAGTGGCGCCCTCTCAATCGTGTAATCGGACAGTGAAAACGAACGCGTTTGAAAAACGCGCGGCAGTGAAAGAGCTGAATAAAACTAAAAGCACATTGATCCATTTTTCGATTGTTGCAGTACCTGTACGACTTTTTGGACGCCTTGATAACTCAGCAAACAGCACCGGAAGAAGCCTATAGAAAACTAGACGATCTCGCCAACCGGCACACAGAGGCGCTTCGTAAAGCGACGAAACAGGTTCAAGAAGCTCGGCTGAATCATGACGAAGTTGCTGTCAAAAAGGCGGTCAATGATTACGAGGAAGCTCTGGAACGATACGTTCCAGTGCTTATGGCTCAAGCGAAAATTTATTGGGAACTGGGAAATTACACTCAAGTCGAAAAAATATTTCGTAAGAGCGCAGATTTTTGCAACGAGTACGATGTGTGGAAACTGAATGTCGCTCACACGCTCTTCATGCAAGAAAACAAGTTCAATCAAGCTGCTGGTTTTTATAAGCCGATTGTTATTAAAAAATTTGACAATGTACGTCTTTGCCACACTTTATCGATAAAACCTAGGAGTACACTTTTTCAGTATAAGAGACCAAAAAAACTGCAAAACTCAAAATTAACAAAAAAAAAACAGGCGACAGATTTTTCCAGTACACTAAAGTAATGTTTATCTAACCTTGAAGTTGAAAAAATGAAAACGGTCATTTTGACAGAAATCATAAAACATCCACTCTCCGGGTCTCATAGACCCAAGTGTACGATTAATTCGCAAAGAATGTGTGTACCCCTAGGATTCACGGGACTTATGGGCAGGGAACAAAATTTCGATACATTTCGTTTCGTAGGTTCTCGACGTTAGTGCGATTGTGCTGGCAAACTTGTGCGTCAGTTATATAATGGACACCCGAAATACGGAGGCCGAAGAGTTGATGAAAAAAATAGAGAAGGAAGAGGAAGCGGTATCGTTCAAAGAACAAGACAAAAAGTTGTTCCACCTTTGTATCGTAAATCTCGTAATAGGAACTCTTTATTGCGCAAAAGGCCATTATGAATTTGGTATATCGCGGGTGATGAAAAGTCTCGAGCCATACAACAAAAAACTGGGCACTGACACGTGGTTTTACGCGAAACGATGCTTTCTCTCGTTGCTTGAACAGCTGTCCAAACAATTAGTTGTCCTAAAGGATTCCACTTTGCAGGATTGCATTCAATTCTTCGACCACTGCGAGGGTGCGTGAATCGCTTTGATTTTACTCGTATTTTACTCATCCTATTTTTTTTCTTGATTTAGTAAGGGGTCTCGTTGATGTAAAATAAAAATACGTGCATGAGCTAAAACGAATGGTTTGGGAAAATTTCACTTTCGAAACCTCTAGGGGGATGGGTGACTGATCCATAGCCTTCACGTACATTAATTAGCATTCACTTGCGACTCTTTATATTTTTACAGTTTACGGACGAGATATACCAACGGTGATTGAGCAACCTTTTGATATCAACGATATGCCGAGCATGCCTCGGGGAAAACAGACTGTCACCTACGAAGCCCGATATTTAAAAGCTCTGTTCATCAAGTTACAGATGTCGTAATGGTATTGTGTATATTATTGGTTGTTCAATCGAAGAATAAAGTTTTTTGTTGTTTCCGTTTCTTCCGCTTTAATGTGCTTCTTTTTTTCCCCCGCCACCGATGTTTCTTTATTTTGTAATGCTCAAAAGAACCAATTCGCTCAATTTACTCAATCCGATTTCCTGGGATCGTAGCGGAAGGGTGTTAAGTCGACCCCGGGAAACTGTACCCGGCACTCAACTCAGGCCTGGGCAACTGTACACAGCATTGTTCCGTATATCTATATATGTGCGCAGATGACACAGTGCACAGTTGCCCGGGGTCGACTATTAACACCCTTCCATCGTAGCAATCGTAGGGATCGTTGCGCATCACTGCTGCGCAACATCACATATATATCGATCGACACCAGCGCTAGCTTATTTTTGTTTTTTGCGAACGCTAGAAAACACGAACGATACTCTCCTTCTCCACAACGAAAAAATAATAAACATCGAAAAAAACATGGTGGTCGACGCTGAATTTGAGGCTGCCAGAAGCGAACTTTTTCAATTAATGAAAGATAAAGAAGATATTGAAGAGGAAATGATCAGCATGAATGCCGTGCTTCATTCCGTGAGTACGACGACACAAAATCTTATGGAAGACATTATATCTATTTCAAAAGAACCCATAAGTCCCAAGTCTGCGTAGTATTTTCCGAGAATGACCTGTCAAATTTGAGCAACACATAAAATGTATTTACCCCAATATTGAAAAAACGATTTCAGAACGGTGTCTCGATGCACGAGCCCTTGGTCGATTCTGAGGGCTATCCCCGAAACGACATCGACGTTTATCGCGTCAGACACGCTCGGCACAGAATAATATGTAAGAGTATTTGTAAATCTCTCGTTTCGGTAAACACTACACGTGCCTATTGAAAAATACGGGTTTAAATTTGTCAGGTTTACGCAATGACCACAAACAACTGATGAAGAGAATAGAACAAGGACTATGCAAGATACATCGATTTCCATCAACAGCTGATGTAGACCCAAGCGGCCCAGGTCCCAGTCGTGTTAAGGAAGAAGAACCAAGCACAAGTCTTTACACCGAACCTTTTTTGAACGTTAATTTGGTCTCCGCTGGATCTCCGGCTGAAAGCGCGGTATGAATATCTTCATTTGTTGTAATTAATATTACTGATTTGGTACTTATTTTTAGTTATGCATTGAACCCAATGAATTTTTATGTAGAGGATCATTCTATTATTTGAAAATTCAATGAACAAAACACCAATGAAAATCACACCTAAAAGCAGGAAACGATGAAACAAATGATACAAGTCAAATCGTTCCAAATTAAATAACTGTTCAGACATTTTGCAAAGAATGAAAAAGTTGTTTTTATGAAAATCGAGAAAACCGTTTTTGTCAAGAGACAAATAAGTAAACCAATAGCAATCTTCAGGGAATTTGTTACTTGGTTGGGTGACAGGTTAGCCATACACCAGCTTGCATGTTTCAATCACTGAGCACGAGGCAGTTTTTGTGAGTTTCTGATGATGCTAACCAACCGAAACTCCGCAAAATAACGCCACCTGGATCAGTTGAGATTTGTACAGTTTCTTTTGGCCCTTGTGTCAATGTGGTGCAATAATCCAAATGGGTATCAAGTGATGAAGTGGGTTCGTAAAAAGTCGCAACAGTATGTGCAGAATGAATGAAAAAAAATTGAATTGAATACTAAATAAAATAGAGTATTAGGTACACGAATTGGAGGTCTTGATAAAAACGTTTTATATGAAGTACTCTGAGTAGTAATGGACTTGAAAAGCTTCTGGTAATCCACTAAAAATGGTAATCTCAGTGTAAAAAACGTTTATTTTGTACTGTCCACAGGGGATCAGAGTGAACGATAAAATAGTGGAATTTGGCTCTGTGAATTATCAGAATTTCAAATCTCTGAAGGACGTTGGATCACTGGTTGAACACAGCCGTCACAAGCCGATAATAGTCAGAGTTAAACGCGATACGGACACGCTGTCCCTGACATTAATTCCTCGTCTTTGGAGTGGCAGGGGTTTGTTGGGATGTAACGTCGTACCGTTGGAGACGGTCGAGAGATAAGTGTCGTTGACGGTAACGGTGTGCTCTCATTTGTACGAAGAAAGAAAAAACAAAATGGTCATTATTCGCGCAGTCGGGTTATGGGATCGATAAAATATTTAACAATTAATAAATTATTCTTGCAACGTTGACAAAAGAGTTGCCTTGATGCTTTCACTTTTGCCCCTGTCCCTTCGACTCCCGCCGCACCTCTTTCGGTACGCTCGCGCGACTTTAATCCTACGGGATATGGAAAGAAGAGCCGCGAAAAGGCAACGCGATACCTATGATCCCAGAGCGCGTTTTTCAATAACGCGATCGACCGGGAGTGTAATCTTGTTGGCAAACACTTGGAGCTCCTCGTGTCCGTATAAAACGAGTGAGTTACCGTTTTTCTCTCGACAGTCTCTCCATAACGAGTAGCAACATGTTTTCCTCCTTTCTTGTGAGTCTATTCTCTGCGCAGTACATCGAGCACTAATGTATTATATTGGATTTTTTTCTTCAAACATAATAAACTGTTGTCTCGATTTTTCGTGTTTTTTTTTGTTTTTTTCCCCGCGTTCGTTCGTTAACAGGGTTCGTTTGGTGCGTGGCTCGTATTGCTGGTGGGAATGTGTCGAGCTGGAAACGTACAAGCATCGACCTCGAGCTTGTCACCTCTTTCGATCGTTTACACGGTCTATCCGTATTACAATTCCGAGGCAACTCTTTTGGGACTTGTCACAGCAACCGAAGAACAATCTTCCCGAGGCGGGCTCGCAGCACCTCCCGATAATGTTCCAGATACGACGAGAAATGCCGAAAACCCAACTCCTGATGAAGAACCGAACTATTCTGGGCAGTCAAGCGAATCGACTCATCAGCGTGCTGAACAGCAACTCAGCGAAATAACTTACTGGCCACCGGTGCAGAGGTACGTTTAACCACGCATCGTAAAAAAAAAAAAGTTGGTCTTCGTGAGGGACTAGCATGGACGTTATCGTCGTTCAAGGGCTTGGATAGACCTAGGGAGGTCAAAACTTCGATTTTTTAGAAATATTTTTATTTATTTGTGTCCTGCTAAATATATCATTCAGAAATTTAGTATTGAGAATCTTTATACAATCTTTATACAATAATTTAGTCTTTGGTTATTGTTTATTTATTCAAACACCATAGTTTTTTTTTCTACAAAAACAAAATGGAGAAGGAAATGAGTAAAATCATAACTTAGTATTTAAATCTTCACCTATTCGTAAAAAATATGTGTTGAACAAAATCTGACCTCGAAAATAACACGTTTTTTTATGAACTTCGAGAACAAAATTTTATTTTATATTGGGGTTGAAATTTCGTAAGTGTGGTCACCATGAACTGCATTTTGCGAAAACTAATGAAATTTACCACGTTTATTGATAACGATGTGTGGTTTCAAGTGAACAAAAAGTTTCTTCAAAGCATACATTTGTTCAGTGTAAAAAAAAATATTGCAATTGACCCCGTTTTTTGTACCTCTGGATTTATAGTTACCCCTCAATTTCTTAAAATTACCGTCGTTCCTCGTGGATTGCAGGGGTGCTGCTCCGAAACCCCGTCTCGGAAGGACTGCCGCTACTCTTCGACAAACGGATTTCAATTGAAGTTTCATTCTCACACTCGTCCTTCTCGTTAGTTAAAAAAAAACCTGTTAACTTACGTACTATTCCATAATGTATTTATGGACAGGCCTCTATAGACGAAATACCGAAGGATAAATGGAATATATGCACATTTAATATTTATGCTTTGTAGCGCATGAGCAAAGAAATAAAATTCAATCTCTACCAATCTTTGGCATTCAAACTGTCGCCGCCTCGCACGGGGCGCCAAAATCGTCTTTCACGTTACGTTATTTAAAAGATCAAATACGCTCTTAGGTTATGTTTCATTATTATGAATTGAGAAGAATCGTCAATCGAAAAACATGCAAATCCAGTGAAAATTGAATGGTGGTTTATCGAACTTTTCATCCATAATTCGAAATACCGGACAAGAAGTCACCTGTGAGAGAAGTGTACGTACAAACTTCGAAAAATTCATCAATTAGGTTGGAAAATAAATTATGTTTATTACGACAAAAATGAGGATCGCCGTTGGCAGGACGATATACCATTTAGCAAGAGGTTTATTTCGGAAAAGACAAAGCGAGGTAAGGAATCGATCCATGTTTGGAAACGAACTCTTGACGATACAGTTTTCAAGCGAAAAGTCTAAGGAGATTGTAGCACTCTTGATCATCGCACGAGAGAACACTTTGTTCTTGAATGATAACTCTGACGTTCTAGTTTTCAAAACTCTAGAATCGTATCAAAGCGTACAAATCCCAACCTACAGTTTATCACACACGTTTCCAGAATTGTTTCTTTTTACGCGGCTTTGAAAAATATTTATCAGACGATGCAGCAGCAAGCATCGTGCCAAAAAAATTTGATTTCAGTGCTGGTTATACCCAGGAGGAACAAATCACTATAACAAAAACCATCAACACCGGCGCGCTAGACGAATTGAAGAGGCAAGCACGACTCATATTCTCAATACTGCAATTTTTGCGATTCTAATGAATAATGTTATTAAATTTACAGCTACAGTATTACCGAAGCAAGAATTAAAAAAATAATAGCTCATCGTGATAAAATTAATGGTTTCAAAACTCTGAACGAAATCCTGCTTTTTCAAGGTATGGATATTGCCATTCTTGACAAGTTTTGCAAGTCCATTGTAAGGAAAAAGCAGACTACCAAGATTCCTCTTGCCAACTTGAAGGGTGAACTTTTGATTCCTCCGTTGGATGAGGATAAACGAGTGGTGAGTTAAAAAATGCCTCAAGAGGTCTCATGTGTTATACACCGAAGAAGAAAATCAGGGTTTTTCAACAAAGTTTCTCCTTATTCAATTTAAAAAGATACAAATTTAATGTAGCATGATGAATCATTTATTGATGCATGGATTTTAAAAAAATTGGAGAAAATATTGTCATACACTGTCAATGTGATGATATCAGACTATAGTTTCTTGGAGTTATTCTTTCAATTCCAACGAGATAAGAGATTTGTGGCAATTGCAATTTAAGTATACACTCTTCACAAAAAATTTGACATCAATTGATAATCAAAAATTGTATTAATGAAATATCAGAAAATAGTTGAACAGACAATAAAAAAAAATGAAAATTGAATAAAAAAACGATTGTTAATATCTGAGATCTATGTCATTGGTCAAATAATCGTTATTGGACCTCATTGAATTCTAGAAAATAAATACGTGTACAGGAATCTGGGTTTCTGGAAAAGGAGTTAGCTGGGCTCAGTTAGACACAAATTGCAATTTATTGGAATGGAATAGTACGAGTTTGGAGGAAATCAGCATGAAGGATGGCCTCGTGGCGATTGTCGATGTGGTACGAGTTGAATCAAATTTTGCACAGCATGTAGAAGTTGTTGAAATAATTAAAATTGTTTCTAAAGGTGGCGAAAATCATGTCGAGAGTGGGGCCTTCCGACGTGTACGTTATGGAGGCTGATCCAATTGTACCATTTTCCAGACTGAATAGTAGTTCTTATTATCTGAATCTCCAAAAACAACAAGTATCTGCAAGTATCGCATCAATATTGGGGATGAGGCTGCCTCAAGTGAACCAGGGTAATATCTTTTTCCCATCACCCGAATATAAACTACCGGAGTTTATTTCTATTTTCTGCAACATAATGTATCGTAGTCTTCTATTTTCGTTAATTTGGAATTCGATTTTCTCAAAATGAGTAAATATGAGGAAAAAAAAGGCACAAGCTATAATACGGTGTTGCGTCAATGAACTGTGAATTATTACAATTATCTGTTTTAAACGTTGCAGAGACGAGCGATTCTCATTCAATGATAAATAACATTTACATGATGCGTTCTCGTACACCAGCTCGTTTGTTCAATTTGCTGATTGGATCGGAAAATGTATCAGCCGAGAGCGTTGTTAAAGGGCTAATAAGAACGAGACACGAAAGTGAGCTGAAGGGAGAGAAGGAAACGGCTATGTTTGCTCATGTTGATCCAATTTTGAAGAAGTATTACGAATCTCAGAATAGTTATCAGCGGGAACAAATGAACTGGGCTCTGTTGCTGATCGTCTCATTTTATAATCTTTCGTTAATGCGGAGTATATCTATCGCCCAGACAATGACTACGAGTGGTTCTCGTAAATAATTGTAGTAACCAATTGTATGTGTGCTCTTCGATGAATATTTATAACTCAATGAAAGATCAGGACGGAGAAATAAAATAAAATTTGAAAAAACAACCGAGTTCGTACACGTTCAGGTCCATTCATTTATTATATTATAACTTTGATTACACTATCTATTTATTTCTCATATATATACTTATTTATTATTGCTCGCTTCTCGAATAAGATTGGCTCAGCTTGCCGAATGAATAGCTCTATAGAAGAGATGAGAACGTAAATCATGACTGACTCGTGAATGAACGATGCTTTTTTTGCTCTCCTTCAAGCTCGAGTGAATCTAGTGTTTGCATTATTGGGTGCTCACCGGGCACAATCTACCCCAAAACTTGTGCATTCGCGATGAAACGTTTTGAGCGGGAGGCATATTCGAGCAGCGATACATTTTACTTTGTTTCATTGTTTTCTTTGTTTTCTTTATTGTTATATTAGCATCAATAATTGGCAATCATATCGGTGTGTTATAAATACTTGAATAACTCAATGGCCAACTTATTGGAGACTAGAATAAAACTAAAATTTAACGATACGACCTCGCGATTTTTTTTCTCAGTGGCTATTATCTCTCGTTTCTTTTATTTTCTTTTTTTTTGTTATTTCTTTTTTCAATTGTTTATATATGTAATATACGTATACATACATAATATGAAATACGAAAATTGAAAAGGTATTTTTATAAATATGGCTGCGTTACTTTAGTGGAGATGATATGGTTAAACTCGGTCGGACCAGCCGCGCACCGAGTTTTCTATATCCCAGCATATTTTCGCTCCTTGCGTATTATTATTATTTTCTTTTTGTGTTATCTCTTCGCACGCACATTTATTCTTTGTCCGTTTTACAACTCGATATAATCGTTAGAAAAAACTAACGCAACTGAACCCTTTGACAGTAACAGCGATGCAGGAGAGTGTCCTAGTCTCATCGTTATTTTCTTTCCATTTCCGTTCGGTTTATCGCGACCCTGGCCCATCCCTTTTTTACTAGACACATTTTTATTTTGACGGTATAAGGATTTTAGAAAGTTTTCAACAAAACCAAAAAATTAAAATCGCCTCGACCTGTACGCCGTGACGGAAAATCATCAAATTTTCGAGGAAAACAAAACGAATGTATGTTCTAATAATTGTGATTCTATAATTACGTAGGTAATCCTGAGACTAACAATTCACCCTTGGCGTAGTATATACGAATAAATAGATGTATATACATATATACGTACATGTCGAATGTGTGCTCTCGATATACTTTAGGACGAAGTATACATCAATTTGCACGATTAAATCCCTACGACACAGTCAAAGGGTTAAGTACTACATGTAGTAATGCGTATTCGGGACGAGATTCACATGTAATAATAATAATAATAATAATAATAATAATAATAATAATAATAATAATAATAATATAATACCTATTTTTTTTGTAGCGACGCGAGCCATTTGTATTTTCAACACTTAATATTATAGAATTCGATCCATCGTGATCCTCGCAAAGTATAGAGTCACTCTTCTTTAATTTTATACATTCACTCGTACAACGTACTCAAGGATTTTGTAGTACACATGCTTCGATCATACGGTTGAGACAACAATGAGCTGGTCGTTTTTTTTTTTTTTTTTTCATATTATATCTTCATTCTCGGCTTCGTCGCTGAGGGAAGCTCTTCGTTATTCGCTATTCTTTGGACAACACACGCTCTTTTACTACAGTAACTCACATTAGTTAATAGCAAATGTATAACATGCTTTCTCATTTCTTTTTGGACCGAAGTTTGTTTTTATGGTTTTTTTTTTTTTTTTTCGGTACACTGGCTTTAAGGACGTTTTTTCCTACATTGGAATAATTCTTTTTTTAAGCTGTTTTTTACTTGCTTGTCGAGTTGAGAAATAAATTAAAAAAAGTCAAACACAAATTAACATTTGTTTAACACACTTAACGCTCAACTCACTCAAATATATACTTTCTCTGATATATATCAAATAAACCAACAACAAAAATTGCTTCTTCAGTTCAATCTCGCCATCCAACATTGAATTTTCATAGCGTCTTTTTCTCTTCACGAGTACTCGGTTTTTTACGTGTTTTTTTTTTTTCACTTCACTCAACAATACAAATACCAACAATAAAATACCCATAGAACGACCGATACACTATAGAAGAATATTCATAAAAATGTGGAACGCTACTTGCATTTTCTTCGTTATCCGATACTCTGTAGAGTTTTTGGCTTCATATAATTTAGTCTACAGGCGTGTCATTTTTCTATTTCTTTCGGACAGATTCGGCCCATTTCTTTATTCCGCGTTGACTGATGGGCTATCGAGGGTAGCGAATGGAGTCGGAAAAATAAATGAAACTAGTTTTTTTTTCTTCATATCCTAAAACATCCAATGCTAATGAGATAAGGATAGCGACGTAACTTAACGTGACTGACATATTTTTTTCGGTTTTTTCAATTCAAAGATTTTGATAGCTGTTCTCGTTCGGTTTAGCGAATCGAACGTTGTACGGTTATGTAACAAAAAATCAGTTACAGTGTCACAAAGTTTGTGGTATTTTCTTCGTTCTCGTAATTGAAATTGACCTAGAAAGTTTAAAATAAAGCCCGAAACGATTGAATGACGTACCAACGTGAAATATAGTATTGGATAAGAAAAAAAAGCCTCGGACTGGCACGCCGCAAGTACTTTGAATAATGACCAAATATGTTTCAATCATTCGGGAATTGTGACAAGCACCTCATCGTATTTTTATGAACCGAACAATTCACACGCGATTATTTCACAACGTGTCCCACGAATGAAATAAAGTCTTGATAATATTCTTGTTGAATTAGTTGCACACCATCTTAAATACTAATTGCTTTCGCGTATATATTATTATTCTTTTTTCGCAGTATTTACGATACTTGACATTTCTTCGCAATATATCCATCAGATCTGAAATAAATTATCACTAAAATGAATTTTTTGCTGATTGTTGTTTCATCATCTTCCCTTTTTCTTGTTATCCCCACGATACCGAAGTATATTTTTTTCCACAGACTATTTGCTATCGTCACAATGAGCGAATAACGATATGACATGTTTTTCTCTCTTCAATAGCGTAATTCGTTAATTCAAAGAAACTTGTAATTTTCATATGTGTTTGTTCAATATTATACACGTGAAAACGGACTAATCTGTACACCGAACGTATATGCTCTTGAAAATTTTCAACGCCGAGCAAGTAGGATTTTCTTCAGCATTCATTTTTGTCTTATCAATTTTTCGAGACGTATTGATCTTATCGTTTATGTTTCGCAAAGAGATTCTTACGTTAATCTAAGGGTGACGATGATTACAACGACAATGACACTGTTATTTTTTTTTCTTTTCTTTCAGCCCGGTTCTCATTTTCACCGAAACGAGAAGGAACGAAGTAGCCGTCTGTTTTATTACCTTCACGAGTGAATATAATTCAATTGAATTGTTCGCTCTGTTGGAACGTTTTTTTTTTTCATCAATTTTGTTCGGTCACGTATATCGGTATAAAAATAATACGTTCCTTTTTTAACACCGGTCATACATTATCGCGACAGTGTACAAGCTCCGATTGTGATCGATTGACATTTATGTAACAGCTCTTTTTTCTCTTGTCCAAGAAACGTCGAGCGAGTGTTTTTTCTTTTCCATGTCCCGCATATTCACGTGGATAAAACGTTTTTTTAAGGGGATTATCACACCAAATAGGAATATGTACCATGCATCCTGATATTCAGAGAGAGAGACGCGATTTTCCAATGATCGCCAACTAAAAAATATTCAACTTTTGATTTGTTGTGCAAGAGACAGTCAACATAAATCACGATTGACTTTCATTCACTCGGTATCACTATAGTAATTGTAGCAGTGACTCTTTCTAATACTTAATCTTGAACATTGCAAAGTAAATGAGTTATTTATGACGAGACAAACAAATATTTTGTCGTGCAATTTGCATCGATTTTTTTTCCATCATGCAAAAGCGTTTTATTTTTTGAAGAAGCTAAATTGATGAAATTAGCTTTTTGATCGCGTCGTTACTTCACGTCGATTTACTCACAATTTGACTGAAGCAAAGAAAACAGATATAACATTGACAAAACGATTGAAACAGTAATGAAAATGCTCGATGTAAAAAATGTTATTTGGATCAAAGTCTCTTCGACGTTTTGTGGTTCTTCGCGGCGACAATATTCACGATATCTTTTCGAGCCAGAAACAAGCGGACTCTCACTCTCTCTTTCTCTCTTACATTTGATTCATTAATTACATACGGTAAATTCTAGATTCAAATCCATGCCGCTGGAGATTGTCATATGTTGGAATAATAAATGAATTCAGAGCGAATTGGAGGGTTGCGAGAGTGAGGGGTGATTGGATACAAATTTTTATGCGTTTTTGAAACATGACTGGAATATTCTGCTGCTGCGCCCCTCTCTTCGATTCGGCATTTTACGCGGCAATATACTCATTTTCCATCGGATTAACAAATTCACTACGATTTTCTTTATACCCCAAACGGATACTCGTCGATACTTTCCAATTGATGACAGTCTTACGTATGGGCATTTATATATTTAAATATATATATGTTTGCTGAGAATGTAATGCATTTTTTTTACCTCTTGGCAATAGTGGCTCTGATATTATAATAACGTCTATTGGACAGTTGGTGCGAATGACATCTCGAAAAAGATCCTTAAAATACATACATGATGTTTCGCAAGCAGGTGTCAAAGAGTTTTGTGCTCATTAAACGTCACTATACTGTCTCTCATTGTTATAATTATTATTATTTTTGTTGTTTTTTTGTTTTGTTTTCTGCGTTTTGAAATGGTTTTGTAGCACAGCGGCGCAAACTTGATTTGCATCGTAAATTCATCGAATGTCGGAAATGTCGGTTTTGCTGCCAAATATTTTGATCAATTGATCTTCGTAATCGTCGATATTGCGCTTCATCAACTCCATGCAAGGTCCGAGCAGGCGCTCGAATGCCTCAACGTCCAAGACTGGAATAACAAGTTTAGGCAGAAACCAATAAGAACGAATTCGTCAATTTCCTTTTTTTTTTTTTATTTGTTTGCTTTCTATTGTTCTCGCGCTTTCGACCGAGAAAACCAATTGAAAAAGTTAAATACGTCTACTAGGGTAGAGCAGCTCCTCTTCTCGCTCGAACGCGTTCGAAAGGAAACGAGCGAGAAGAGGAGGGAGATCCAATAATTGGCGATATCGATATAAACCCGGTGGCTCTATGGCCCATTCGGTATCGACAAACGAAATGGGCCGGAAACAGCCACTTGTTATACGTAAATTCAACAGAATTTGGATTTAAAGAAGAAAATCTCTTAAAAATGATTAAAACATTATTCCTCGTTTACTTACATGCCAGTTTAACGTTGCCAACCGCATACGCCGATGCGGCTCGTGGCTTGTGCGTGACTAGAGCAAGTTCTCCCAAATATCCACCAGCGGGTACACGGTTTATCTATTGTACCAAAACGAACGAACAGAGGCCCAAGTTATAACGTTATTTCATTCGACTGTTTCTCATGTGACGATTGTTTCGACGAATGAAAAGTACTGACCTCGACCTCGCGACCATTTTCACCAAGAATCGTGATTCTCACTAGTCCGTCCTCAACGAAGTACATGCCATCGGCGGAGTCCCCTTGTTTGATGATTCTCTCGTTATCTTCAAAATGCTTGGGTGCGAGGGCATCGGCGAGATTCATACGCTCGTACGCCTGAAACGAATATATCAATTGAGAAAAGCGTATAATCTCGAGGATTTGTACATAGGGATAAAAACTATGAGAATTTCTCACCTCGAGTGACTTGAGCATCGGTACTTTGTTTATAAGATCCTCGTACATTTTGCGCTTTTTGTATGCTGATTTGAGTAATATACGACGAAAGGTTTGTCTGTCCATTGCCCACAACGTTCCTCTCGTGATCGCCTTGATACTCGCGGCTCGTGGCATGTTGTACAAAAGGGCCAATTCTCCAAAAGCACCGCTGTTATCGTACGTGTGTATCATAACTTCATCGCCCATTTGGTCTCTTACATAAACCTCGAATCTTCCCCTTTGAAAATGAGAAAAAGAAAAATCGTGGTATTATCTTAATTTTCAGGGACACGTCGGCTCTTCATCTTCTTTCGTCCGACGACATAAATTTGTTTTTTTACCTCTCTATAACGTAAAAGTTGTCACCATCGTCGCCCTGTCGGATGATAAAATCCCCAGGTTCAACGGTCTTTTCAAACATGGCGTCGAGAACGTCAGCCATTTGTTCCTAAAAGAAAATTAAGAAAAAAGAAAGAAAAAAAATTAAAAATATATTGAAAAAGGGAAAGAAACTTTCGCTTCTCCACGTTGTCGCCGATCGAGAGTGTTATCTCGAACAAACTTACCTTATCGAGGGCACGGAAAAGCAATATAGTCTTGACACTCTCGCTGAGCCTCTGTCGTTGCTCGTCGCTCTTTGGATGCACCATCTGTGCCAGAGAAACCGGATTAATTAACGACAACAACAGCAAAAGTTAAGAGAAAAGAGAATGACGGAGTGGGCGAGAGGAGGGACGGGAATTTTCGCTCATTAGCACGTTTCGCTTGAGAGGTCGGATGGTATCGCGAACTAAGCGTGTGCGCTTCTTCCCACAAACATGTATTATCTATATCATATACACCTGGCGCCCCGCGTATAAATATTTGTAGCGAGAGCGATCTCGGGATTCAACAGCTTTTCTAATTTCAGCTGCGAATTAATTAGGCCGCGCATGTCACAAATATACCTCTATATCGATCTTGCCGCGAGGCTGCTTTTCGCATTGCCTATTTCATCGAGTACATTCAACGCGAAAAAATATTTCAGATCTCTACAAAGATTTGAAGCCATAAAGAAGCCCTTAGTCGTTGGTCATCATATTTTCCAAGCGCTCTCCATATTCATTTTCAGTTGACCCGTTCTTTGTTATTCAAGTTACGTGATTCGATCCAGTTCATTTTTTCTATCTCCTTTATCTATGTTGGCTTGGGGGAGCAGCATTCACGCGGGTAAAAAGAAAAGAGGTAAACGGCGGATTAAAAGGAGCAATTATTCCAGGCTGATGGGGAAACGGCCGCTCGCTAGAAATGTCGCTCTGTGCAGGGTGGTAAATAAATATCTCCACATAGTATACTCAAGGCATTCAATGTGAAGTCTGTATTGAGGAGGGAGGGGCGAGAGCTATGAAATTCCGCTGCGTGTTCAATTTTTTTAAAACTTCTTACATTCGTTCTTCCGGGAAAAGCCTGAAGATTATCGTCTTGAAAGAATTTTTCTTTTTTCAACAAGCGATTCGACAAGAAAGCTTTATTAAAAAAAAAAGAAGGAAAGTTGAAACTGGATAGCGAGGGTGGGGTAGGTCGATTCGGTGCGCAACGACTCGTATATAAATAGGAGGATAGTGTGTATACGTATGTATACCGGGTTATCGAACATGTGCGGTGACGTCACAGAGGCTAATCGCGCACGCATGATCGGGCAAGGCGAGCCTCTCGTGATCGTCAAAGGGCTCGGTAGGACGCCACCGACCGCGAGCGTCAAAGAGAGAAACTCGTTCGAGCCGAGACAAATTTCAAAGAGACCAAGAGACTCTCTCGTTGAGAGAGTGTTGACGAAAATTATCCTGAGCTTCGGACTAGCGAACAAGTTACTTCCGTTCCTTGTCACGATCGACCTTCCATCTCGCGGCCTCCCTCCTCCCTCTTCTCCGCCCTCCTACACGACGCAGATCGAACTTGATTCCCTCTCTCTTTCTCTTTTTTTCTCTCTCTCTCGCTCTCTCGTTTGAAGGAGATTCGTTCGCTCGGATGATACCTCGTTACGAGCTCGATCGAGTACGCTCCTCGTCTATTATTTGCCAACGTTGAAACAACACACATTCATACGTACGCGCGCGCGCGGGCACGTGCGCGAACGACTGACAGGAATTCTTACGAACGTGACGATTATTCGAGAGGCGGTTTTATAAGAAAAACTAGATGTTCTTCCATATCCTGAATTTTTTAGGCAATACGATCAAGATTTTATATTATTAGCAGATACGGTTTTTTCGATAACTCTCGCGATTCATTCAAATATTTCTCTATCGACTCTACATAGCTTTGCGGGATTTTGTTAAAGATCTCTGTCTCGCTATTGCTCTCTCTCTCTCTCTCTCTCTCTCTTTTTCTCGCTCTCACTCTTTTTACTCTCCTTCTCTCTCTCTCTCTCTTTCTCTGTCTGTCTCTCTCTCTCTCTCTCTCTGGAAGTGATGACCTCGATGAAGCGAAACGATCGTCGTTTGCCAAGAACCGAACGTACGTCTTTCGATCGTTCCAATTGGTATGCGAATAAGATCGCTCGAGTGGCGACGGCGGCAATCCAACATGTCGTCTTATTCTCGTTAGATTAATGCAAAAGCAAATAATAGGTACCTTGACCCCTTCGTCCTCTTCATCGTCCTCCGGATTGTATGTCTCCGCGAATACGCTCTTCCTCCTCGAGGCGAATCTCCCTACCGGTGGCTCTGAAATTATTCGTCCAATATTTTCATTATTTATTATTCACCCAAACAAAGTTCTACATTTTTATGTTCCTTTTTGTCTCATTGTTGACTATTTTCCGATTAAAAATCAACCATTTCTTTCAGCATGGATTGCTCATCTAAATTTATGACGTTCAAGTTTTAATTCTTAGAATCTGACAAAATATCATGTTTTTGATCATTATTTTTTCAATCCTTCCAAATTTTCTTGCACATTTAGTATCTACTTTTTATTTAAACTGGCAAATTGATATAGCTCAATACTGCCACAATTTTGGACTCTACTATGGAAGAAAAAAATTCGTTGCATTTGAAAAATGTTAATTTGATATTGTTCAATGTTTTGCTTTTAATTAGCTTTTGACAGACACGTCTATAGACGACAGCGTTCCTACTTTGAGTCTCATTAATTTGGCTTACCAAAATATCACAAGAGTCCAAAATTACCTGACACTGTAGATTACATTGCTAAATTGTAAGCAAACACTTTCCCATTTTGTTAAATCATCTTTACTTTTTTTTTTTTACATTTCATTCTATGCAATTCCAAAACATTTTCAACATTTCTCATAGTTCATAGTTACGAATCACTATCAGCCACTACTGGGACAAAGAACAACTTTTCACTACATTGAAACAAGGCCAACTTCAACAACATGAATTTGATTACAATAGGCAAATATGATACTGGAGTTCAAAATTTATAAAGAAAGATAGAAATTAGTGGGAAATTGCAGAATATTAGGAACCTGATTAAAAATGGTAAATAAATTGATCAAGAATTAAAGTACTCCAGAATCTTATGAAAAATGAATGAAAATAGACATAAAAATTACGGATGGTTTGAGACTGCATTTCATAAATTCATTGAATTCTCTTAAATTTGTTTTCAGGGATAAATGAGTTATTAGGAATATTGCATAACCTCTTGGAATAAAACTCAGATTTTTGATAAAAGATGAAAATACGAGAAAAAAATCTCACTTGTTACAGACTATTTCTTAACCTTAAGAAACATTTCAAGATTTGTTTCGAATACAAAAGCATTTTCCAAAATATTTGCCGTTTGAAACTTCAAGATTGTTTCAATTTGGAACATCAATGAGACTAAGAAATTCTTTAAGAGAAAGAATCACCAGTGAATAACAATAAAGGTTGTAAGATTGAATTGTCAAGGACAGTAACAAGGACCAAACTAACCAGAAAATGGTACACTCTTTGAAAATGATAAATTGACTGACCTTCTTCAACAGATTCGTCCGGGGTGGACGAGCATGTCTGGGCGTTAGACTGTATGAGCATTGTCTGCCGGTTGTCGCGAAGGCGAGTAAAAAATTCAACGGCATAATCGATGATGTTGGCGGGTTGTTCTAGGAGGAAGCTTATAGTAAATTCAAGCAAAATGTCCCGCAGATCGTCTGGGACAACTATCTTGCCTGTGTTCCTCTGACAACTCATTTTAACCTTTGTTACTATTGTCGAAGTTTAGTCTGAAAGAGCTAAATGGAAGGAATGCGATTGAATTGTTTGTATCGTTTCGTTAAACGATAGTGTCAATCCTGAAATGTGCGACTTTAGCAAATTTTTCCCCTGATTTTTCGATTAAATTTGACTTTCTAACAGGCTTCGTTCTTCAAAGACTCGTTTCACATTTTCCAATACTGAAACTGAATATAATTTAAAAATAAAAGGTGTTTGCTTTATAGTCGAATTTATTGACGAGACAAGCTGCGAATCGTAATAGGTTTGGTTCACGAAAGCATTCTTGAACTGCAAAACGTACGTGTATTTTGTCACCTGTCACAATAGACGACGTGCTTCGACAGTAATAATTCTCTTGTGCACTCACGCGTGCTTCAACATTTTACAATAACCCGCGAAAAACGTAACTCGATTGTTATTTTTTCTTTTTCCCTTATTGTTTCGTCTTTCCGTCGGTCGTCGCCGCGGTCACTGTCGTCGACACCTCCTCCACCACCACCACCGCCTCCACCACCTTGTTCGACAGAGAAATTTTCACTCATCCGCTGATCCTCGGAAGCGACCCTTGATATTTCTATCACGAGTTAATTATTATTTTTTTACTAATTACTCCGCGCACAGCAAAGAGCCTTTGTGGGACTCGGAAATAGGAGAATCGCGATAAACTACGAGGGCGATTTAACATCCGCCTGCCTCGGAAGATGGCGACGATAGCTCGTCGCCCGCGGTTCGCATCGGACACTTGTCGCTCGTCACACTTTATTTTTCTTCTTTTCTCTACCAAACTTCGAAAATAGCCTCGAAAATACTTATAATATTAGCCTCTATCTCCAGGATGAGAATCTTACTAAAATTTTATTCAAAACTTTTTTCGCGACGAGCGATGATAATGTAAATTAAAATGAAAGATCTCGCGGCAGAAAAGTTAAAACGGGAAGGGGTAGGGTTGGCGGCGAAGCATTACACAATCTCGTCGTCAAGGTGTAGGGGGTGTTCCGACTCAGTCAAACACAGGCACACAAGCACGCATGCACGTACACACCGGATGACACAATTTTTACGGAATTTCACGTATCTCTTTCACTTTCCTAATGGAAACGTTTATTGAAGGAAACCTCGTTTGTAACAATTGATGAACTCGTTTATGCACGATGTCACAGATTTTTCCAGGCTTTTCTCATACGAACGAATGAATAACGCGAGCTTTTTACGTGACAGTCCACAAACGTTGACCGATCCCAGGACCCTCGCATAGAAGCACAGTTCTTATGGCCGGGTTGAAGACAAACTTAACGCGACCCAAACTGCCGCTTGGCGGCGTGGCGATCGCGCTGCGGTGCGGGCCGGGGAGGAATACGGCAACTATCCCTTTCTTACCCATTGCAGAGCGAAAACAAGCTTGAGCTGATCGCGTGAGGTCGAGTGATCAGACCCTACCAGTTACGTTTTTTTCTATGAATTAATCAAATTATGAATAATGTTCAAAACGTTTTTGATAATAAAATTCTAAAGAATAATGATATTAAAATAATACTTTGTAATTTTCTGTCGCAGAGTCTGAAAATTCATCGGTAGCCGATATGATTCGTTTTATGCCCGCAATCTCTCGGTCGCGGGTTCAGTTCCCCTGTGTTACATTTTTTTCTTAAAGATCTCAAATGAATAAACTAAAAAATAATAATTTCCACTAGTTAGTAAAATTTAATTTTTTTTTCAATTCATGCATTGAGATCTTAAAAAATTGGCGGTGACCTCCTTGCTTGCTCTTCACTCTCGCTGACTTACTCACTCACTCTTTAGCTCTTTCTCTCTCCGTCGAGTGCGCTGAAAGCTTCAACATTTGGGCGCATCAAAGAAAATACACCAATCAATGCTGAAAAGAGCAATCTATCTAGCAGTCTAGCACTCTCCTCTCATAGCAGCTGATCGCTCGCAAGTGTGCAACAACGCTTTAGAAAAGATTCTAGAAATAACCAAATAATTTTAGGGAAAATCTAGTTTTATATTTTTATCTTGTTGACATTCGTTAAATTCTGTGCCTTCGAATGTGTGCATTTGTTATTGAAAAATTCGACCCACAAGCAACGTGTTTTTTCTCCGGTACGGTGATGACATTTTCATAGAAATTTGTTATAGGATTTTGTTAAAAGATTTAATAGCTAAGGATCATGGAGAAGGAACAATTTGACGAGTTTCTTGGTGGAAAGATAGAATTGCCTCGCGAGGTACAAATTGTGAGATTAGCCTCGGCACGAGCATCGGAGATCGCTGCTATGGTCTATTCGATAGGTGAGTTTTCACGAGGGGAACAAAACTCAAATTAAATCGTAAAAATAATTTGTCTCTTGTTATTTCGACAGAAAATCCTCAACAGTCAAAGCTGGTATTTCAAAAGCTCCCTGTCCACATGCGTCGTCGTGTTATGTCGCACAATGCCAAACGCATGCCAAGGAGGTTGCGTGAGGCTCATTTCAGACAAATGACAAAATCAGGATTACCGCCCAAGAGTAAAAGGCCATCAAGAAAATATAGGCGCAGAGCTATTAATCTTTCTGAAGAATATAATCGTAGGAAGCTCCTTTGCGAATGGCTAGAAACACACTTATGGCACGCCAAGAGATTCAGAATGGTTCAAAAATGGGGCTACAAAGTTGGAGAATCTCCTAATGACAAAAGCTTTCGTGCTTGCTACAGAGCGTTCGCAGAACACTGCCTCATGCAAGATATTTCTTACTACAATTGCTTGGAAATACAGGGTCCGCAAAATTATTTAGAGGAAACGCTCAGAGCACACTGTAATCCGGGTGACCTAACTTTCGCTGCCAAGATTTATCAGGCAGGAAACAGGGAAGGAAGCGTTATGTTTTTTAAGAAAAACAGGTATCCAGAATCGCCGATAGGTAAATTTAAGTTTCTGTGGAAACCTGGGGATCCAGAGCACAGAACCCTTTGGATCTGGATTCATCCTCTCGTTTACAAGGAAGCCCTCAAAGAGATTGTCAGTAGTTTTAAATTCAATGTCACAAACGAGACAAATGAAAAAGTCGTCAGCGATAAATCTTACGTTACATACAAGAATGAAGAAAATTGCAGAATGACGAATTTGAGAGGGGTGCTCAATAGATTTCGTCTGACCGGTCCTTTGGCTCTGGCGATATTGACTGACGCTCTTCGTCTGCCGAATTTGACTCCGGGAAGCAGCACTTCCGCTGGAAATGATGGAAGCTTTGACGACCCTTCGAAAAGCTGGCACGAGACTTATTACCGGAATCCCATAAATTTTCAATGTTTTTCCGCTCAGAGAGAGCTCATGGATGCCTTGAGAAGTGTCAAATCTCCGAGTCAATTGCCACCAAACTCCGTAATGGCAATGACTGTACTAGATCCACGATTTTTTCTCCCTCACAAAAGAACTAAAAAACTTTCAGATAGTAGCGGGTATTACGAGAAGATTGAATACCCACGAGGTCTCGCCGAAAGGAGTCCATTGTGGGATCCCGAGACGAGAACACGCGTCAAGGAGTCTCTCAAAAGTACGAATGATATCAATAAATTAAGGAGCGAGAGTCTGGTTCCCGGAGTCTCAAATGATGGTGAATTCGACGAGAAAGTCATCAGTAAGATTCCTGTAATACTCGTACAAAATCCAGGCTGCAACAATGGACAAAAACGAATTGGTCAGTATCTTTTTGTTCGGTTGCTATTTTGACAGATAGTAACGAACACTTCGAAAATTGCAAGTTTCCAGAATAACGTATGTTTACTGATCTTGAATTATTACAGGTTTCACTTCGGGTATCGACATTATAATTCCAGCTGGCTGGTCAATGCCTTTCTGGCAATCTTTCGTGTTAAGATGCGCTCGAGCCGGAGGACTAGAAGAATCCCGTTTACTGGCGTTCGAAAGACTGGAGGTGGATTCACCGGAAATCCATCAACCGGACATCTCTTCGTACACTGGAGAAGCCCTCGATGCCATGAATCAATTACGGGCTAAATATTTTCGCTATCCGCCCAACAGAAGAGTCAATTTTATCAAATTTGGCATCACCAGTCCGTTCTACTGCGAGTGGAGTTTGTTGATGAAAGAATGGACCAACAGCGAAAAATTCAATGTGTTACGAGATCGGAAGTTGTTGGAAATGTTAGCTAGAGGATTGACGCAATACCAAATCCGTGGAAAAACAACCCATGGGCGAAAACGAATCGTTCCCGCGACTGGTCCCACGTCTCATGATTCAGAAAAGGCTCTTTTTACAAATTCGAATTGGCTTGTTCCAGTAAAGATAACTCTTCGAGGCAGGGGTCGGGCGCGGAATTTTGCGATTATTTGTACACCTACTCGCGAGGATCTTGAAGCACGCCAAAAAAACAAAGAGTGGTCCGGACCAGTACAAAAATTATTGCCGGATCAAAACGAACGGGAACGCAAGGCCTTGCGAAAGAGTCACAAAATAATACTCAGACGATCAAACGAACGAGGAAATCGTTGTAGAACAACGGCTCAACGTACCGCAAATACTTTTAATCTTCAAAAGCGTAATAATAAATCCGGCAAATTATCAATTGAGAGAAATTTCGCTCTGAAGAAAGAATATCGAGAAAAAATGGAAGAACTGTATTTACCAAAGTGCGAGAGAGTGAGAGACTCCTGTGATCGTCAGGTTATGGGATACGTTGTCCGAGGTGATTTTTCATTCAGCGATGCTCGAGGAGTCGCCATAGGATACGTGACTCTCAATTCATTGTGGAATATCATTGATTCACGTATCGATTCTATTCTAGTCCGTAACACCCAAACCCGGCAATACCGATTCGCTCGCATCGAGATACCAAATCATTATGGATGACCCTCCGCAAGCTACTGTATACGAATAAAAAATTTCCTTTTTCCACAAGTAACAGTAATTTTATCGACATTGTACTCCACACACAAGTTCAGCAATTCATAAATATTCACGGAGAAAGATTGCTGGAAATTTCGGAAGTGGCCATTTTCCACATGATTATTCTGATCGGTTAAAAAAAAGTCGTAATCCATTTCCTGTTGTTTTTTTTTACGTGGAATTGAACTTTTTACTCCGATCAATCGAACACAGTCATAAATTTTGATTTTCGGGAATTTGAGGGGGATGGTCCATCAGTCGTTTGATCTATAAAAATCTGACTACACGTCATACTCGGACATTCTTGATATTTGGAGAAAAATATAAGTAACGGGTTCTTCTATCATCACAGGGCCACGGTGTATCTACTTTTTAGTCATCTCTTTCGAATGTGAAATTCGTCAGCATGGTTCGCTCTGCTCCACATTATCGAAAATCACAATTTTTTACTCCATTTAACGGATTAAATCTCGAAAAAAGTCTGTTTTTGGATTTTTTATTCGTGTGACAAGACCTCTTTCCATTGGGAAACACTGGAGAATATTTACTTTTTAAAATTGCAGCAATTTCTCACGCATGGCTTTGATTTACCGTCGGAGAGTTCGTCTCGGGTTACCTTAAAACGGTAACTCGTAAACTGGTGTGAATGAGAAGTTAACGAATACTAAAGAGGGCCGATGAGAAATTACGCAAGCGCATTGAAAATTTTTCCCTTCCACAACAGCAGAGGGAAACTTGTTTCCCCTCTTGCGTCAGTACTCGATATTTTTATACCAACGATACCAACCAATTTGATTGAATTGTTGGCATTTTTTTTGCATATAAAAAAAAAAAAAACCACGAGTCTCCGTAGTGCAGTTCAATCGTAAGAACGCGTCAAAGATGACGACCCCGGTGGTTATTGCAGCGACTGCACGACACTCAGCTACGGTAAATTGTATTGTTTTTTTTCGTGTTTCTATAAAGGGTACAACTAACATCTACTCAATACAAATGTTGAATAAAAAATTGTCTTCAATTTTTGTTGGTTATCGTGCCCTGAAATAAACTGGATCACGCTATTTCGCTAAACGTAATAATGTTAAGAACGATTACATAATGTTGGAGTATAAGCAGTTCAGCGGCATCAGACTTTTGATAGCCTATAATAACTTGCATTTTTTTAACTCGATTTGGAGCGATTATTCAATATTCATTGACCGTCTGAAATCATTTTTTCAGCTCATTTTTTTCCATGGCTTGGGTGACACTGGGTGAGTTTTTCTCTGTAAATACTTATCTTTTAAGGTATTCGCGGCATGGAAAAATCTTTCCGTTATACAAACAAAATTTTTCCATATCCTGATCCATCTGAAAGCTTTTTTGGAGCATTTTTTATGCGTCGTAGTTCAAAATTTTGGCAATAACAACAACTGGACACTTTCCGAGAAATTGTCCACAGGATGTACTAATCGTCGGAAAGTTCCTCAGACTATTAGTTCACAATCTTCAGACATCTGATTAGTACACTGTAAAGATCGAAACTGAACAACTTTCTACAAATTGCTGCCAGAGAAAGTAATTCTTTGTAATTGAGTTTCTGAAATACGTCTAACTTTGTCGCACTGTCACATGCAAAACCATGTGCAAAACAACATTTGGTAAACAAATGCAAATGAAGTCAATCAACTTGGATGTATTTAAATTAAATTGTATGTATTTTAACGAGATGAAATTAATTTTAAAGAAAAAAGTCGAATATTTTAAACTTGTTGATGTTGAACTTTGAATCGTTGGAATGCCAGGAGATGAGTTGTTTTTGCTCTAGTAAAACCCAAAATTTATATGAAGTGTAACTACGAAATTAAACAATCTTTGTTTTAGGCACTGAAAACAAAAGCTCAAAAAAAATATGTGAGAAATTAAAAAATTTTAAAACTGAAGAGTAAAGAAATAAATCTTTAGTTCCACAATCGAGTAACAATGATAAAATGTGTTCGTTCCAGACATGGCTGGGCGACTCCGATGGGAGCGGTACGGTCGTCCCATATCAAAGTGATCTGTCCAACTGCGTAAGTTTTACCACAATATTTAGTCCCAATGCAGATGAGAAATAAAGGAACAATGGATGTCGAAAGAATGCAGAAATGATGTTGTATTTTTGTTGCGATAATAGGCCAACGGTGCCGGTAACGTTGAACGCCGGATTTAGAATGCCATCGTGGTTCGATCTCAGATCGTTGGATCCAAGTGGACAGGAAGACGAGGAAGGAATTAGACAGGCTGCAAAAATGGTTCATGGCCTGATAGCTGAAGAAGTAGCAGCTGGAATTCCAACGAAACGAATAGTACTCGGTGGTTTCAGCCAAGGTGGAGCTCTCGCCATTTATAGCGCTCTGACGTTTCCAGAACCTCTTGCCGGAGTGATAGCGCTCTCCGCGTGGCTTCCTCTTCATCAAAAATTTCCTGCTGTGAGCAACAAACCCCAAACATTTTTACCTCCTTTTATTTAATTAAATATCAACGAATGGCTGTTTGTGACATATTTCTTTTGATGTTCCTACTCGATAGGAAGCGATAGGAAACAAAAATATGCCGCTGTTGCAATGCCACGGGGATTGTGATCCCCTCGTACCGTATAAATGGGGCCAAATGACCGCGTCGTTGCTCAAACAATTCATGACAGCCAGTGAATTCAAGAGTTATCGTGGAATGATGCACACCTCGTGCGATGACGTGAGTACAAGGAAACCAAGAATCACGATTTATCAAACCATTTACGATTTGTTACTGCCTTCTCTTATTTACACCGACATTCTGTTCTCATTCGACAGGAAATGCGAGACGTGAAGAAATTCATCGAGAAAGTTCTCAAACCGTAATAGCTGGGAGTACGTTTGTAGCGATATTTCAATCATTGCTCCAATCGAGAGAAACAAACATAAGGTTTAATAATTATTAAATAAATAAATTCCAGTCGCATTGTTTTATCTAGAGAGTCTCGTCGTGTCGATGAGAATTTTCCTTATGACATAGCAAAGTCTATTTGTCTCTTTCATTATCGGAGAACGCTAGTGTTTACGCTAGCCTTCGAAAGGAGTTGACGATAAACATTCCGGTAAATGATTTTTAGCGTTGTGCCGCGATTCCTCAATAGCACGCGACATCACCAATTTAATCAAGTCCCGCCCTCGACCTCCAAGGCCTATTTAGCATATTCAAGATTAATTATTCCGGCCCTTCGTCTCGTTCCACTACCACTAAAGATCGTGCAACAATTCTAATCTTTATTTATTCAAGACAAACGAAATCCGCCCGTAAATATCGCTATTCTAAAATCATTTTCACACATAAAATTATCACTCTAAAATGTCTACTCTGTCATCTTGAAATTTCTCTACTCATCGTTGAGTACGCTCCACAGTCAAGAGACTCGATATCACTATTCCATATTACAAAAGATGAAAAAATATTTCTTTTTTTTTTTTTTTTTTTTTTTTTTTAAATAATTCCTTTATTAGAAAACCTGTTTAGCACTTCTTGGTAACATTGTCTGATGTTCACAAGAAGACTTGTATACAGTTTGCAAGCATTCCACTATGATTTGCCTAAAAAGAACTTTCCTGTTGCATTAACAACCATATCATCTATCACTCTTCCAGCATAAACAGGTGTGATGTCCTCCATTGATCTCCATTGTGTAGTACCAGCCGATATCTCTCCTTTTTGTGACTCAAGTGACACTCGTAGGTCTTCTCTCAAAGCTGTGTAACTGCTCACTAAAGCCTGCAAGGACCTTCCACCAGTCTGCCTTCCTTTTTCACTTGCTAGATGGTCGAAGAATGCATCGTCAAATTTACGTTTGCTCTTACCACTAAAGCAGGGGATGGATGTCAATTGACTGTAGGATGATGTCAACAGTCCAGTTTGATTGGCTTGTGATAATTTGGAGTAGAATTTCTGTTTAACGGGGTCGAATATGATCAATACTCCTTCAGTGTTTGCTTGCTTGAAAACCCCTCCCATGGATTCCCTTGTGTCCCACGTTGCTTGATTTGTAATCTGCGCCAAAATGCCGAGGTCCTCTTTGTATGTTCCAAACATTCCATGATAACAGATTTGCTTGGCAATGCTATCAGTGCCTCCATTGAGCCTCATTTTCCATTGTATTGACTCGAAGATTTTATAGAAAGCGAAAGCTCCTTGCCCTGAGAAGTTGAACATGGGCAACAGTGTGTCAGATCTATAAGTGCTTGTTCTTACTCTGTGTGTTTCCTTGGTAAAAATGTAACTGAAGGCTGCTGGTGGTGGGAACATCCTTGTAGCTTGCCTTGTAGTGACAATCAGTGCGACATCAGCTATCAATGACATCAATGTTCTGATCTCTGCAGGTTCCTTGTCTTTGAATATTTGCATCACTGTGTCTATGTCAGGGAAATGAGCAAAAGCCCTCTTAACAGCTTCAGCCCATTTTTGTGAGTATCTTCTATCGGCTTTCATGTAGCACAGCATCGCAGTCATTGGTCCCACAGTTTGAGGCATTGAAGCACGCTTTTCAGGTGGGAATGTCACACCTTCACATAATACGTGATGTACACCATACAGGCCATACTGGGACAAATTCACGTCCTTTTCTATGTTGTTCTTCTTTTCTATAGGCATGTGATGGTGTCCAAGCCTTAGTTCTTTGACTCTAAGAGCAAAACCAGAGAGGAAATTAAGCAACGGATTCGCTATCCCATACCAGTTTTTGGGGTCCTTTTGATCATATTTTGCAAAAGGAATTCCTTGGGCGATTGCTTCTGTTTCCACAATCTTAATGATATCCGGTTTAGGATGAGTGAATTCATCACCACCTGATGTTATCTTGAAATCAGTATTTGCAATCCTGGTCTCTAGAGTCCCTCCTGTTTGGTTGTTCCTCTGTCTCAGTATTGTATAGCAAGTAAACAAAATATTATGCACTTGATTTCCGATGTTAAGGTCGAAGTAATCCGGAGGGTTAAAAAAGAATTCAAGTATTTTCCTGTGCGATTTTGCTATGAACAGCATTACTTTCATCTTTTTGTCAGGTTCTTGCAGCACTTGAACTTTCTTTGAAGAAGGAACCTCCAAGTTAGGGTTGTTTGCATCCACTATTATTCTCCTAGGTGCTTCATTAAGTGCGGGTTCTCCCATCTCCATTGGATTTGGATTCACTTCCACCATCGTAATTGCTGGTTATTTTGCAACGTGTATTAACAGAAAAACGGTTGTTTTTTCAAGGGTCTGTTGATACTCAAAACCACATCAAAAAACACAGATGAAAAAATATTTCATCTGTGAACTGTTTTCAGATTTTCTTTATTTCCGAATCGTTCTTACTTGAGAGGGATTTCGAAAATTGTTTGGAATCAAAAAAACACAATTTCGACGTCCAATTTTTGCGAATTTTCCTTAAATTTTGATCTATCCGACCCTCTCAGCTATAGTGAGACTTACGTTGTCCCACCTTTTTTTTTGAATGACTAAATTAATATTTCAACAATACCGTTTTTTTTTAGTTCTACATTGTCCCTGCGATATTCATATATATTTCAAAAAATTCGAAAAAATACTCAAATTTCGTATTTCTTCATGGAAACCATAATTTTCTACTAAACCACTATAAACATCGAAATGGCAATTTTTACACAAAGTGAATACACTCCAAAGGATTACACAGAATTTTTTCAAATTTTTTTTGGAAATTACTATTGTTCAAAAAATCAAGACACAATTAATTGCGAGTATCCAAATCCTCAGTTTAAATTCGTAATCAGCGAAGCTAGAATCCATCGAGTACCAAATTTCAAAGCAATTGCACGCTAAGAAGAATGTATGGCTCAAAGAGCTGATACTTGGTGTTTAGTGAATACATTGTAGAAATATTTGAGAATGAAAAGTTTATGATGAACGAATTATTTTGAAGTAGAGATATTGTTATGAAGAGGGCAGTCTTTTGTGGAGTATTTAAAAAAAAGTGCAGATTTGTTGTACATCCAAACTAAATTGTGCGACGAAATAACTCGACGATCACCATCATCGAATAAACTTATTCTCCTTTTCTCGCGTGTTAGCGATTCACAAAACGGATGTTACCTGTAGGTTAATGCGGCTATTGTATACGCTTCATATGTTTATATATTTACGTCATAAATATTAGTATCTCAATAAACGAAAATGAATGCTCTTCCAGCGCAGCACGAATCCCGAATTAACAGTCTCGAGCATCTTTCGTGAGATGTATAATTTGACGAAGAAAAACAATGTGATAAGTTTTCCCCTCGAAAAGGAAGGGGCGAAGGACGAAGAGAAAAAGAGTGCGGGTGTATGAATATTCTTCTTTACTGTTGATATATTTTTGGCAATTATCGCCTCGTAGTCAATTAAATAGAAGCAAGAAGAAAATCCTCTTAATTCACGAGGAAAATAATGAGCAGATTTGTTGCTTCGTGAAAATATTTTTTTTGTCCTGCTATTTTGATGTCCGTTGTTTTTATCAATTCTGTATATTATCGTTCCGTTATTATTACGATTATCGAGCTGAATTGTCAGCAATCATCGCGCGCATTCCTACAGATCAATCGATACTATAGACCCAAAAACCTATATTGTAATGAAATTATATGATATAGTATATTATTGCGACAAAACGAACAAATTTCCATCTTTGTTTAGTACAATGTACAACAATAATAAATCATACGATTACTGTATGGAATTTATCTGCTGCACCGGTAAACGCGAGTTAACGCAATTCATCGTTATACCCGCAATTTGTGTTTTTAAAATATGGGCAGATCAACAATCGAGATGTTCAGATGCAAGAGACTACGTTTTTCTTTCGTTAGAAATGAACGAACAACAATTTTCAAGGTCAAAGGATTATTTATATAAAAACATGTACGTCCAGCCATTCGATCCATAATTAAAAATAGAAATTTACTGAAAAAATGCGGATCACCTTTTGACACTTACATCAGTATCATTAATTACATGTTTGAGAAATCCGTTTTTTTTATAGTTCTTTCTATTATCTTTCTTAATAATAAAAAGGTAATAATTTTCTTTTTGTTCTGAATGACGATGAATTTATTTCAGCTAAGAATGATAGCGTTTGCGTTTCGACTATAATTGTCAAAATCACATTTTTATTCGTGTTATTTTTAGAAGAGGTGACAAATTTTTATTACTCTGATGCGCCCATGCCCTTGGACCCCAAAATTTGAATTCCCCTTGTCGAACCAGCAAATAGTCAAAGAGAAGAATGCGAATTACTCAAGCCAGAGAAAAATCTTGCTTGTTGCATTCGATTAACTAACAAACTATAGACTTATTTGTGATCTCTCAATTATCGGAATTTTTTTTGAACCATGGGTTCGAATGGTTCTCACCCGATTGCAACGCCAGAAAAACGAAAGCGTGGACATGTTCGTCATTATTCATCGCGCATCTGTCGGTATTTAGCTGTACTTACCGACACCCAGTAACAGGAGGTAATTCGAGTCAAAATAATCCCCACCCACGGTCTCCCCACCACCGTTACCTGCCTCCCGTACGAGTTCACATCTTGAGACTCGCTGCTTTCGGCTCTCAAACGGTTTTCAATTTAAACCGCCTAAACTCCAACAACAACAGCTGCAGTTGAACTTTTTCAAGTGTCTATTATCCGAAAGAACGTCAGCGTGAAGCTCATTTACTGAAAGTAAATTCGTCGAAGCCACTTCTTAGGCTTGTATAACAATGACGACGCTACACGAAATATTCTATGTGCCACCGAATGTTTCAAACAAATATGTTGACGATGTCGCTAAAACTCTAAGCATGATGGAAGCGTGTGTCGAAGCTCGCGGCGGCCTGTAAGTTCTTTTTTTATTTCCCTCCACAACTATTTACAATTTCAATTTCATTGATTTTCCATTTTTGTATTATTTCATATTCTACCGGGTTTCGAACCCGAAGAAAATTTCGAACACTCTCAGGGTATTTGCCTTACCAAAAACACGTTGGAAAGTCAACTCCCCGAGCAGTGTATGAAAGTTTTTAAATATAAAGTTACATAAAAAACCCAATTCAGAAAAGTTTACTACATACTTTGGAGTTTTATAAATTCAAACGTCCCTCATATTCCTTAATGCTCACTGCCCATCATAAAATTTACGAAACCAAATGATCAAGCTCCAATTTTTGTGAAAGATTTCCTTACGCGCTCGCCTGTGACTGAGAATTTCCTGGAAAGTCTTCAAAAATTTCAAATAGTTTGTTCAAAATAATAAACTCTTTGGCAAGGCATTGAAATGTACAATTTGAATTAGAATAGGAATAAATTAATCGTGTTTGGAGCAGGAATGGAAAGGAAGAAGAAAAAAAATTAAATGAACGTAATGTCAATATGAATTGTTTGGATTTGAAATTTCCAGCAACGTAGATTACACCTGGACAAGGAGTGATTTTGTCATTGGAGCGCCACTCGGCAGAGGAAAATTTGGAAGAGTTTATCTGGCAAAAGAAATGTCTTCTAATTACATTGTAGCCCTAAAAACGCTTTACAAAATTGAGCTTGTGAAAGGAAGAGTGGAAAAACAGGTTATGCGTGAAATTGAAATTCAATCGCATCTTCGTCACCCAAATATTCTCCAATTATACACTCATTTCCATGATGAGAAACTGATCTACCTGGTCTTGGAATTTGCTGCTGGGGGTGAACTCTACAAAGTAATGAGACGTCAACCTGGTGAACGATTCAACGAACACTTGTGCGTCTAACGGTTCATTAAACCTTTGTTTTATTTATGCAAAAAATTTTTTTAAATATTCATTACAACTTTATTTTCTATTTCCTAAGTTCTTCAGCACATAAATTCATTGCGCACGCAATTTTTAAAATTAATGAAAATTCATATTATTGACAAATTTTAAAGTTGAAAACGAATAATTTCACAGATCTGCTAAATACACGTATCAAGTAGCCGATGCTCTTGATTATTGTCACAAAAACGATGTAATACACAGAGATATCAAACCAGAGAATTTGCTCTTGGATTACCATGGCAACATCAAATTAGCAGATTTTGGCTGGTCCGTTCACGCCCCCTCTTCCAAGTAAGTAACACTATTTTCTCTCTTGTAAAAGATATTAATAACGATAGATTTGCGAAATTATCTACTGATAGATGCAAATTTCTACGATGTCACATTTAAATCAGGACATTTCAATGAATAATTCGTAATTTTTAGCCATCTTGAAAACGCTGTCTTATTTTGTTTGTTTACGAAATTCGTTATGACAATTATTCTTCGCCAATTAAGCAATTAAGGCAAAATGGATGAGATGAGATTCCATGAAATATATTTTTTTCAAATTCTAGACGTAACACTCTTTGCGGTACCCTGGATTATTTGCCCCCGGAAATGGTGAACGGTCAAACGTACGATATTTATGTGGACCATTGGTGTCTCGGGATTCTGTGTTACGAATTCCTCTCCGGCAAACCACCGTTCCTTAGCGATTCGCAGCAAGAAACTTACACGAGAATAAGAACATTGAATATGCAGTGGCCTTCCGTGATAAAGCCTGGTGCCAAGGATCTTATATCAAAAGTACGTCAATTATTGAAACCAATTCGATCGACTAATAGAAAATAATGTACTCGTGGTTTATAATTTATTTATGAATTTATTTACAGCTGATAAAACGGCATGGCTCCGAGCGCATTTCGCTGTCGGCAGTGAAAAAACATTATTGGATCGTGGAGAACAAGGACAGCAGTAAATAAAGACTTTCTTCATATTTTTAATTTGCATTATTAGTAAAATTAAAAAATCAAGATAATATAATTTTAAAGTTCGACCATTGGTCAATCTAGTTCGAAGAGAGCGGCGTAAAAGAATAATTTTTTACATTTCATTTTAAGAATCACTTGTATATACATTTTTTGCAAATATAAGACCGTCGTTTTTTCACAAGCCGATTATGATGCTCTTTACGATATTTTTCGGGGAAAAAAATCAACGATTTTGGGTTGATTACTTTTACTATTTGGAGTATTTGTTTTTGCTCTTGAGGTTGTAATTGAAGGGGAGGATAATGTCGAGTGTGAATTTTTGTCAGAACTTTCCTCGGTGATTACCTTTGGACTATGGGACACATCGACGAATTCCGAATCTTTTTCCATCGGTTCATCTTCCATCGAAGTAATTACTTCTTTTTTTGCAATAAGATTGAGTCCGCCAGTTCTTCGAGTTCCGCTAATTGTCTTGGACTCTCGATCTTTCATCGCTTCCCAGAGTGATTTCTTTTTTTCTTGCTCCGTCGAATCTTTATCGTAATTTTTTGTTATGGTCTTTGTTTCGCCAGGTATCGTTCCATTGACCGATCCCGCAGCCTCTCTCGTGCGCTCTTCGATTTTGTTTGAGTCGATCGATTGTACCGAATCAGTATTTACCGATTTTTCTAACATATCGTAAATTTTATCCTCCTCCTCAGTCGTTTGACTACCACTTGGCCATCGATACAAGATTTTACTCTTCTCTGCGTTTTCGATAACGTCTTCCTTCGTACGAGTCGACCCTTTCGTGTCTGAATCTTTACTCGATGTGTTGAAGTAACTCGTGAGATTTTTCATTCTGCTTCGGTTATATAAGAAACGGTAAAAATCCGAACGCACGGTTGATGGAGCTTTTTCGTATTGCGTTAGCAAAGAGAATAATTGGGCTGTAATCAATTCAATGAGAAAAAAAACAAAAATTCCAATAAGAATTTATTTACTATCATTCAAGTTGACGGGGTTTTTTTTTCATGTTGATTAACTCACCCAAATTTATGTTCCGTTGAATAAGATGCCAATACATATCGGCAACGCTGTCTCGCAAATTCGTATCACCAAACGTAAAGTAAACCATTGAACGACCAGCGACAGCGGCTGCCATCAATTGCAGCAAAACTTTGAGTTTTGGGTTTCCTCGGAAAGCTCCGCAACCCCAATTTCCAGTTGCAATCGCCGGCAAATTCTCTTGATCTAATTCCGTGGAACTAAATCCGACGTATGCCTTTTGAGCAAAAAAAAAGCATAGATTTAATCACGCAATAAAATATATGAGCCATAGGTTATTCCGGATTTATCATTTAAAAAACTGGTCCGAACTATGAATGATTTTGCCATTATTAAAACGAATCCTCAAGCTTCATGATGAAGTTGAAAAAAAAACAACAAAAAACATAATTAGAACCGTACATTCCTGTTTTGGTTTCATCGGATTTAAACAAATGATAATAAGTTGCTTGAAATTTTATGTGCAACTCGAATGTGATGATTAAAAAAAAGCGAAAAAGCATTGTCCTAAGTCTTTGGGTATAATAATGATAAGAAAAATCATTAAACCTTATTGAGTTCGCGCAGCATGTTTTCCTTGCTGAATTGAGAATTTGGTTGTTTGAAATAAAGAGCGTCTATGGCAACGACGGAGGTTCTTCTTCTGCCGCTATTGTCACGAGGTGTTTCATCGATGAAATCACCGGTCCAAGTGAAATTGTTACTGTAGCCGTCGTATTTGCTGTAACGCTCGATACCGCTGACGATAAGAGCTTCGGTATCGTCGAGTGCTTCGGTAACGAGCATCGTAACCATAAGTTCCGGACAGATTACAAATCTTATTTCTTCTTGGACGCAACCCCAATTGAGAACGCCGCCACCAACGAATCTAAATCAGTTTCATAGAATGTGGCTTTTGAATGGTTTCTCAAGGGAGAAATAGAAACAGTTCAATGAAAAACGAAAGTTTAATTTACTTGTTCGCAAAATCCACTTGCAGCAAACCTGCACCCTCAGTCTCGATCGTACCCTTGCTCGTTATATGAAGCGAAGGAAGTTTTGCATCCACTTTGTCCCATTGTGGACAATTTTCTTTGGGTATGTAACGCCGTTCAATCGTTATCGTACCTTCCGGGGCTACTCTACGAGAAACCCGAAGGTTTATTCACTTTTATCGACAAAAGACTGAATGGGAAGCTAGACGGAAAGAATTTTACTCTAATAATAAACGTAAAAATCACAATAGCCCTGACAGAACTCACAAAATAAAATGAAATATTAGTAAAAATTGCCCTCGACTTTTTCAACATCCGATTCTTGGTGATGGAATTTTATAGCACAATTCGTCAATTTTACAGTGGACGTAGGAAACTTCATAATCCCGATGGGTGAAAAAAAAAACTGGCAGCTAGGTCCCATGGTCCAGTATATCACGATAATTTTTATCGTGAATTTAGGGGTGGGATTTAGAAGAAAATTCTTTCCGTGTGCGAGACAGTTTGAACATTCACACTGAGGCTTCCATTCATTAAGAGAATTAACAATTTGGTTCCAAAACCATTAAAATTCTATATAAAAGAGGTTTTGAGAGAGTAATTAAAATACTGTGTTTGGACGCACCTTTGGCGGTCACGCGTCGGAAATAATGGAAGAGGCATTTGAGTTTTTCCATTACTGCGTTGGATCTATTTGGTTTGTCAGCTTTGTAAGCTGAAAACAGTCTGAAACGAAAAATGATAAATGTACGTTTAGAGTGACTAGTTAAAACGAAAAGAGAAAGAATTGATAACACAATTAAAAATAGTGAAACCGGATACCTGTTGAAATTGATGTAAGGATAGGAGGCGTATTCCGATTGTGGATTCGTCGAGTTGCGTCGTGGAAATGTGCAGAGAAATGCATTGGCGAGGAGCGAAGCAACTTGGAGTTGAGTAAAACTTATGCAGCGATTTGTGTGTTGTTTTAAAAGAGGTATAGGACCGGTTACCAGACTAGGTAATTGGAGCGCAAGTTGAATTATTTTTGGCAACAATCCCGTGAAAAAGTGGCGAGCTTCGTCCTCCTCGACGACCTGAATAATGGATCAAACAAACGATAATAAAACGGCTTCGAAACTGCAGCTCTTTATTAGTCCATGATAGAGTGGTAAATTAACCTCAGTGAAGAAATGATGAAGAGCACAAAAGTCCCAACGCTGAGCGTACTTATTATTGTACGATAAAACAGCTGATTCAAATTGGGCACTCGATACGAAACTCTGAAGCATTTTCTCCTGTATAACTTCCCATCTAAGACGAAATTCGCGTTTTCCGTTGGCTCGCTCTATGGGGTAAAGACTGTGCGATGAATAAGGCATTCGGACATATCCAACATTCCATTTTTCTACTCTGTGAGAAGGATAAGCTTTTGGCATCCCTCGACCAGTTACTGGTAGCTGCAAAGTATTGTGTTTTCTATAAGACTTCAACTTTGACAAGTTATACTGTTAGACGTTTTTTTAACTCTACTTCGTGACAATTTCCTCAAACACAGTTTAGGGAACAACTCAATTCTCCAAAAATGAATATACATTTTTTGTAACCATCTGCACAATGGCTATAAATGTTTTTTCATATTTTTTTCATTTCTTGCTACTGTAATATGGGAAATCTTTCTCCACAGTTTGTTGAACTTTTTTTTCTTTAACAATTTCAGACCTTTTTTGATAAACAAGTATAACAACCTATTTTTTTTTTTTTTTTTTTCAAGCAATAAAATGCAAAAAAGCAATAAAGCAATTGCTTCTTGTTTAAAATTAAAAAGATTGTCCCTGCCATGACAAAAAAAATTCCATGCACCTTCGCATTAACCCCTTAAGGGCATGAATCAGTTACCCATCGAATTTAATCTTTTAGTGGACAAAGTTAAATTTGTCGACACTGCTTGTCTAATTGAAATAAAAAAGAATATTAAGAATGGATTAAAATCGCTCATTGGAAACTTTACCACAAACAAAACTGTGTGAAATTCAGAGTAGGCAATTGGAGGATGTTGTTGATATCCATAAGGTCCCATGCCCTTGTAAATCTCGTCCATACTGATCCCTTTCCATTCAGGAGAGTCATCCATCGGCTCTGGTTCTTCGAACCCAATAGACATGGAATTTGCTGCAGAAACAACAGAAATTGTACAATTGATTCAGAATGTTTGATCCACAAACTTAGGGAGAAGTCCAGTGGGTCAAGTTTGAAAGTGCAACTACGTTAATGTTGTTTGTGAGAAAAGGAGAAAAAAAACACAAAAACGTGTCAAATTTTCGCAAAAATTCAAAATTCAGTGATGTTCAAATATTTATAATCCAATCCAATCCAATGGAGTAAAAATTGAGTCTCACATTCGTCAAAAACCGCAGTTTCGGGCGAAGTGACAGCTTCTGAGTCGGAGAAAATATCAGGCGATTGATCCTCGTCCAAATTCAAACAACTTGACTGCGACATTATAGAAGAACGTTCTTATGTCACTTGATACGAATAATTGCAATTTGGCTCATTTTTCATTGCTTAAAATCATCGAAAATGTTTCATTTGTGTTCATACAAAGATACAAACAAAAAAACACGACCCATAACCTATAAATCAGTGCGAAATTCAGGTTATCGAGCTGTCATCACAATATTCGCGCCTATTTTTAACCCTCGTAATTTACGGAAAATACGAAAATTTCAAGTTTTCACGATTCGTGACTGAGAAGTGTTTTGAGAAATTCGAAATAGCGGTTATTGACTTTTCTCAGCCGCCAAAAACTCGGTCAAATTCAAAGATGGATGAAATTCTTCTATCAGACACCTCGATAACCATTAAGCGTACAAGAAACTACCACGATACTACTACTGCGTGGTGCGACGAAAGACCAGCGTACGCCGTACTGCTACGGTGGTAATTTGAAATTATTATTTATTTGTTGTGAATCTTATGATCGTAGTGAAGGGGCTTTTATAAAGCTTTCGAATTCATACGAATGCAAATACTAATTTGATTCACATTTATTAAATGAATAAATTTGCATTATTCACTCTTCAACGAATTTATTACATGTATAATTGTATGTGTAATTTAACTTTCATTAAGCTTATTAAATATAATTTTACTATTGGGTATACTTGCCGAATGATAAAACGAAAATTATTATTTAATGAATTTATTATTGGGTACATTGGAATAAATTAAAGAGTTCGAAGTAAACATGAGTGGTATGCCTTTGGTTTTGTTTGTTTACGTTCTACGCGCTCCCGTGAGTCCCGTGTGCTTGCCGTAGTTGAGCGTGTTGCATAGTGGTGGAACGTTCGGCGTGCCGCAAGGGGAGAAGGTGGGAAGCGCAACTGGTGGGGCGGGCGCGGGACGGTGGCGTGAGCGAGAGAGCGTGATAATGCTATCAGTACGAATCGGGCGCGTGCCGGTGACGCACGGAGAGTGCGGTTAGAGCGTCGGTCGGTCAATTTAACGCTACGCTTCATTGTTCCTCGATGCGGATAAATTTGACTGAACGAAATATCTTATATAGTACAAGTAGAATTCTTCTCAATCCTCAACGAATAAAAATAACTATACAACCCTAGGATCTTTTCGATGATTCAATTTTTTTTTAATTCAATCAAAACGAAACAATACTAATAAATAATGGATAATTTTATTTAATAAAAGTGGAGAAAAGGAATTACATTTTTCATTTTCATAAATAATACACGAAAATAATTTGTAATAGTAATTACGTTTTTTTTCCAAGTTGTCAAATTCTAAATTTTATTTACGAAGAAATACAATTCAAAAAATAATCGCGTTGACAAACAATCGAATGAATTATTGATTCGTCCGTGCATCGTAAGAACTGTTCAAATTTGTTCACGCAAAAAGGACGAATCGAAGTTCATAGTGCGCGGATGTGATAAATTCGAGTGTTAATTAGACAAATAATGAAATCATTTGTGCGGGATTGACATTGATAAAATAAGTAAAACATGTTTCAGTGAGTGTCGTGTAATGGATCTCAAGCATACAATACTCGAAGGATTTCGCCACACGCGACGACTGGATGACGAGTTCCTGAGAGGTGGTCAGGTCGGACAAGACATCGAACGGTGAGTAAATTAATCATTTCAGTAGCATGAAAGAGCCAGCATAAAAATTGAAGTATACTTCCAAGTTTTTTCGATGTTAATTTTATCTTTCATGCTAGCAAGGCTTACTAAGGTTGTCAATTTCTTAATGAAAGCTAATTCATCATAGAATATTTTTTCTGCAATCGGCCGCTAGATGAAGCTTAAAAAAATGGACACAGTGAATTTGTAGAGAATTTCTTTACTAACCAAATAAGGGTTCGTGTGTTAGAATCGTTTGTAAAATCCGGATTATTCACCGGAGAATGTCGATCAAAATATGAATTCGTGGAGTTTTGTATTCATCAAATAATGGTTGAGCAAATCAATCATTCTCCAAAACGAAAATAGCGTCAATTAATTACATTATATGTTGAACGTTGCATGCAACTATTGTGACGATTAAAAACCCCGATGACTAGTGTAGTCCCTGCTAATCACCTTATTTGAAATGCGCCGCAAGGTTTGCCCCAAAAATTGCAATTTTCATGCTAGCAACGTTTACTAGGGGTCTATATTCGACACGAAACCATTTGTCGCGGCGAAGACTATATTAATTACCGTTTTCCGGATAATATTTATGATGATCCCGAAGAGATTTGTAGAAAAAAATCTCGATTTGTTTACTTGGGAAACGGCTGAGTCGGCTCAATTAAAAAATTCATTTTTTGAAAAAATGGTTCATCACTGAATGATCTAGTTGCCCCACCATGAACCACTGTACGACCACCAAGGGATTTATATTTTAAAAAATCAACTTATTTCACTGAAAGGGCTAGCTTGGGGGTGGTCGGAATGCCGCATCGAACTCTGCGCTGTCGATATTGCAGAGGTACCGTACTTGTACCACGGAAGTACAACGTATTAACTAAGCCAAAGATCAAGCAATTTATCCGTATGAGAGACGTACTATCGTGCTGGTACTGCACGACCTTTTTTTTTTGCTGGGAAGAGATTGCGATTGGCTGGGTTTCGTATTTGACGTTCGCAGTGACGTTCGACTATGAATGGCGGGTAATTTTGGTTGATCCTTAAAAATTGATTAAAGTAGAAAAGGAAACATAAACGCACATATTCGGCTGTTATTACTCATTTGTTTATGAATTTCGAGAAGTAGAATTATAATTATGTGTCAATATAAATATAAAAGTTCGTTCGAATAAATGTTCGCAACATTTCGTACATATAATAATTAATATTTAAAAAAAGGATGCGAATCGTGGAATGAAAATTGCAAAAGTATATCGTAATCGAATAGATATTGTGAGTTTTTTAAACTACAAAATTGAGTATTAGTAGTGGCGAGATCCTTTGATCGCTTTGTCAGCGGCGTCAATCATTTTCGAGAATTCGGAATAAGGGTTATCCAGCAATTTGGATGGTGTGTCAAATTCGATAACGTCACCGTCATCCATAACGAGAATTCGATCGCAGCTCAAAACTGTCTGAAGCCGATGAGCGATCGTCAGTATTGTGCAATTGGAAAATTCTCGTTGTATCGTGGCTTGAACAATCGCTTCGGTTTCTGGATCGACTGCGGCAGTCGCTTCGTCCAATACGAGTATCTGAAAAAATAAATCAAAATTTAGCTCGCGCTCGAATAGTAGGAACGATAAAAAATTTTGCAAAAAGTCACCTTGCTTCTCCGAAGAAGAGCTCTGGCCAGGCACAAAAGTTGTCTTTCTCCCATACTCAAATTTGCGCCACCAGCCTCGATCATGCCGTTCAGCTGCCCTGGCATACTTCGCACTTTCTCCTTCAATTGCGTTTTCTCAAGAACCATCCACAAATCGTTATCGGAACTGTCACCGTGCGGATTCAAATTGAATCTAAAAGAAACGAAAAAAAATTGCCATTCATTCTCATTTACTGACAAATTTTATGAGACCAATGAGAAAGATTTTTCTTTTCAATACCAAGTTATTGGCTTTGGTTGCGAAATATGCAGATTGGTTTGAATGTACGAGGTTCCACGAAAAAGAGATTTATTCAAAAAAATTGAATTCAACCACTTTTACAAGCCGCCAAGATGCAATTTTATTGCAGAAATCGTTTCGTGCAGAACTATCTTTCAGCATCGCAATCTTTTTAATTTGTGGTATAGAAATGTTAAGGTTCACATATGATATAAAATAGGTAATTCTTTGATTTTATGTCCCCGAGAAAAACTACGTATGCTGCATGTACACCGATCAGTATTTTCGGCGTCGAGTTGTTTCAAACATTTTGAAAATATTTTACATGAAAATAATTGTTTTGTGTTGAAATAATAAAATGACCATTTAATTTTTTTCAATTATAATCCAGATTACTCCTCGATTTGGTTAGACATCGCTCTTTCTATCCTCACCTTACACTTGCACTGAAAAGAACAGGATCTTGAGGTATAATCGAAATATTGCTCCTTAAACGTTTCATGTCTATTTCCGACGTGTCGACACCGTCAATCGTTATTTTACCTCCTGAAACCTCTACGAGTCTGAACAGAGCAACCAAAATTGAACTTTTTCCCGACCCGGTACGTCCGACAACTCCTAAAATAAAAACGAAGACCAAAAAAAATCTTAATTAATGAAAAATATCCACGAAACTTGTGTATGAAAGTTTATAGATGATGTTATCAAGCATTTTTAAACTTACCTATTTTCTCGTTGGCTTCTATACGAAATGAAATTCGATTCAATACTGTAGGCAAATTTTCTCTGTATTTGAGCTCTACGTCTTTAAATTCAATTTGACCATTTTGAGGCCAATCGACAAGGGACTTCGTCGATGGTTTTGTACCTTCGTTTTCGTTGGTCAATGTCTAAAAACAAAAAACGGCAAGCTACGATGAAAGGTGAACAATTTATTATAACTATTTTTTATTTCAACCGATGGTTGTACAATTTTTTCATAATAACTGAATCATTGGGAATCGAGTTTTACTATCTAATACGATACCATGAAACGTGGTCCCAAGACTAGGGTGCTCAGTCTAAATTTTGAAAATATAAAAAAAAAATAATAATTTACCTTCAAATAGTGATTTATTCTCTCAACGCTTATGAAGCGCAATTCAGTTTCGGAAAAAGTTCTCATAGTGAATTGAAAGACACCGGATATTTGGCCACTGTAAGACATTGCTAGTCCCGCGAGAGCCGGTGGAACTTGACCTTTTAGAAAAACCACGAGAAGAGCCGTTGTTCCTGTCGCTATACCGGCGAGGGTATCGAATCTCACGGCTAACCATCGAAGAGCAATATTGCAAATGTATTGACATCCACCGTTTACATCCAGATATCCTTGAAATCTAAAAAATTTCAATTTTTTTTCTTCTATTTCACAAATTCGGTCGCCTCGACATTTTACAAGCATTAACTATCAATGATAATAATTCGAAAAAGTTGTCGACTTATTGTTTCAGCGAAATATTTTTCTATCGATACTAAAACGTTTCTTCTTTCGTTACAACAAATGGATTTGGTTACGTTTCTAGATCCATATGAAATTTTTTAGCAACCTCGAAAAAATTGATTGAAGATCACGAATATTGTACATGTTTTGGTAAAATAAATTCAACATTCAGTTTAAAACATTTATAGAGTAATTGTTAAACTAACAGTTGCTCAAATATCGCGCCCGGGAATAAAAGACATGATAAAAAGTTAAGGACCAACCAAAATATTCGAAATTATTGCGATAAAAAAATCGCTTGATTCTTTGTTAATCATTATTTTTTCAAACAATCTTTCGGTGATTTTTCGTATTGTATGTTCGTAACGTCTTAGGATGATTAAATTTTTCAGATTTTTTAGCGATTTTCTAAATGACTTTTTCATGGGATAAAGTTATGGTCAAGAATATTAATATAATTCATCTTTTAATGGCAATTTATTTACTGTTTTATGAAATCGTTCTCCTTTTCGAAGGCGTGAATCGTGTCAAGACCCTGGACAGTCGCTGTAGCAAAACTGAATACGGGCGATCGCGTGCTGCTCTCGAAACGCTTGAGATCCCTGAGCGCGACTCTGTTCGCAGAAGAAATTCCATTACAAAAGATTATTAGACCATTACTCTCTTTGGTTTTTCTTTATATTATTTAATGAATTTTTAAATAATTTCATGACAACAATCGTCATTTATTCTTACCGAAAAACTTTTCCTATGTAGTAAAATATACATCCGAGAAAAATAAGAGCTATGACGAACCACGGAAAAACGGCGCAAATAAATCCCAACGAGAAAATGCAAATGAGACTATTTTGCAAGAGTCCTTCGAGCGATATCGGCAAATGAGTATCAACTGGAAAGTTCAAGTTTCAAGTCATTCAGAACGTAATTAAGAGATATTCTTTCTTTTTTTGGTCAATTAAATTCATTAAGTTTGTAATTTTGACAAAAATAATGTTTTGGAAAATTTACTTTCGTCCGTATCACGGCTAAATATATTTTGAATTCTTCCTCGAGGTGTAGTCTCAAAGAATTGCATCGAAGATGTGAGTATCTTTGCGAAAACGCGATTATGCAAACTCGTCGAGGCTCGAATGGACGCTCGAGTCAATCCTAAGCTCCGTAGAGCAGTCGTCACCAAAATTGCTAAGATGCAAGTCCCATAAATAGTCTCGTAATAGCCGAGGTCAGGATTATCCATAATGCTGTCCGGGGATATTGTTTCGTTTCCTCTGACAGCAGACGCAGACTGTTGAATAAAATTTTTGAATCAAAAAGATGATCAAATTCCATCGCTTTAAGGCTGTTCCATTCTTTCGTATTCCGTTTCAAAGTCTCGTGCAACAATTTGTATTTTTCTTCGCGTTTCGTTCGGAAAGAATCCTTTGTTGCTAATTGAGGATTTATTTATTATTACTACGAAATAATTCAGCGTAGAAAAATAAAAATCAATATTAATTAATAAAAGAAGAATGAAAAGGCGATTATTTTGCGGTAGAATTGTGTTTGAAAAAATTAAAATTCTTACTCCTGAACCGGCTTTGATCCAGTGGGCTAACCACCAAGAACTAAATGCTGTACTACCAACGTTCAGCGTAAACGTTAAAAGTAAAAAGAATGCGACGAAATAACCACCTGCGGCTTGGATGTAAGCGAGATAGGTATGAGACGTGATATTCCCCGTTCCCAACTTGTCCGGTACCATAATAGAAGCGCCTGTGTATTATTTCAAACAATTAATTTTCAAGTTAATAATATATTGGAAAGTTTATATAAATTTATTATTAAGTTTCGAAATTAATAATATTGAAAATTCAAAAATTAAAATTTCTTATTGGCAAATAATTTTAGTCACCTGGAGCAGATCTGTCTTTGTCTTTATCCATACTTTCACCATCGCCTATTCTTTGAGTTTCGGAGTAAAAAATACTGCTTTCATCGTCTTCAGTCTCGTAACTCTCTTCCCTGTCAAATCCCGGAAATACGAGTTAGAAAAACAAGAAAAAAATCAAGAATTTCAAATCGTGTTGACAGTACTTGAAGAAAGACATTTTAATACGTACTCGTTACTTGATTCTTGCTCCTCCTTTCGTATCATACTTTTAACCATGGTGGCGTATTTATTGTTCGCATCCATAAGTTCATCGTGGACACCGTGCTCCACAATCCGTCCATTACTCATCAGATAAATCTCGTCACAGCGATTTAAATACTGGATTTTTAAAAATGAGTGAAAACTTGTTAGTCTCAGCCGTATTTTTTCAATTAATTCGATTGGTTAAGTAGTTAATTATTGTCGTTAAACCGACAGTTCTAAATGATTCATCAATGAAACTCAAAATTTTACATTTTTTCGCAACTAATTGCAAGTTGTTTTTTGAATACTCTTGCTCCGTCATTGGAATCAATCTTTGGCTTACTTGAACCTGATGTGTGACAAAAAGAATAGTTTTTCCTTTGAGGGCTCCTTGAATTAAATTGTCAAATATGTAAGCTCCCACGTGAGCGTCCACAGCACTCAGAGGATCATCGAGGAAATAAATATCTCTGAAAACGTTTGAAATTCAATTAAAATCGAGTAAATAGACAGTAACGGCAAATTTTTAGGAAAATTTGAATATTACGGTAATTCATTTATTCTTGCTAGAAGAATTCCATTAAATGTCCAAAGAATGACTATGAATTTTTGTTAAAAATAAAAATGAATGAATTTCTGCAGGATACCTGTCAGAATAAAATGCCCTCGCAAGTGCAACGCGTTGTTTTTGTCCGCCGGATAGATTGATACCTCTTTCACCGATTTCGGTTTCGTCACCAGCCGGAAAAGAGTTCAAATCTTGTCGAAGACAACACGAATTAATTGCAGTGTGATAACGCTCAGGATCGAAAATTTCACCAAACATAACGTTCTCCCGAAAGGTCGCATGTAATATCCAGGCTTGTTGACTAACGTAGGCACAAGAACCATCTCTTGCTAATTGTCCTGAGGCCAGACGCATCTGTCCAAGCGCTGCGAGTAACAAGCTCGTTTTTCCGCTTCCCACGTGACCGCAAATACCGATCAATTTACCTTTTGATGCCTCGAACGTTATTTCCTTCAGTATTTCGACTCTTTTTGGCGGCAATAGCAACTCTTCGCTCAAATCCTCGGTATTCATATTTTCGCCTTTTCTTTTTCTACATAAAACAATAAATTAATCATCAGCATCACAAAATAATAGATATCATTTTAAGAAAAAAAAAAAAAAAATCATTCAGAATATTGATTGTCTGATAGTTTTTTAAATTTTTAACCATAAAAAATGTTGACTAAATGAATGTTAACTTTACGTAATACTTGTCGACTAACTTTTTGATCATTTTATTTTCTTTTTTTGCTTCGTTGAATTCTTCGTTAGCTTCACACGTAAATGTACCATTTACAATAGAAAGTGCTTGAGTCTTTACAATTGGTTTAGGCACGTGATATTGCGAATCCCTCATTACGAGTGTGCTCTGATGAAATAAAAAAATATGTAGTTAATTTTTTTGGTTCGACTATGTTTGGGTGATTATTATTTATTTAATGCTATATTTATTGATAATAGTACAACGAGTGTTTTGTTAGTTTTTCTTCGCACATTCTCACTCTTGCAAAGCAACAATTCCGCACTAAGCAAGCAAGATATTTACAGTATTTAATAATTAAAAAAAAGCCCAAACACATTAGGGTTAACTTTTCGGCTTGTACAAGACAAAAACTCTAATTCGATAGTATATCGATCGAAACGAGGATATTAAGTTCAACAAAAACATATTTACAATGTCACAACATGAAATTACTAGTGCACTTGACTTCACCTTCTGCCTGCAAATGCCCGTCCAGTTTTTAGTACTATAACAAGCGTTTCCACATTCGAAATGTCTGAAAATTGAGTTGACTGTTTTTTTCTTTTTTTTAAATTTATTATAAGTGATGTGAATTCAATGCAAACAATTTGGAGCACCATTAATGTCGGAAATAAAAAAATGGTCATGCCGCGTGAAGGAGATTGAAACAAAACATAACAAAAGTGTTTATTTTTTTTTAAATCATTCTTTTCAAGATCCATGAGCTGATGATTTTTTTTCTTTTCGGTGCGTTCGGATGCTTAAATAATATTAATAGTTCGTTTGATAAACACCTTGAATCTCTTGCAACAAATCCTTGCCTCAATGATACTAGTTATCGATATTTCGACGAATGAAAACATATGCCGAATCTGCGTATTGAGAAGCGTTACAAACGGAAAGACCTGGAAAAAATATATTTAACGTGATATTTCGAGGAATAGAGGAATAAGACGTTTGCCGATTTTAAATGTTGGGCGTCATGGACTTAATTCCCTATGTGAGTAGGTTTTTATATTTAGTTGACAAATAATAAACGAATCCTGTGGTTTGGAAGTTTTCATGTGTTTGCCTCTCCGATCGATAACATTAGAGCTTTTTATTTTTATTTTTTCGTTGCTTTTTTTTTCAGGGTAGCGAAGCCAAGTACATATACTGCAGTTTCCATAAAATAACACATGCGAAATCCCTGTATATCCAATTGGGAAAATTGTTAGCTAAAATCATTTTTTGTGCTTCTCCTTCAACCACTACTTTTTACACGAATAAATGCCACCAATCAAACCATCGTTTTTTGTGCTACATAAAACTGTACAAAAAAAAATATATCATTGAGAGGAGGAAAGAAAAACCTTAATTCTCTTGAATGCTATTTTGCATTCGAAGTAAAACCGGATTGCCTCCCTGAGGCTCGATAATGCCTGCTTCATATGATTTGAGAAAAACGTTGTGATCGGAAAAGCCTGCAATTTTTTACATTGTAAAAACATTATCAACGTGTACGTGATATATTGTTTGTGCGTATGTAGTTATCAATTTTTTGTAGTATTATCCCAAGGGATATCACGAAAAAATATGTGAACAAACAAATTAGACGCTTAACCCTTCGTTGTAACACTGGGTTATTTTGACACAGACTCATTTTTCGGTATCCATTATCCTTACTCCAGAAATATTTTCAAGGACTACCAGCCTTTTTTTCAAACAAAATTAACCATTTTTTTTTTCGGACACTAAGCTAAATTAACTTGTTCGATTAAAAACCTTTTTTTTAAATCTTGTCCTAGCATTATCTTTTTATTTCTTTTTCTTGAAAAATAACATTTTTCCTGAGTACATTTCCGGTTATTAATTTGAAAAATGTGGAAAATATGACAATATTGTGATTTTTTTTAGTGAAGTTCTCACTTTCTCAAAAATCGGAGTGTTTAATCATTTTCGAAATAATTGAATTTAATATTTTTCAAATTTCTATGAACGATACATATTAAACAGTGTCAAAAGAGTACTCTTGATTTTTTTTTCAAACGAATAGGTCGAAAGTCTGATCATGACACGCGAATGAATTGCGTACAGAGTCAAATTGACCCAGTGTGTAATATAATGAGCAAATAAATAGGATTGATTTTTGAAAAACGGATGCCAAAGGAAAATCAAAGTAATACCATAAGTATTGGAATAATGAATAATTTTAACATGATTCTCGATAAAATGGTTTGCGATTAAATAAAATATAAAAGGCTTACCTGAGCCGCGGTTAAATTATTACCTCCAGCTACATGAGCGAGAAAAGTGACAATCGCTGAAATTACCGGGATCGTAGGAGACAAGGATATTCCAAAACTTCTTGTATACGTAATTCTGTGGAGCCATCCTTGTTCCCTCGTTCGCACATCTACATGAAAATAATTTTGATCAGGAGAGTTGCAAATACTCCTGACTTTGATTTTTAGTTATTTACCCATGAGATTCTGACGAAACGGTTCTTCCCAAGCGTACATCTTGATCAATTTAATACAGTCCAATATTTCGTTTACCGCAGATACTCTTTCATCGGATATTTTAATGCTCTTTGATTTGAAATAGCCGTTCAATCGTGATATCGAATACTGTGTTAAATTAAACATTTTAAACTTGGCTCGCATCGCAAAGACACTTTTTATCATATTAGGTAAATATTTCGAACGTAGAATCGTTTACTTGCCTGAACGGGATAGAATAAAAAAAACGCTAACATTCCGAACAACGCCATTGGACTCAATATCCACAATATGTACGTAATTCCACAAATCGTTACAATCGGTCCACCGATTATTGTTGGGGCAAAGACACAAGCATCGAACATACGTTGTCCGTCGTTTGACATCATATTTATTAACTGAAACAACACGAACAAGAAATTTTTTGCAATTCACATTCATTAATTTGTGCAATTAACCATCATTGAAAAAAACGCGGTGTTTCAGATCAATTGACATAAAAAAATTATTTATTTTAAATTTAACTATCATTTCAAAGGAAAATTTGCATTGGTTTCAAAAAGAAGGGAACGAAAAATGTACTTTGCCTGAACTTTTGCTTCCGAAATCATTGAGTCTTATAATTTTTCTATACAGCATTCCCAAGTACGCGTTTTTGAATCTCAGGGCTGTTCTGTAGTTATTGTTCCAGCTCCAAGTGAGAAGCATCGTTCGAGTCATGTCGCACAAAGACAACAAAAACGCCCATTTTATTCCGTCCCCGATTGTTCCTTCGCTCGATTCAACGAATTCCAATAACTTTCGCATCAGCAGAACCTTTGCAAAAATGAAATAGTTGAAATATAGATTTTTGTTCACTTACAATTGCTTTTTAAATTTCTGACTCAATTTTTGCCAAATCTATTTTCATTGAAATAAACTTTTGACTAATTCTTCCAAGTTGTATTGTATTTCATGAAAAGAAATGTGTGACTAAATAATTAGACTGACGGAACTGAGAAAACCAAGGATTACTGCCACCGTCAGTATGAAACAAGAAGCGAGACATCTTGTTCGATTGAATCGCCAAGCCACTTTGCCAAACGATGCTGCATTCATACCGTGCTTTGCCACTTCCTCGTTCCATAATATTTCGAGCCTATAGAATAAAAATAAATATTCTTATCAAATTGCATTTTCATATTTCGAGACAACTAGCAGTAACAAGGAGCCATCAATTCTACTATTGTGTAAAACAATTTCTTGAGGCAAACTGAAACATAGGTTTAGCTCCAATGAGTGTGAATGAAAGCTATTCTCCTGTTTTCAAGTTTTGTCTTACAATAAAAACTTGGTAAAAATAAAAATAAAAAATTTTCACTCTATTTAAAGTCGAATAAAGTGGTTTTTATTATTTCTTTAAAATATAATCCATGCAGACCAAAAATTAGACAAAAGATTTTTATCTGCTGAATTTCAATTCATATTACTTTGAGCTTCCCTTCGTCATGGATTGACAGCCTTGTAGGAAAAACAGAAAGAAATAACGATTTTAATGGATGTGACTATTAGATCAATAATTTCTTAAAAATCCAAAACTCGGGGGAATTCTTAATTACACAAAATCAAGAGCTATCAAAACTTTAAATTTTTAGTCATCATCTGAAGAATAATGATTTACTACGTATTGACAGACGTCTACAGGTTTTGGATTCATCATTTTCATTTCTTCAGAGTTGCTAGTCTGTTTTACCTCACCTTTGAGAGTTATACTCGCACGTGTCATATGGTGAAATTGTGGGCAAGTCTTCGAGATTTGAACCACCTTCGCGATATGCTTTCCACAAATATTTAGTCAGCCAAGCTCCAAAAATGATGGAATACAGGCCTGCATCATCAATTGGCATTGCTCCTGTGGGTCTGAATGGTGGCAAATAAAATACTAGTGCTATCACTTGTGGCAAATTTTATATAAAGATTTCTGGAACCAAACGAGTTGTTCTACCATTCAGTAGTTATTGTGATTGAAATTTCATAATTTTTCTTCTCTTTTGAAAGAACCATTTTGAATAATATTTCCTACCATTTGTGGCCCAATAAAGTTAATTATCAATACAATAATTCTGAGTTTAATTAAGTAATGAGTGGGGGTTATTTTTTTTTAATCTGGCAAAGGGATTTTTGCAATCAAGTTTTTAAAACAAAATTTTTATTATTGATTAAAAGTCATTAAAGATATTTTTAATTTTCAAAGACAAAAACTTGACCAACAGTTTTTTTTTTCTCTTAACACCAAATACTTACTTTTGTTTGCGTACGGGAATAAGATTTTTGAGAGCATTGCCATATCTTGCCCAGCTCGCGCTTCTGCGATATGTTTTGGTAGTGTTAACAGAGACTCCATTGACGAGCGGCACAACTCTGGTGTTTCTGTTATTTAGAATGTCTCTCAGTAAATAAGGAGAAAAATTCTTCTGAGAATTGAATTTTCAAAGCATTGCCCCAAATTTCTCTCAAGCACAAATGTTACAATGGTAAACAAAAAAGAATTTACCTGATTCAGTTGATATTAATAATGGCTTAAGAAAATGAGCTTATTTGTGGATCGTTTCAACTGAGAGGAGTAACCGGAAAATGTTTCAGAAGAATTCTGTACAACTAGTTACTACAAGAGTCTTAATTACCTGTCATCCTGGCCCACCATGGAGTCTCTTTCTTCTTTGTATCTGTGTGTTCTATTCATTACGTTCCCGCTTTATTTAACACTATCAATTTCTCCTAAGAATCCTTTTAGGAGTTCGAACACTTCACGAAGTCTTCATCGAGATTATAAATGTAACACCAAGTTTTAGCAGCACTCAGATCCTGTTGATCGATTCTTTTTACGACTTGTTACAACCAACCGTTGAAACGATCGTAATACGCACTTGTCAGCTTATTATTTCAATGAAACACTCGTGAGAACAAATAAAACAATAAAAAAAACGCGAATAAACTTCGTCTTTGAGTTTGTACACGTTTCTCGAACTTCAAAAAAAGTTTCGAATTCAATGTAACAGCCGTGGATAAAGCAGCATCATTGTTATTTTTTGTTTTAAAAATTCTTTAATCTCGTGTACTGTGATTGTCAAATGTTGGTACTCGCGCGTCTAGCAACGGGAAACTCTTATCGCTAGTGCCGACTTGTCCTCAATATTATACCTATGATAAAACTGTTTTACGCTGACACCTCTTATCAATAATGCACCAGCATCCGAAAGAGATACCGTGCTGTCACACTACCGAAGAAAAAAAGCGCAGAAAAACTTGAGGTTATGTTTACAAGGTTGGCAGTTGATTCTGCTGGTTTTTTCCGTCACGACGGCTGCTGGGACCGCGTGGCACAAACGTCAAAGTAAACGGCGCGGCAATGATGCGAGAAAATGTGACAGAGTTACAACACGCCCACGCGATTCCTCGGTACAGATTAATTTTTTATTAATAGGTTTCTCAGTCGGACTATTCAACGACGCACTTGAAAAATCGACTAATAAAGAAGCGGATGTAGAACGCCGGTTTAGGATCGTGAAGTAACAAAATTTATACCCCTCCACAGTCAAGTTTTTATCTAATAACCGACAAAAAGGTACCAATCACATTTTCAATCCTCGCATATACGCCTACTATGAAGTACTGATTAATGTTATCATCATTCACTTAATGCTTAAGTTTCAATGTTCCTTAAGGCGCTTTCTATCAGTCGTACGAGTGGAAAAGAGATAACTGAAAAGCATATACACGTTTTTCTCTGACACGCTTGATATTTCGAGAAAAACAAAAGTTTCACCTTATTCTCTGACGAAATCAGAAACTTGTTTATTTTCCTGGAATATCAAGCTTTCCCGAAAAGATATAATCGCAGGAATTTTAACGACCGTAAATCACTTGGAGAAAAAAAAAAATACAATTTAGCAAAATGTTATGAAGAGTATCGTAAGTGCGACATGAATTTGCGAGTACAACATAATAAAATGAAAATCACGAAAATACCGTACGCAATAACGCTTATTCGCAATTGACAGAATGTCAAAAGTATTAAAAAATAAAATGTCAATGCTGAAAAGTTTTTCCACGGTATTGAATAAAAATATCGGTCGATGAAAAAATTATGTTCTGTTTTTCGAACGACATGCACCATTTGAATGTTCGATCAAGTATTTTATTAGACTCGTTACTTGATATCTACTCTGTTACGACTACAGCATTAAATACGGCTCCGAAAAGATTAGTATCATTGATATCACGTCTATCAGTCGTTATCACGATTTCTAGCTCGAGTTACGCAAAAGCATACATGAAAATTTACGACTCATCACACCTTCCGTTTCGTCATTTGAACTTTTGTCCTCATTATCTTAATAATTAACACACACGCACTTGTAGCCGTTCACTTAGATCAACTGCTATTGAGTTTTAGGGAAAGTTCATTTTGCATTGCACACGTGCCACCGGCATGAATTTTTTTTTCTCGTTCAAAATTAAGAAAAAAAAAACTAATATTTTTTTTAACTTTGATATATTCTGATCATTATTCGTTTAAGAAAAAAAGTCATTGAATAAGTTTAATAAGTCATTTGTTTTATTTATTCTTACTTTTTCAAAGTACAACTCGCTTAAATAATATGTTTTTACTTTTGTAATAATAGGAAATTCAGTGGACTGTCAAATTGCACGATAAGTCGAACACATATCGTCCAATTAATCAATTGCGTTTGTTGTGTTCGGTTCTCTTTTTTCCTCTACATATTTTTCATCGATTCCGTACAAAATATATTTTTTCAATGTTCCAAACCAAGCTTCCGTACAACTTTGACAATTGTCTCTCCTTTTTCATTTTCGCAATTCTACGGGAAACGATAAATTCATATATGGTTTCATCAAATGATTGGCAAGTTGTTGACAAGAAATCGAAAAGTCTGCGTTTTCTCTACCATTTCCGTTTTAACTCTTTTTTCGTTATCTAATTTTTTCGTTTTTTGATTGAAGCCGACGAAACGAATTTCTAATTTAAAATCTAACTCATCGAGTCACATATTGTAATGATGATTAATGAAAAAGAACAAAAAACAATTGATATCGTTGTAAAGTTCCATTACAAAATGCCCGAGAAGTCACTGAATTCAAAACGACTTCAACAAGTTAAAAAAAACAGTGCTGATTACCGATGGATTTTTTGTTGTTACTGTTTTCAGTGTTATCAATAACGTTAATTCGTCGTGATTGGTGAAAAAACCGAAAAAGAATTGCTGCTCGGATGGAGCTCGATCTTCGCACGATAAAAGTCTGAATTTAGATTCGACGCCCATCGACGGACGAGAGAAAATAAATTTCTCGTTATTATTATTATTATTTTTTACACGTTTCTTTGTTTTTTTATGCAAAAGGCCCATTAATCGCTATCTTAGCCGAAGTGTAGGTGAGCTTACATTTCAGAAACTGTTGTAATTGTTGCCACCGAGTTGACTATTGTAGCCTCGATTGTTAGGCGAGAATCCTGGTCTAAAGTTATTCCCCAAACCTGGAAAAACAAATATATTTTTTCAGATATTTTTAAATGCCATTCCTTGAAAATTCATATTTACTGGTAAAATAAATAAAAATATATTTTTGTCGGAAAATTTACCTCCGCAGAAGTTTCCAATTCCACCGAGAGACATGCCTCCCCCTCCTCCACTCGATCCACTGGAGGAATTTAGGAACAATTCGATGTACCTGTGCGACATATGGCTTTTGTCCTGCAAGCATTTAACATTGCAATAATCGATTAATTAATCATTTTTCGTTTTGGGCTCTTCTTATAAAAAGCTGTTTGTGTAATGATAAACGTGCTAACCTTGGTCATCGCTTTAACAGCCTCTTCGTGGCTCCCAAACTCAACGTCGGCTTCGCCAGATGCGCGACCACTGTTTTCCATTATTATTCGAATATTAACAGGTACCACAGGTCTGAAAAACTGTCAAAATAAACGGATATGAATTAAACTTTTTGGACTCTTTTCGATTTTAAGATTATTTGGAATTTTATACGATTTTTTTCTGGTTGGTTATTGTCTCTTACGTCGGCAATATCCTGTTCCGTTGCTCTGAACGGTAAACCCCTCATGTGTATGCAATGCATACCACCACCGGAATTGCCGCTCCAATTGTCCCCACTTCCCCGAAAATTGACGTTTTTCATTTCCATATTTCCACGCATTGGCATATTTCCACCCCGTGCTGGAAAATTGTTCGAGCCTGCCCATGGACTACCATCGAAGTCTAAAGAAAGAACATACATTAACACAAATTGTATTGCTGTGTTCAATAAGCTTTAGATTTATGAACAAATTTCTAATTTACTCTAAGAAATTTATAAATATCATTTTTATTTTAAGTTTGGAGGAATTTATCCAATTTATCGAGCAACAAACTGTCACATGGTTTACGATGTTTGATTTTTCCTCTTTGTTTCGATGAAAGTTTGCTTATGTGCATTAAAATCACATGTAAACATAATATTTTGGATTTCACACTCCGACACTTCGAACTGAATGTAATTATGACGAAGTTTTGACGATTATTCGCGTCACAGGTTGATTGTATTTTATATTTAAATCGTTTTGCAACTGGATTTAAAGTTTATTGCTTGCGTTTTATTTCTGATATTTATTTATTGTTGAAACAATTTTAAGGTAACTGGAAGACCGGCAAAGAGTTTTATGGAATAATGAAATGTCTAATAATTGAACGAAAATATTTTTAATTGAACCTCTGTTTCGAGCGCCTCTGCCATTATTGGCGAATCGATTCATGCCACCAAATCGATCTCCCCGAGCATAAGGAGTTGGCCTCTGACTAAATCCACCGCCGCCCATGGGTCCGGTGCGCATTTTTGGTCCGATACTCGCTCGAACTTCGGATAAACTGCTTCGGAATATCTCGATATATCTGTCGGAAATTTCATTAGAATTATTTTCCAATCGAACCGATTGAATTTTTGCAAACACGAATTATCCTTGCGATTCTGGTGACGAAACAAGAGCGCTTATTAATCGCTCGTTGAGATATATCTGTTCTTTTTATTAAAAAAAAAAAATTCGTTTGCAAATGATTTGCAGTTGCTGTTTCCTAGACACCAGAGAAATCGGTAATTCGTGTTCCCAATAAGAACACGTAGACAAATGCTTTGATAAACTCAGAATTGTATGTGCTCGGCGTTTTCGTTGATTATTATTATTGTTTATTTTTCCATAGACGTCATTCGTAAATCGACCAGCTCCCGCGTTGCACTTCAATCGTCTCCACGGTTAACCTATGAAGTCCCTAATCGTGTACGACACTTTGCGATTAATTGAACTCGCCAATCCCCTTGTTTATTTGCGAAGAGGATCCTTGGATTTAATCATTTAGAATATTTTAATTTTTGGAACAAAATATAAATGCAAAAAGCGTGTAAAACTGAAAATTATTCAATTTTATTCAGAGAAAAAACTTTTTTTTTTCAAATATTGCTTAAAGATTATTTAATTTTCCGTATCCCGAGGATCCTCTATTGAAAGGGGAAAAGCGATTTCGAAAACACAGACGTTCCAGATTATTCGATGGGTTTTTTTTTTTTTTTCGTATTTTTTTTTGTTCTTACTACCTCAGAAGTGCCCACCCATCCACGAGAAGAAATGGCTCGGGGGTAGCCCAACCCACCTCCCACGGGGTTCGGTGACGATGAAAGGGGGTACCTCCCGCCCGGCACCCACCCACAGGTTTCCATTGGGCCAACAGTACTTGTTTTGTTCTATTTTCATTTGCTTACGTACGACTATTTATTTGTTACCGGTGTCCATTTTTATATTTGATCTCTTTTTGTAAATCATAAAAATAGTTTCTCTACATTAAAAGTAATATTTCGAAAAAAAAAATTAGTTGCAGCTTTATTCGCGTTCGATAATCAAAGAGGTGTGTACATGAAATACGAAAATAAATGAACGACGCAGAGAATAAATTTGAATGGAAAATTTCAGTTCAAGAAAATAAGAGTAGAGAAACTATTTATCAAAAAATATATTTATATGTAAAAAAAACTTGCCGGTCCTAAGATTGTTTGTTGAAAATTACAAAAATAACCGTAAAAAAAACCTATGCAAACTACGATCGTTACACGATATTATAACAATTGTCGATTCAAATAATAAAAAAGGATTTTAAAAAAATAATTAAAAAAAAAAAAAAAAAACAATATTAAAGAAGAAAATAATAAATATACCCAAACCCATTTCTATCGTTCAGTGCCCCACCTGTGTCCTATCTTTTCCTTGTGTTTCTGCAGAGCGCGCTCCGCGACATCTTTGTTAACAAATTGAACGTAAGCCTCCCCAGTACTGCGGCCCGTGTAGTCTGTTGGTAGCGAAATCCCGTTCGGCAATATCTCCAACCCTGACCCACACATAATCAAACAACGATATTGTAGCGTAATTACCCATTAATAATAATTATATTGTTGTTCTGGTTGTTCTGGTTGTTGTTGTTCTGTTTAATTGTTTTTTTTTTTGCTTAATATATGGAGAAGATAAGAAGCCTCCGAGTGCGTTAAGGAACTGCATTAATGCGACGGACGCATCTTCCTCTAATAAGTGCTCCGGGGCATTACGACCTTGAGGTCTCCTCTGCATCGCGAAAAAAACCGCGAAAATTTGACAGAGCGGAGCTTAATGGTCAAGTGCACTTTTGTCTTTTTTTTTTCTTCAAAAACTCCGCTCGTCGACGCACTTTCGAAAGAAACTCAAAGTCTCGTGAGTCCGTTGTGAAAATTTACATTTTCTGTCTATTTTTTATTTTGGTTTTTTGATTTTTGATTTTTTACTTTGTCCCTCCGCCCGTATCGTTGTTTTTCGCTAAAGTTGTCTGCACCGTAGGTCTTTTAAGGACAGTGCTTGTTTCTTTCTATCAATCATATAAAACATATCCAACATTTCAACATTTCAACAGGTTTCGAATTCGAAATACGTATCATTTTCGCGATTTCTACTTTCAATGCAGGGAAAAACAGAATTCTTTGACTTGCCCATAAAAAAACTATTCCTTGAAAGACCCTCAGTACAGGCGGAGGGCTATATATATATTGAAGAGGATGATTTCGGAGAAAAAGGGTTATGATTATTGGCCAGGAAAATCCATACCTGAGAAGAATTGAGCTATTTCTTCTTTGGAACAGCCAAAAGGTAAACCTCGCAATCTAACGCAGCCATCGTCCATGGCATTTTCGAGATTCAGGCCGCTTCGCTTGACGACCCACTCCATTTCCCCTCGTTTAGCTTTAAAGACTGACAAACAAAAATATATTTGAATCTTCGAAATTGCACAATTGATCTTTACTAATTATCAATATAACAGAATTAATAATTGAACATTTTTAAATTACTTTAATTGATTGAGTTTAAAAAAAAATCTATTCATGAATAAATGCTTAGAAATTTGATGAGAAAGTATGAGAATCTTTCTCAATGAAACTTGAAACCATATATTTGTGATGTTGTATTAAAATATCCAAGTAAATAATGAATGATCGATAATGAATTCATTAAATGATAACCTTCTATATATCTATGGCCCATATGATCTCTGTCTTTCTTGCACGCTTTCTCAATGTCTGCTTCAGATTCCATTTCTATGTAAGCTTCTCCGCTGGGACGACCTTCCCGAGACATGGTCATGTGTATACCAGCTTTGCCATGACAAATGCTGCAGTCACTAAAGAACTTGAGAATTTCATCGACCGTCGTAGACCAAGGGAGTCCTCTGACTTTGACAACAAATCCTTCATCTTCGTGGTCACCTGCACCGGCGTTGCTGCCACCGCCATTGCCACCGCCGCCGCTGACGCTGCCACCATTGCCGCTCCCTCCGTTAGACATTCTTCACCTTTTTTTACTCTTTATCTAAATAGAGCACCGGCGATAAGTTGAGTTTCAAAATTGACGCAATTATTTTGTTGGCTGTATTTCGCATATATAGAAATACAACTCAATGATAATAACGAATCATTATAGTTGCTAGTATGAATGGAAAAATACGATTTTATTACGTATTTTTGATGGTATTACGATAATTTATTCATTTTTGTTAGATTCGAATAAATAACAAGCAGCGGTATTTCAAAATGACGCATTTACAAAACCGCCCCTTTAGCAAAAAAGAGAGGTTAGTCTCACCGTTTCAAACCGCCTTTGATTTCGTTTCCCGACTAAAAAAAAAATCTGATTCGTCCGATTGTCTTTTATTTAGAAAAGCATTGACTTAGAAAAAAAATGACACTATCGCATCAAATGTGCAAACAAATTATGTTATAAAACGGACGCTATCGGGAAACCTATTTCGGTAATCAGCCGAAAACGATACTACGTAAGTTGTACTTACAGAGATTGCCTGCTCAACGAGAAAATCGTCATACAGAGTCCTAAATAAAAAACAATATATATTTGACGAACTATTCTTCGTAGTTGCACAAAATAATTTGACGAAATCAACACGCGCACGAAATGTACAATTATCTTGAGCATAGGGTCATACGAGATACTGATCGGCCAAAATGGCGGCCGGACCGGAAGTGACGCTGGCGACACTGTCGCAGGACGGTGAGCGTACGAAACTTTCACCGAAAAGACGTTGAAAGCAAGCCTTTCATTGGATCGTGTAAACATATAAAATCGTAAAATCGTATTACATATCTTATTTCGTTTTGATATGTAATTTATAATCTTTTGCGATAAATCTTGCTCCAAACGCGTATTTCAATGGAATAGTTATATGACACTCGAAGTTTGGCGTCGCATTTTTTCTCCTTAGTTCTTGTTACTTCTTTGTGAGTTTTGTATTCAATGCCGCTTTATCCTTTATATTATTCACATTTGCTTTATATGACGATACGAATTTATAACTTTGACCAAGACACCAAGGGAAAAAATACCTGCACTGTTTGTTTATATGGTTGGCCATGAGTTGAAATGGAAATATTTTAACTTTCAAGTCATTTTGATGCGAATTTACTTTCCCGCCACCTAACATTTTTTCGTATCAAATTATAATACATGAATTCTTCGGAAAAAATCAATACCCTCTGCTTATTATCGCTGATAAATAAGTGAATAAACAAAAATCCCTTTTGAATCTTGTGTCGAACGTAAAAAGATGAGGTCAACTAAAGGATTTGACAAACCTTCCATTGAGTTCTTCATAATCTTCATTCAAAAATTCTAACAAATAATAGAGTCTAACCCTCGTCATTTCAAGAGATCCTTTTCATGTCTCGCTTGTTATATTGTCTGAAAATAAAATCTATATATACATGAACAAAAAAGTTCTTCTGATGAATCACGATTGTTTTTTTCTGAGAAGGTGTGGGGTGTGAGCAACAAGACTACACAGTAAATTTTTCGCGGTATTCCTGTAGGCTGTAAATAACGCGCGCAAATGCGTATCGAATTGTCACACAGACACACACAATATTGTACATAGTACAGAACGAGAACGGAGGCGGAAGGGAAAAGAAGTCAAGAAGAAGAGTAGAGTAGGTGCGAAAGGTTGACAGTAGGCATAGCCGGTGCGGCAAATACAACGCGTACATAAATTCGATTAACACGCTGATATTATGTGGTGGACCAAAGGATTAATTATCGACGAAACAACGGCGACGTAATTAGGCGAATAATCGACACCATGCAACAATTTGTGACAATTTTATTCTGTATAACATTGTCATATATTTCGACTGCTCAAACAGGGGTATGTTTTTGGTGTATACTTTTATATCTATATATATATATATTATAAAAATAAATATAAATATGTTCGTGCATACAAAGTGTTGTTTTCTCACCGTTGACTGATAGCAGCAAGAATGAGTGTAATACACTTTTTCTAGCTGCCACGTTGAGATAAAATTAATGAGATACGTTCCTTAAGTATGCTTTACAATTTTGATAAAAACTCGAGGTATATGGAAAAAAATGTTCTTATTTAATAAAAAAAAAAAACGTTCTTCATGAAATTGAAGTGAAAATAAAACGGTTTTGAAAATTCAGATCTTTACAATTCAAATTCTCTGTTACAAATCGATAAACTTATTAAGCTAACACTATATAGATGTTCATTTCTTGTCAAAAGGTTGTGACACGTGCATCACGGTCTTATTGCGACGTCTCTGGCGATGTCTCCGGTGCTCGATTTAACTTTACCGCTTTGGCGGATAAAGAGCGTGTCATCAAGGATGAAAAATTTGGCGATAGCTTGAGATTGGGATTGTGCGGTCCTTTGGCAGGACCATGCGACGGCAACCATGGTTACAGGATTTGCCTTACTAGGGACAATAGACAGTTCGGCATTGGTAAAAAAAATTTTATCACTATAAATATGTATACAATTGATTTGCAGATTTTCAAAAAGCTTTTCTACGATTTGCAAAGTTTACAGATTACAAAATTTTTATACATTCTTAAAAATATATATTTTTAGGTACAAAAAAACCAAATCCGTCATTTTAGTAGTTTCAGTGAAATAAAATTGTTGAAAATGGCCTTTTTATTTGCTTTTCATTTCAGGAATCCAACCACCTGATCATATGGATGTAGATAATGGTAATTTGGAATTCGTGTTTTGGGGAGATGTGTGCAAAGGAGACCAACATTATTCTGTGCACGTGATTATGAAATGCACCAATGAAGATGGTCACGACAACGAGCCAAAACTGATTCCACGGGTCAGTATCTATGCTGCGCTAAACATTGTCTTTTAAGAATTCTAAATTATGGAGATGATAAAATATGCGATGACGATTGCGCATGGCACTGAGCAATTAGCTATGATAATGATCATTTTGACTTTAACAACTCGATGTTTACAGGCAAAAGAAACGGACTGCACTTATTATATTGTATGGGAGAACAAGGCAGCTTGTGGTCCTGAAAATATGATTAATTGTACGGCTGTTGGAAGCAACGGCGAACACTATGATCTTAGTCCGCTCATGATGAGATCAGAGAATTACAAGATTCCTACGAGCAGTGATTCAGAGTCTGTGATTATTCTTAACGTTTGTCATTCTGTCGTCTTTGACTATGACGCGAGATGTCCGTTATCAGCGGGTTCGTGCTTGAGGGGAAGTAGCCGAGACAAAGAATTCATGTACATAATATATTATACCATTTTATACATTATAATCAGATTTATTTTTCACTATTTCAACGGTTTACATACATCCAAAGATGCCAAAATTATAATTGATGTCAATAATTGCTTTCATACTAAAAAAATACGTCAATTGAAAAACCGTTCGGTTATTTGGAGAGACGTGAATTTGGGACTAAAAATATTTACTAAAAATACCCAATAGATAAGTCGTAATTAACGTTTCAGTGAAACAGCTTTTTGCAAAATGGTATTCGCCGTCATCAGAACACTGACTGTACACTTGAACGCAAACATAAAAAACGCGATTTTGAGATCAAATTTTCTTCTCATAGCCCCAATGTGTTATCGATTCCTGGAAATTTTCCTAGAAATCATGTACAAAGAGTGATATTATCGAATTTGAATATTTTTAAAAAGAAGGATTTTTTACCCTTCCAGGTGTATGTAAGCCTCCAATATTGAATGCCGGCAAACATTTTGATACATATGATTTTTCGTTCTAAAATAGTTACAGAAATATAGGAGATGTTTATGAACCACCAAAATTCAACAATAAAACCAAACAACTTACCTTGACGTACGATAAGGGCCCAATGTGCACCAGCAGCGACCCTTTTCAACTTCACGTACAAACTATAATAACATTCATATGTGACTATCATGCAACCGTTAGTTTCGTTTAATTATTACAAACAGTGACGTACAAAAAAAGTGGAGCACGATGATCTTTTCCCCCATGGTTTCAAACATTATATCCATCAGCTACTTCGAATGCAAAAAGTCTCATTCGAAATTTGACAAAATTTGGTACCAACTTTTTGTTGGTTTTTTTTTTTAATCGTCCAAATTATTGGTGCAGCATGTTTCCGAAAGATCATTTTTTTCGCATCCTTTGTACGTCGTTGTGTATACTTATTGAAATGATTTTTGTTTCAACGGTCTTCACAAATTACTAAGGTGATTGATTTATTTTCTTAGAATACTCTGCCAGTGTATCTGGGAGAAGACACAGAGTGTCAACACAGACTCGTATGGAGGACCTCCGCTGCTTGCAGTATCGAATCACTAAAAAATGAAAGCATCGCAACTGCTGGAACCTGCAAAGTCACCGATCCTCTTACTAATATCGAGTTAGATACACTAATTTTTAACGGATGAATAGTAAATGCATTTTCTTGCCTGATAATTCGTCTTCCTCCACGATCGCACACAATTCAAAATCTGACATTTTATACCTTTTATCGTTGTTAGTAAATTATCTGTTTGAGAAAGAATTTAAAACTATTTCAAAAATTGATAAGTGACTTTTTTGATTACACTCACGAAAATTTGTGAGAATTTACGTACTTTTTTGAAATTTTGGAGGGAGAAATAAGTAACGAAGAAAATGTATTGCTAGTGCATTCATCCAAGGTTTGATTCGAATGACAAAACTTTGTAAATATCGTGTAAATGTTGATAATATTATTTAGATTCGATTTGCGTGAGCTGATGAACAAGGATTATCGTAGCAAAACAAATAACGGAATGGAATACAGTTTTCAAGTGTGTGGATCAGTTTCTGATGGTACTTGTTCAAATGATGCAGGTGAGTTCCATTTTCGTTATAGAGATCCAACGAAATTAAAAATTTCAGAGGAGGAAAATACAAATTTTCATCTCGAGTACTTTATTTTCAACAGGCGGATGTATCGTGAAAAACAAAACATCAACGGGCTTGGCAAATTCAAATTTAATGTGGAGACCAGGTGGCCCATATCTGAATTACACTAACGGGGCGGATTGCGGTAAAGGTCAACGTCGTTATACATTTATCGGGTTTTTTTGCGGCGCTGAAAAATCGACCAGCGGTCCTACAATCATGGAAAATGATGAATGTGCTTTAATAATTCATTGGAACATGCCGTTGGTTTGTCAAAAGCCGGTAAAACATCGTTTCCAATTCATTTAATAATTAATTTAAAAGTTATCAAACTCATGTTGAAGTGAACTATCAATCGTTCGGTCGATAAGAATCGTACTGTACGTTTTATGCGGAGAATTCTTGATATTTTAAAAAGCGTTTAAGTTACATGTTGACGTTCTTCTCTTTTCGTCAGAGAATAACGTGTAACTTTTATTTTCCTTGACATGTTAAGGATGTCCGAGAAAAATGTGTGACAGCTTTTTAGTTATTTCTCTTACACCCACACAACTGATAAATCAACTTTAAGTAACAACGCTACTGCATGAAATTCAAATAAGTACTGAAAATTTCCCGTCCTGTTTCACGTCAAATTCGATGCACTTATAAAATGCAGTGTGGCTAAATTTGTATCGTAGCATGTTTTAATAACGTAAAATAATATAAATAACGATAGATTTGCGAAACCATAATCGGATCATTTCAAATTTCTATAATTGCACATTTCCATTGAGATTTTTGAAAGAATAATACACAATTTTTAACCGATTGTAATTCACCACGTTCTTTGATTTCGTTCTTCAAGAATTTCGTTACCTGGTAAATCCATAAAGGATCTTTTTCGAATAACTAGCATGTAGCACAGTAATTATCTTAAAAATAGTATTTTCGATTTAACAACATTATAGTCATATTTGTACGATAAGAAAACCTTGAAATTCAAGTGGCTTAATCTTTGAGATATCAGTCAGCAATGACATTGAAATATTAATCTATCAGTGTTACAAACTGAATTTTCAACATGTCGTTTATCTTATGTGCAGATACATTGCATGACGAACGATGGCGAAATAGTTTTGGCCTCGTTAATAAAGGGAACCGATAATTACGTTGTCAAAGCCAACGACACAGAATTCCATATAAACATTTGTCGTCCTCTCGTTCCTAAACCGTACCTCACTTGTTCACACGGTAGTTCAGCTTGTCACGTAAAACCGGAATCGAATGGAAAATTTAGTAACGAAATCGTAAGTTATTGTTGAACAATATTGACAATAATAATTGAAATGATGCCAATTCAGTGAGGATAATTGAGAACCATTGAAAATTTTCAGACTCTCGGTTATGTCGATAAAAATCCGTTTTTCGACGAGAAGAAAAATGTCATTTTACGATACACCGGTGGATCTGTGTGCCCGGACGATAAGAACGCGAATATTTCTTCCAATTTTACATTCCTCTGTAATCATACCGCTGGTATTGTAAGTAAAAAAATTCAATCCAGTTCGTTGTTTAGAAAAAATCGCGACTGAATAGAGAAAGAAAAATCTATTAACGAATTTTATGAAATAGCAATTAGACTAAAATAACGATAAATAGCAATTAGAATAAAAGTTGTTGCTCATTCATACAATTGTAATCTCGCGAGTTTTCAGGGTGCTCCAATCTACAAGTATTATGAGAAGTGTACGCACGCTTTCGAGTGGGCGACGAGTATCGTTTGCCCCATCGGGATCGGACAATGGGAAAAAGATTGCACGATTTTCAATCCTCATTTATCGCACAGGATAAATTTGACTCCATTGAAAGAAAAAGTGCACAACGTGAGTGTTTTAAATATTCGTTTATTTTCTAAAAATATTGTATTATTGATATAAAATTATTTCTCGTACAAAATTCATTATTGGTATAATTTGTAACAATGATAACAATATATTTTCTTAATCATTATTTGGATCACTTGAAATTCGGGTCATTCGTTCCAAGTTTCTTTTATTAATCGTGTTCTTTTTGTTGTTCCAGGTGTTGAATGAGAAGGGTTATGAGTACAAAATAAATTTATGCGGTGAAAAGAATGATTGCAAAGGTTCAGCAGTTTGCAAAAATAGCGAGGGCTACGGTACCGCGTCAACAGTGATTTTCGATTACAATCGAAATGTGATAAAACTTAAATTCTCAAACGGCACTCAGTGCAAAGCTGGTGAGTAGATTCATTTCTTTGCTCCATTAATCAAGGTCTTGACTCAACCGTCTCGATAAAGTTACGTTCAAAAGTTAACTCTCCGGTTAATTTTTGAAAACAGGGATTTAACTTGAGGAATCATGTAACAATATTTATTGTTGGATGGATTAATATCAATAATAATTAATTAATAATTATTATTGATATTAATTGTTAATAACATTAATTATTAATAATTAATTGTTGTATATAAGTTTCTATAAGAATAAGAATGTTGAAAAATGTGAACTTTCGGAACAAATGTCTAATAAGAAGGTCAGAGTTTGCGAAATAACCACTTTTCTCATCTTTAATACACAGAGCTTATACTTTATATCGCTGTAACAACGACGAAACTAAACGATCAAGATTCTTGATTTTTTCAGACAAACTTTGTCATATATTCATCAAAAATTGAGGATAAAAAGAAAAAAAATCTGTTGAAAAGGTTCGAAGTTTTCCATGAAACGTGAAATTTTCCACTGCTCGTTATGAAAGGTTCAAAACTGTTCTACAGGTTTTTTGTCTGAATCACAGAGATACAGATAACTGACATTTCTTAAGAATAATTAAGATTTTTGATCGTTTAAATTCGAAGATACAGCGATTTGAAGAATAAGTTCCGTACACTAGATGCGGGAAAGCCGGTTATTTCTCATATTAGACATTTTTCTCGAAATTTTACATGTTTTGACATTCCTTCAAGGTACAACAATCAACATTATTACATTATTTTACAAGTTATATCCATGTTTTTAAAAATTGACCAGAGAGTTGAATCTTAAACGTGACTTTGGTGAGATTACAATGTTAAGTGAAAAGTGAATTACATGAAAATATTCACAGGTCGATACTCATCAGAAGTGCATCTAAGTTGCGACGAGTCCTCGGGAATCGGAGAACCGGAGCTTAGATTGGTGAGTTATAATTTTTTTCCTTTTTACATTTGCAGTATGATAATTTTCAATGTCGAGAATGTTCGTCGTTCGAAGAACGAGAAATTATATAAAAATGGTGTTTGAAGGTAAAATGCTGGAAATAAAAATTGACCTTCATTGATCCAGCGATTGTTAATCTTATGTCATTTACGTTTACGTTCGAGATTTGTCTATGAATTGTCCGGAAGTGAAAATTGGTTGTCAGTAATAATAATGTTGATAGAATCAGAAGTGACAAGGGGATGGTACGTCGATTAATTCGGATTTATCGTTCGAGGATTCGATATAGGGCGGCTGTACAGTTTGAAAAAATGATTTTTCACGTCGTGGTTGTTTGGTGGTTGTAAAGTCAGTCGGATGAGGCATAGCGTATTTGAGCTTTTGCCAGAACCAGGGATCGCCCCATTTGACGTATGTGTTCATGCTCAAGTAGGCTTTGAGCTCGGGGTCGAGATCCTCGGTCGGATCGATCTCACCGTACAGAATGACAATCAGCCGCGCTCTTCCTTCGCTGAGAGCTTGGCTATGAGCAGCTCGGAATTCCATTCGGCCCCAGACGCTCTCCAAAAAATTCGGTGAGAGTACAACGATAGTGCGACGCGATTCTTCTACCGAGCGTGCAATCTGCTTGGGTATCCATTCGCCGGCCAACCAATTTCTAAAGTGCACGCAAAGCTTGAACGGCTTTGGCCCAGCCTCGAGATTCGGCATGAGATCGTTAACGACGAAATCCTCGTCTTTGTGAGAATAACTGATGAACGCGTCAAAGATCTTGTCTTTGTCGAGCTCGTTCTCCGTCACAAACCATAGACACAAATTTTTCGCGTACAGCCAGACCTTAATTTCTTTTTGATAACGATAGTATACAGCAGCCAGAGACCCTAGAATTATGCCCAAAAGTCCCACGAGGGAACAACCAACTGCTATCCACATGACAGTCGTGGGACAGAATTCATCCGGGGTCATTTGATAAATGGGGGTTGAATCTCTTTCATAACAGGTGACTTTCAATAGATCCGGCATTTCGATGCTCTTTGTTTGTATGAAGTTCAAAAATTCACGCGAATCACAGTCGCACAACCACGGATTTGAATGCAGCGTGAGCTCCTTCAGTTGAGTCGAATCTTCCAAATAATCAAGAACCTCTTGATCCAATCTCGATAGTACGTTGTTATTCAATCTCAATACCTAATGAAAAAAGCAATCGAATATTTAACTTTCATTAGCATTGTCATTTTGCATCAACTGTAAGAGCGTCGAGAAAGAAATTAATTGAAAAAAATGAGTTCTCTTACCTTGAGATTGGGTGGAAGCGTCTCAAGGGAAATACTCGAAATATCGTTATGATTTAAATCCAATATTGAGATTCTCTCAGAACCAGACCGATCAAAATTAGGCACGCTCGTTAACCAATTGCCACTGAGATCCAATTCTATCGAATGATGGGCCGGACACTCGAACTTTGTTGGAATTTCAATGAATCCTCCGTTGGCACAGTTGATCAAACAAGCTCTGTTCTCCGGTCTCACGTGACATGCGCATCGATCGGGACAGGAATTCTTGAATTTTGCCTCTTCGCACTGAAGGCTCATTGACCGCAATTTAGTTATTGGTGTTTCTTTCAATTCAGCCGGTGAATTGCACTTAGTTCTTCCGATTTCAAGGCTAAACGCTTTTCTCACATTATCGTGCAATCTTCCTTCCAGATAACGAAGCAAATCATAGATATCACAATCGCATTCTATCGGATTGTTTTCTATTGAGATCCTCACGTTTCGTGAATATGTTCGCTCGATCGCCCATGAGTCAACCCCTTTCAAATAGACGTGACTTATGTTGTTGTGCGAGAGATCGACGAACAAATTTTCTGACAAAAATTGCAAGTCTTCGTGCTAAAATGACAACAAAATAATATACCGAATTATTTTCATAAAAAATTTTCAAGTTTCAATAATTCATTATCAATTATCATAAAATTAATTCTAAATTTCCTCCCAGTCAAGTTTTCATTACTTTTTTTATTGTTTTTGTTTCAATTCGAAACTATTTTTAATAGATTAATTTTCATGTTCCAAAAATTGCGTTACATTCTTATTCAATATATTCGTATTTAAATGAAAATAAATTTTCGTTCTCGGGACGAAGATGTAAACAGAAAAAAAAAATATGTAGATAAAGTTCATTATTTACCTGCAAGTTTTGGAGATCGTTGTAGGCGAGATCGAGAAACCGAATAGAATTCATCGAGAACATCCAGTCGGCAAAAATATTGTTAATGTTGTTGTGATCCAAGCGAAGTTCCTCGAGGTTCTTGGCGTAGTGGAACGGTGAGTTGATCGTTGTTTTCGATGAGCGCAGCGTTAACAAGTTGAACGAAAATTTGGCAATGTTGAGATTTACCAAAGTGAAAAACGCGCGATCGTGAATTTCGATCAAGTTGTTTCTTTCCATGTTCAATTCTCGCAATGACGTTAGTCCGGCAAAGAGATTCCTGACACAACACAAAATATTCATTTAATGATTACACTTGGGCGGGAAAACATACAGAAAGATTTATTAAAAAGTTGACTCAATTTTTATTATCCCTAGAAAATCCCCATATACCAAAAAAAGATCAAAGTAACAATTATTTTAATGATTGAATCATTAATTAACCTTTTTAAAAAAATGTTGTAGGATTGATAAATAATAACAGTTATAGAAATATTTGCATGCAAATAATCCATCAAGCTTGAGAGAGTGCGTGAGAGAGAGAGAGAGAGGATGAAAAAGGATAAACAAAGATTAAAAAATGTAGAAATAAATAAGACTGAATATATCTTACTCAGAAATGGTCGTAATTTGATTCCTGGAGAGATCCAATTTAACGAGTCTTTGTAAATTCGAAAACACATGTTCGGGCAAATAGAAGATTTCATTAAAGCTTAGATCGATAGTAACAATATGTTCATTATCTTGAAAAATATTGTTGGGTAAAGTTGATAGATAGTTCCTTTCGAGGTTTAGAGTTTTGATATTTATCGCACCGCGAAATAAATTTTCGGGTAACTGGATCAAACCGTTTTTCCTCAATTTAATGGTACTGAGATTCGTTAAGTTTGCGAAGAATCGATCGGGCAGCGTAGTCATATTCCTGCGATTTTCCATGAGTACGAAGATCCGGAGGTCGGTGCAGTTTGCGAGTAAATCATCGGGCAAGGATTCCGAAGTAAAATTATTTTGAGAAAGATTGATGGTCTTCAGATGACGAACATTAGCGAAAATTCCATTAGGCAAAGTTTCGAGCTTGTTGCGTTGTAAACCAAGAGCTTCAAGGGCGACGAGTCTTTCAAAGGTATTCGGTGCTATGTCGTTTATTTTGTTGTTCCACAGGTTGAGTAAATGAAGATGAGAAAGTTTTTCAAAAACTGTAGAGTTGAGACTTGTCAGCTGGTTGCTGCTCAGTTCGATTGCCTCCAGTTCGATCGATGAAACAAATAAATTATTTGGCAAATACTGCAAATTTGAGTCTTGTAAATTGAGCATTTTTAAATTTGGAAGATGTTGAAAAAGATTCTCGGGAATAGCACTCAAGTCAATAGCTGTCAGAGTTAATTCTTTCAGAGTGCTTAAACCTCGGAAAGTCTCTGCCGTGATCTCAGATTTCTGATCATAGATCGACCGAAATAGTAATTCTTCGATCTCATCGACAAGCAATTGTTTCACGATGGATTCTAAGCGGTTACCTTCCGGTAAATTGCAAGTATCAAAGGACAAGGAATTCACTCCTTGAACTCGAATTTTATAGCCGAGATGAAAATTGGTCCAATTCGCCATATTTCTACATGTCAATCTGACGTAATTTTCTGGTAGTATTTGAACTTGAACGACACCGATCGATGTTGTGGCACAATTAACGATGTAAACCTCTCCGTCGAAACCTAATCGACAGTCGTTACATCCCTCGCCCTTTGGACACTCGAAACTTCTAACGGTCGTTATAATTGTTAAAACAATTACGGACAAGCACTTCCAATTCATTTTTTCACGTTTTTAAATAATCTCCGCACTTGAAAATGTTCAGTAAGATTCACTGTGGTCGGGCACAAACGTTGGCACTGAATTTATAAATTTTATTAAAAATATAAAACGTTTAAAAGTTAGAGTTCCTCTTAAACAGGCTAATTTCAAGTGTACCGATCAACACGTTCGATCGGACTGTTCGACGAGTTCGATTTCTGCGATTATGTTCGTCCAAGGGTTTGAAAAATAATAGAAAGCGGTGGGGAGAGTCGAGAACGGCGATTGGTCGGTGAATGAGACAATATACGTTGAACTCTTTTGTCTCTTCCCATTTCCATTTAGTTGATATTTTCATTCAATGGCGACCGGACAGCAGGTATCGAGTAAGGATAATCACCTACTGGCGCTCTTGGGTTTTACCCCAAAGACCCCAAACGAAATCTATAAATTATATCCTTTTGACAAATTTCTTGCAAGTCTTAAGGGATATACGATATTCAGCCTACACTCGCCATTAAATATTGACCCATTGTCGTCTCCTAGACGTAGGAGACTTTAATGATCGTTTAGCAGCAGATGGTCAGTATAAATATGACTTTGAAAAAATATATTTCTTCTTCTATAAAATGAACTAGCGTTGTTTCGAATACCCAGGAATTTATCGATCGTTTTTGAGCATTGGAATAAAAATTTTGTTTTCTCAATTTATAACGTATTTGTCAAATCGGCTGGAATGAAGAAATAAAATTGTCACATTACTCCAACAATTCCCTAATATATTTTTTCGATTATATTGACAATGCCTGAAGTATTATATGTTCATCCGATCGATAGTTTTAGAAATAATCACGACAATTTTTTTTTACGACCCAGAACGACACATTATCAAGACTCGAGGGATCATTTTACTAGGGACAATCAACAATGTTATCCAAATCTGTCGGGAACAACCCAGCATATTTCTCTATGAAATCCGCATAATATGTAATCCTTGGGAATTCCACAATAGTTTGAATCTTTTAATTCCTTAGTAAAACCTACACAGCGGTTATTTTTCAAGAGTGAAGTTTTAGCAGGCATGGCTAAGTTCTTACATTCGTTAGACAAAAGAAAAACACTGTCGTCTTCCAGTTTTAATAAAAAAAAAAAGATCCAACCATTCGCTTGACAAATGACTCATTAAATCACGATGATAGGAACGATGATGTTCCTTATTCGTTAAAATGATCGTTCAAGCTATTTCAGTTTGGATAACCAAAAAAATGAAATATTTTTTAGAAGTTTTGTCGGTGTATAAGAAAAAAAATTGTAAGGAATATTTAAATAGAGAAATATTTATTACTTCATATTCTTACAAACTTATATCTATATGTACAATAATAATTAAAATTTATTCCGGTAAACCCGTGAATTATAATTACACTCAGTCTTATAGAAATTACGAATCATGTCGTAAAAAATTGTTTTTTCGTTACGAAAATTCTCATGCCACGATCGTTTCAAACGTTATAAATACTTCTGATTTCGTGGATGGTAATGAAAATTTGCAAATTTTCACTATTTATGTATGAATTTGTATCAAGGCGAGATTCGGCGATCGATCGTCGAAATAATAGTTTTTTTTTCGTTGATGGGATTAAATTTGTGTCCGCAATAATTTAAAATGTGGAGGAAAAAATGAGTATCATTAAATGCAAATGAAATATCGTGGATCGATATTATTCAGTCGTTATGTGCTAAGATTTTTACGCCCGCACGGAATATTCAACTCGAAACGAATCACGTTGAGTTATTCGAAGTTTTGGCGTACAATTAAAATTGAGAAAAAATAGAGTCGTACGGACTAAACAAGACTCTAACGTTATCGTCTTTTGATTTATTTTTTCCACCGACAGTGTCTTCACACTTTGATTTTTATTGAAATTTCATTTTTTTTAAATCCACTTGAATACACTGTTAGTGGAAAAAATGTTTGGGGAGATCCTTGGAATGTAAAACATTTTTTTCCGTAGACCGTCCCGCCTGTCATATTTTTCCTCGTCTTTCAAGCCATGGGAATACTCGAACGATCCTCGAAATGAGCGAGAGAGAACTTTCAATCTAGCCCAGAGGTTCTATCGACGGAAGGAGTTTCCGTCAAACTGTCGTACATTGAATTTTGTTGATAAAAACGTTACTATTTTTGGTGCTCGAATTTAAGAGGACTGGCGATAACGCTTGTTGATTGATGTTGTTGATCGATGGCTTTTCGTATTCATTATTAGTGACGTCATTGACGATAAAAATCTTAACAGAATCTGCAGGCGGTGTGGAAGAAATAGGTGGCGTAGAGGGAGTTCCCGGTGGTTTGATAAGTTCGGATTTGTCATTTGGCATCGCGATGCGAGGAGGTTGTGTACTTTCAAATATGTTTTTGCGTGGTTCACGTTTCTTTAATTCGGTAGGATGAGGCATTGCGTATTTAAGTTTTTGCCAGAACCAGGGGTCGCCCCATTTGACGTATGTGTTCATGCTCAAATAGGCTTTGAGCTCGGGATCGAGATCCTCGGTTGGACCGATATCACCGTACACAATGACAATCACCCGTGCTCTTCCTTCGCTGAGAGCTTGGCTGTGAGCAGCTCGAAATTCCATTCGGCCCCAGACACTTTCCAAAAAATTCGGTGAGAGTACGACGATAGTACGACGCGATTCTTCGACCGAGCGTGCAATCTGTTTGGGTATCCATTCGCCGGCCAACCAATCTCTGAAATGTACGCAAAGCTTGAACGGCTTTGGCCCAGCCTCGAGATTCGGCATGAGATCGTTAACGACGAAATCCTCGTCTCTGTGAGAATAACTGATAAACGCGTCAAAGATCTTGTCCCTGTCGAGCTCGTTCTCCGTCACGAACCACAGACACAAATTTTTCGCGTACAACCAGACCTTGATTTCTTTCTGATAACGATAGTACAGAGCAGCCAGAGCCCCGAGGATTATTCCTAAAAGTGCCACGAGGGAACAACCAACCGCTATCCACACGATATTCGTAGGACAAAATTCTTCCGGTGTCATTTGATAGACGGCGGGCGATTTTCTATCCGAACAAGTAACCTCCAGCAGATGACGCAGATTAAGACTCTTTTTTTGTATAAAACTAAGAAATTGTCGGGCTTCGCAATCGCACACCCATGGATTGGAATGTAACGTGAGATCTGTCAGTTCTGTTGAGTTTTCGAAATAATCGAGAACGGCTTGATCCAATCTTGACAAATTGTTGTTATCCAATTTCAGCACCTGAAAGGCAATCATAGATTTGATGCGTTAGTTCATGTTTTACTCGATGGGAAATAAAGGCATATGTTCAACTTTTTTTAAAAATAATACTAACTTTTAGATTGCTCGAGAGGCTTTCAACAGAGATTTTCGAAATATTATTGTTATCCAACGCCAATACGGTAACTTTGTCGTAACCACTGTCTTCAAAATTGGGCATTTCGGTCAAAGAATTACCGCTAAGATTCAATTGCACGATCGAATGTTTGAGCAATGTATGGACAGTTGGCGGAGGCTGGGTCAGACCGGCGTTTGCACAATTTATTATGTAAGCTTCGTCATGAGGTCTCAATTGACATGCGCATGGACTCGGGCAATCGCTATCATTTTTCGCTATTTTCGTGTCACATATTAAAGTACGTGATTTCAAATCGGTTACTGCGATGTCGACGAAATCGTTGGGCGCAGTGCATTTCAATTTTCCAACAACCAGATGAAAAGCGTTTTGTACATTCGGATGCAAATCTCCCTCGAGATAACGAAGCAAATTGTACATCTCGCAGTCGCATTCGATCGGATTATTTTCCACTGATATTATCACGTTGGTCGAATAGGCTCGGTCGATCGCCCATATTTCCACTTTGTCAAGATTTATGTGACGGATTTTGTTGAACGTTAAGTCGACTTTCAAATTTGGTGACAAAAACTGCAGATCGTTGTCCTTGAATAAAAAATTTAAAAAAGTTCATTAAACACTTTAATTGATCGCGATTTTACACAAATTTTAGAGTGAAAAAGAACCGACGATTACTTCAAAAAAATTATTCGGAGGAGGTATCCGAGATTCATAAAATCATTGAATTTTCGATGCAATTGGAGTTTTTTTTATGTATGGTTATAAAAAAAAAAGTAAATACCGATAAAGTCTGGAAGTTGTTATGGGAGAGATTCAGTACTCGAAGAGTGCTCATCACCCACATCCAATCATCGAATATGTCAGATACGTTGTTGTGATCCAAGTGAAGCTCTTCAAGTTCTGCGCACGATTGAAAGGGTGATCCGAGTGTTCCCCACGATGATTTTAGTGTCAGTGAATTGTACGAGAATTTAGCTATTTTCAATTCTTGCAAAGAGATGAACGCTCCGAGGGGAATGTCCGTCATGTTGTTTCTTTCCATGTTCAACACGTGCAAAGTAGAAAGTCCGGAGAAAAGATGCCTGATGAATAAATAAATAATAATTAGAAGAAGAAAACGAGATAAATACAAAAAAAAATGTGTTACTATCAACAGAGAAAACAATTCGAGTCTGGAATAAAAAATAACGATAGAGAAGAGAAAAAAAATAAAAAAGGGATTTGAAAAATATATCTTACCCCGAAACAGTGGCAATGTGATTCTTAGAAAGATCCAAACTGACGATATGTCGTAAACTTGAGAAGACACCATCGGGCAAAGAAGAAATTTCATTAAAGCTCAGATCGAGGTGTAAAATATGTTGATTATCTTGAAAAATGTTTTTCGGTAAAGTTGACAGATAATTTCTCTCGAGGTTGACATTTTTAATATTAATTGCACCCCGAAAGACGTCTTCGGGCAACGTAGTTAAACCGACTTTTCTCAATTTGACGGTGTCGAGGTTTATCAAATTGGCAAAAAATCGTTCAGGCAGCGTAGTAATGTTTCTTCTGTTTTCAATGAGTGTGAAAGTGTGAAGGTTCGTGCAGTTTGTCAACAAGTCAGCGGGCAGTGATCCTTCAGAGAAATTATTTTGGGATAAATGAACAATTTTGAGTTTAGGAAGATGAGTGAACATTTGGGCGGGAAGAGTTTCAAGGTTGTTGCGTTGCAAATCAAGTCGTTCAAGGGCTGGCAGTCCATTGAAGGTATTGGGCTCTATATTTGCAATATTGTTGTCCAATATGTTGAGTATCTTGAGATGAGCGAGATTTCCAAAAGTGTTTTCATCCAGAGCAACAAGTCCGTTGGCACTTATCTCGATGAGTTCAAGTTTCGTCGGGCTGAAGAGATTTTTCGGCAATTGATGCAAATTATTGTCACGTAGACTGAGAACAGTTAGATTTGTCATACCCTCGAGTAGGTCGTCCGGAAGGATGGTAAAATTGTTGTTAGAAAGTATCAAAGTTTTTACACTGCTCAAGCCCCTTAAAGTCTCACTGGTGAGTTTGAAGCTGAGATTCATATACGACGAGAACTGCACCATCTCAAGATTTTCAATTTGCAATTGATTTGCAATTGATGCAAAACCATTCCTTTCTGGCAAATTGCACATTTTGAAAAATAGTTTTTTCACCCCTTGAGTTAGGTGCGACGAGCCGAGCTTGAATCCTGTCCAGTTTACCGCTTCATTACAAATCAATTGAACGTAATCGTTCGGACGTATCTCCACCGTTACAATTCCGTTGTTACCCGTTTCGCAATCCGTATGGTATGTATCCTCCTGATAATGCATACAAGTACTGCATCCTGGGCCCTCGGGACATTCAGAGCCTCGGGTGCACACTGACAGTGATAAAATTATACACCACCATCGCCAGTCCATGTTTTCTTTTTTCCTTTTTTCACCAACCTTCGATCCCTGTTTGAAAAACAAAATAATCTCGTGACAAACGATAAACGGTATATGGTATTTACAGGAGAGATGGTTAACCCTCTCGTTTGTCACGAAATTGGAATTTCCCGTCAACTGTACCGAGGGGAGAGCAAACTTTAGCTTTTCTTAACGGCTTATATCTCGGAGCCAATTGCGTCAATTTTAATTTTTTGTTTTTGAAAATATAAGATTCGAATTTGAAAAAACTTGAAAAATTCATCATTTAAACGCTCTAAGACATGAATTTGATGGTGATTAAGAATCTGATTTGGATTGAGTATCGACTGTATATATATATATATATATATTTTTTTTTTTTTTTAATAAATATCAGATCGTACGATTTTGAATGAATTCTGGAAAATTCTTTGGTGTATATTCAAGTTTCCAAAAAAATGCCATCGCGATTTTAAAAAATCCGTAAATGTTACAAACAATGTCCCACCAAGACTGAAAGTGTTTAAAAGAAACTTGAAAAATGTATAAGCTTCGGCGAAATATATTAAAATTCACTCCCAGCTCGAAGTATTGACTTTCAAAGCTAAAGTTTTTGCATTAACCATCTTTCCTGGGCTTATCCAATCTGCAGTTTAAAAATATATAAATAAACTTTTATTTATACATTTTATGATTATTGTGCCTTTTAAAAATATCATGAATATATAATTAGAAGTATTATTAAAAATTTCGTAACCACATCGTTGTCTGGGAAACGCCCAAAACCGCGTCCGTTGAGATATTTCACATTCAATCGTGCGAAATTCTATTCACACGGCCATTCTTATTTATCAATATGCTAAGCACACGCGCGAGCCTCCTGCACAAACAGAAGAGACGACTAATGTTTGTAACTCCCTATCCCTCTCTCTCTCTCTCGCTCTTTTAATTTACTCCCACTGTGAATCGTCAACTTCAGCTCCAACGAGTGGTCAAGGCCAAAACTCTGATCACTCAACTATGGCTCGCCAGTAGCGAGTACACAAAAGATAAACTCTGCTTTCTCTCTCGCTCTTATTCCTCGCTTGTCCGCCTCATCGTTCACTCATTCGCATTTATTCTAATAACACGGGTTTCATTATATCTCTAAAAATTGACCTCGGGATAATTATCGCGAATTTGAAGGCAAATCCTCCCGAAATCGATATGAGATGAAAAAACACGATTTCAACGGTTGAAGAGAAAAATATTTCAAACCGTTACAGAGAAATACGATTAAAACTGGAGAGATATTTTTTTACTTCATACACAAGTTTCAGAGCAAGGGGTCAAAATAAAAGAACACGTAAAAGTACACACCAATTTTTTTTTTCTTTCGTTGACACCAAAAGTTTAGAATTAATGACATATCGTAAGAGAAATTGCTTAGATTAACCGTTAAAAGAAATCTAATCGTTTGAATTAATCGAGCTGCAGGAGTCTTATCTTAAATTTGTACTATGACCACAAATCTAAGAGTTCACTAAAATAAATCCATCAAATTGAAACGCAATAGTAAAAAAAATGAATCGGCATCATTTATTCAATTGGCGTATTCATGTTTACGGACGATCTTTGCTCAAACATTTCGGGTTAACTGTGACGAACAATGGCATTGACCGATATTCGGGTTAATGACCTTTACGTACCTCGATTACCTCTGCGATATTATATGAAAAATTACATGCATTTTGTCACGCTTCGGAAGACACCGAAGACACCATTATCGTCTGTTCCCCTCTACAGTCACTTGGTCTCGTAATCCCTTTCGGTTTCACTCTATCGCATTCCTATTCATTACCATTGCAAAGATTTTACTTTCTATTTATTGCATTTTTTTTTTAAATTTCGTACAAATTTAAACTCACTGTTCAATCAGACGATAAAATTCTCTTAGTTTTTATCGTCATTAATATTATGTAGTAAATGACTGAGGAAGTAGTCAATTTTAAAAATAATAAATTAAATAAATTATTATAATTACACTCAATTGGGGTTCTCAAATGGGTTCTTATATAAATTACGAATAATAAAGCACTTGGTCGAGTTTGCAAATCACACAAGCCCACCCGGGACATTGACCTTTTTTTTCTTGGGATATAATGCGGTTTTGCTTCATTGTTCTCGAGAATAAACACTTTCGGGGTTTCACTGAGTCTATGGTGTGTATTATGAAAAAAAAGATGTGCTGTATAAAAATTCACGTATTCGTACGTACGGCACGTTGATATTTTTACGTTCTCTTTTGACACGGACATACACGCACCCGAGGATTTACTCATACACGTAGACACACGTGGAGAATGAGGCGGAGCTATACCACGAAACCTCGCATTCTGGTTAGACAACTTTTTTAAAATACGTCAACATAGGCGCGACAGAGTGGATACGATTTCTATAGATATTTACAGACCGAGTATTCGCTTCGTCGATACTTGGAATTACGGACAGAAATATCCTTATTTTTCTTTAAATATTCCGAGGGATGGATAACACTGCTAAATAAGATGTAGAAAAAAAAACTATGCTATGCCAAAATTTACGTAATATATGAAATTAATGGTGAAAGTACGAACGTAATCATTGACGCGCGCCATTTTTTTCTCGATAAGACTTACATTTTAATCCCACTAGCTCGTAATCTATAAACGTGACGAGACTCTTGGATGATCGATAACTGATAACCCGCACGGATTCTTCTTTCACCATAGAAACAAATTTGCTTATGTTTTTTCCTCTCCAATAGTGTAGCGATTATTATTTTATCGACCATGAACTTGCCCTTGTTCCAGAGCGAATATTTTTCATTTCAAATAATTGTACATTCGTGTTGCATTTCCCGTGAGGGGATTCACAGTGAAAATCGATCGGGAATTTCCATTCGCGAGACAACGACGAAGCTATACACACACGCATTTATTATTTTATTTCAATCCGAGGCTTTCCTAGAACTTCGCGATTATGGCTGATCATAAGGAAACCTGTATTTTATATGTGTTTACAACACGACTGAGGGACTGATTCTTTAATTGATTGGCACTCGTATTGGCGCCGCGATATTCCCATTACGTGTGTCAATCAACAAAGTGAATGCATTTTCGAATTATTATATTATTTTCGATCGATCGCATTGGTAGAAGAAACTTAGCAACTGTAGAAAATATTTTTTTTAACACTTTTGAGAATGAAATTCAAAAAAATGACCTCATTCGATCTTCAGATGTGTTTCTAAAAGATATGAATTGCGCGTGAAGAGCAAAGTTTAACAGCACGTCCGATGTGTTCCCTCCTCATGTTATCGTATTTTTTGTTGATATTTTTTTTAATTTGGCAAATTAAAATGAAAATGGCAAGATGATACATTTGTAATGTAAAATTTGAGGCTCTTGTCCCTCTCTCATGTAAATACAAGTATCCGTTAGCGCGAATGACGTCATGTGCGATATCTCGTGTTCCGGAAACTGTGTTTTCCGCTCGAGCAGAGTCGCAAACAAAAAAACGAGAAAAAAAATCATGAATTTAGTTTGAATTCTGAGAGAGAGCGTTTGAGATCTCAACGTTTATCTTTTTGAGTATGAACGTGCGATTTACAATGCGCAGTTATGTCAAAATGTCAAGAGAAACGCGATTATCGAACGTGATAAGAGCTTCCGCGATTCATCGAGACTTTATGTTTTCAAGATTTGTTGAATACCTCCGTATAAGCCGATTTTTACCGCCAATGGCTTATAAAGAGCCATTTTTTATACCCAACAAACCTACAGACGTATGTATACGTTTGTATCAATTAGATAAGAGAAATTTTCACCGCGAATGAGCGTTACGTAAAAAGACAACCATAAGGCAGCTCGAGCCGCTACTGGTTTGTTTGTTGATTCGCGATTACTCACCGTCTGATCGTCTACAGATCCCAGTGGATTTAGCGCTTGCGAGTTAAAGATTTTCTTCGTTCCTTCGTGTATGTATATTTATTCATATATACATACGCGTAGATAAATATCCATACACAGATTTATACGTGCAAATTTACGTTTGTACACAAAACAATTTATTATGCCGGATCAAAGAATTTTCTTAACCTCAACTCGCACGTACTGATATTTGTTGTGGTAGCACTTTTTATATTTATCCTTCTTCGAACTACCGTCGCGAAAAAATGTTCTTCGAATACCCAAAATCCGATTCGTTTTAATCGTTAAGATAAATTTCAATTTCGCTAATGAAAACACGCTCGAATACGCGAGGTACTAACTCGCGAGCGCGAGACCAATGGGCGGATGTTCTCGGGAGCGAAGCTCGCGACAAACTGACGGTTGGTTCGTGCGTCTTTCGCGGTCCCGGATACTCCTCTCCGATCTCCGATCCTCCACGCGTTTCGAAAGAGAGCACGTTTTTTTCTCTTTTCTTTCTCGCTCCGCTCTCTTCGTCGCACTACATCTTTCGGAAGCATCGTTTTTCTCAACACACACGTACATATCTTGTGTCTACTAGGAAAAAAGCGATCTTCAAAAACAAATAATTCGATGTGATTTTTTGTTCTTTCTTTTTTCAACCTCCTCAACAGCACCGCCCATTTTTTATTGGATTACTCGTACGCCATGGGGATTTTATTTCGCTGTTGATTGCTCGTAAACGAATCTATCGATTGACTGCGTTACCTTGTTTACCACACGATGAAATTTTTTTTTCTCCCAATAAAAGTGACGTTCGACGGTTGAAAAAAAAGTGTAAACAGTCTCATGCAAACGACGTTCCAAAAATTCCAAAAAGCTGGGAATATCCGACGAATTTCACGAAAATTATTATTTTCAGTTTTTTTTTTTCATTTTAAAAACAAAAATTAAAATTAAAAAGTACAATTGATTCTCAATGAAAATTTCACATTCATGGCATTATTTACTTCTTTTTTCCCCATTTTATCGTGGAATGTATTTTTAGTCCAATTAAAGTTTTCAAAAAGATGTCAAAGCGTTCCCATAGTTAGTTTCGTCCACACATAGAAACGCGACGCTCGTTTATTCCCAAATTTATGGTGCGTGTCGACCAAGGCAGGGCGACAAGTTTTACAGTTTTCGTAGAGTTTCGAATCAGCCTGGACGCCAATGACCCATAAGTTGACAACGTGGGGTCAAATTTCTATCCAATAAACAAATTTTATTGAAATTTTATTCATAAAAAAGAAACTAATTTTAGTAACGTTTTTATCAGAAAATAATTCCTTCCAATTAGTCGAAGCAATTATTATTATTATTAATTGGGAATTAATTAAAATTTCGAAAAATATTGTGTCGTTTTATAGTCGCTCCACACGCCTTTTCTTCAATCGAACGTGTTTGGATTTCGATACACTAAATATATCTGTATAGTAAATCCCATAACTTCAGGAATTAGAAAAAAAAAACGGGACATACAATAATACCGTGAGGATTGAGCGGGACCGCGCGAGCGTGGGATTATGTCGAGGAAGCGAGCTGAAGATCACGTTTTCCTTTGGATCATGTGTCAGAAGTCTGGAAACTTTCGAAATATGTCAAAATCCCTTATGTTTCCTTTACGCCGCCTTCTCCCACTCTTTGCCCTTGACTTCCGTAGCGTTACAACGATGCGAGCAATTCGAGGAGCTTCTTGCATCTGTGTTGCATCTCTTCCACGCCTCTCACAGATCTTCAAGATGTTGTTTTTTTTAGCTTGCTTCAGGCCTAAGTTAACTGAGATAAAAATGACTTCTGGAAAAATTCATGATAACTAATCCATTCATTTTTTTTTATGGATATTAATAGATTTTACCAAATTGTTACTCTGAGCTATAAATTGATTTGAACGAATAATTTTGGTATTTATTGGAATTTATTTATTGTTATTATTATTATTATTTATTATTCAGTCAATTCTTTATGAATAGTTGAAGAACAAAAGAAATTGTTGAGTGGAATGAATAAAAAATTCAAACGTATGTTGGAAAAAAAAAACGATGAATAATTCAGTGATCACGCAAAGACGGTTTTTAGTCGCAAGGATTTATCGTAGTGTGTTCTGGCCGCCACGTGGGTTTGCCGAACGTGCTAGAATAAAGGCAAATTTCTTCCCCATACAATTACAAGCCCTACGCCGACTCATGGCACTTTTTCTATTCTTCCTGGGAAAGATTGTCATGGGCTCGTGATCCATGTGCACATATGCTTCCGGCAAAGCCATCAAATCTCTTGTTCTGGCGTTGTTGCTGCTCGTGCTCCTGCTGCTCATTCTGGCTACAACAGAAATTCTTCGTTCCAAGCACTAAAGCCCCAATAACAATTTGAGGCTGGAAAAGATCTCGTAAAAACAGAAAAGTTTCGAGGATTTCGTATTTATTTATACAGATTGTATTTCCGTGCGCACGCGACTGATTTTTATGGCGGCTGCACGCTACACGTGACCTTGTCACTCTCTTTCTCCCACAGTGTTCTAAACTCGATTAATACTGCAGGCATGCACGATAAGAAAAAAAATGAGCAATTAAGCTCGAAGAGCATCTGGTATAATTAAACTTTCAGTTTTTTTTTTTTAAATCTTTCGTCGTAAATTTAGTTACGATTATTTTGGACAACAAAACGGAAATCCTGGAACATACATGGAAAAAAAAGTTAACTTGAAAGGTATCCCTACAGAATGGAAACAATGACTTTCAATGTTTGGTTATTTTCACTGTGAAGAATGCGAATTTTCATAAAAATGAAATCAAAATTATTAAATTAAATTAAATAATAAAAATTAATTTAAAAAAATTGCCCAACGTTTAAGGTCATCCTCTGTTTTTCGTTCTGTAACGGTACTTTATAAGATTTACTTATTTTCAGGAAATTATTTTAATTATCTTCAGTTCTTTTCTAACTATTTCGAAGCTTTCCATTGATTGTCTTTGCTACTTACCGAATCGTCCTAGTAAAAATTCAGTTCTTAACTCCATCGGTCCATTAAAGAGTACAGAAAATCATTTTAGTCTATGACAAGCACCACGAATACCATAATTTATGTTTCAGTACACAAAAATATGTTTTTTTGCAATTTCTGTTCTTCGATACCTTAGAACATTGAAAATCTAAGATTTTTGAAAGGATAGATTTTTGCAGAAGCGTAGAGTAGGGAAAAAAAATTTCACTCTTTGAAATGTCTCACAGATTTATAAAATTTATTTTTTAATTGCATGATTCAGTAGATAAAATCTTTTTCAATCCTTTATAGAGGTTTTATACCCCTTAATAAATTATCAAACGGTATTTCGTTCGAGTAAAAAATGTTATATTCGAAGGGCTTGAAGAAATGGGAAATTGAACGAATTAGGACCAGTTCACACTACATTAGGTTACAACGAAATCGAGGTAGAATTTGAATGATGGGATAAACAAGTTTTGGCCTTGCAGTGACATTCTCCTAGCGAGAGCAGGCAGCGTAGCGGTCATACAAGGAAAGTGGCCAGGCCCAGGGATTTTTCAATCGTATACTTCGGTATTTCCTAAGCCTTAAACCCTGAACCCTTTTTCCAACATGATTAACTACGGGATCGAACAGACAATCGTTATACGGTATAATAAACAGATATATAATAAATATACAAGACCTGCATTTTTATGACGAACAAGATACCGTTGGGTGCTACCGATTATTACGGGAGGCTCTTTTGCCTCGGAAGACCCTTATGCCTTCGGAGAATCCAGTACTTGATAATCTTCGTACCGGATGCATACGCAACTCGAGTGGTTCGATAATCCAAACAGACTATTTTATGTGTAACTCCATAACTTATGTTTTCCAGACTTGTATTTTTCTTAGCTCTGGCTCTTGAGAGTCAACTTGAAAAAACTCTGAAAGAATTTTCACTTCCGTAAATTTTGTTAAAGCTAACCTGGCACGCCTTAATAACGCCTACAAAATACATAAATGAAATAAATAACTGTACAATCTATGTGAATAAATTTTTAGACAAGTATTTTTTTTCCTCCAACGAAGTTAACGGACTAATGAACTTTTTTGCGTTCTCTCCAAAGCTTAATTTATGCTAAAGTATTTACAATTTTTTAAATATTCTTTACATCAATAATTATATTATTGTTATTTTGGGCTAAAAAAAAACCATTCTTTCGAAAAAGTAGAATGAATTTAGTTCAAAATGAAAGTATCGTCAATTCTGTGCAAAAGTGTTGGCAGTCCACAAAATATTTCTGAAGAAGAGATGATTGACGACGAAAAATGAATTCGGGTCAAAATGACCCACTGTCCCAATAGAAAGTGGGCATAAAAGCTTTCAAATAAGGGAATAGGATTTTTTTAAAAGAAAAGTCAATCTCTTATTCATAAATTTACGAATTTTTATTTAATTGATTTGTGACAGTACATTGCTGATGGATCGTTATTTTATTGTAATCTTCTTGCATCGCACCACGGCGATCATTATTTCTAATGACTCAATACTCAATTGATTGGATTGCAGGAAGACTCATGCAGCGCAATTTTCGAGTGGAAAACTAACGTCGTCTGTCCCAATCGCACCTCCGATCGAAGTTCGATAAATGGAAAGCCCAAAATCGCAGAAACTATAGAAAATATAGAAGAAGCTGCCAAAGGACATGGCAAGTATTTTTAAATATGTCAAATTAGACTGTACATCAATATTCAGTCGTTCAAACTATTTTTCATTTTGTTGTACCATTTCGAAATTTATTTCATTTTTATATTGAATCCCAAAGAAATTAAAAATACGAAATATTTTTGTTAAATCTTTGCAAATTTTGTTAAATGTCACAAGTGACATTTTTTTGATATATCTCTCTTGCAATATCATGTTAATCAGATTAGAATTAAATCGAAATAAAAAAACTTAAGCCATTATGACAAAAAATGAATAGAATAATCGAATTTTGAATTTAAATGTCTTTTTGTAGTCGGTACGGCCGTTGGAGTTGGACTCTTAATTACCTTTTGTACAGCGCTGATGATTTACCTGTGGAGTTCACATAGAAGAGCACGTTTGCGATATTTCTTCAACTCACTAACTTCAAGACGCGATTCTTGTCGCGCTCAATATACCAAAGTAAGAAATAATTTTCTGTAGACCACTTTAGATCATTATAGTTTTTTTATTTTCCCATAATTTGGTAGAGTTGTTTTTTTTTTTTTTCACTATTTTACACATTGCGCATTGTTTGTTCATATGATTTGCAAAGGTGGTGGTGGCGGTGGCGGGTCATGACGATGATGAATGTCTACACTTGTGAATGCTATATTGTTACAAAATAAGAAAAAAAAAACATAGTTATGCTTTTTAAAAAATATGACAAAATCGATGAAGACTGTTTTAGGGTCTTTCAGGGTGAGTAACAATTGATAATCGATAACTGGACAGATAACTAAATTCTATCGAAATCTAAATGAAATCTGTCAAAACTAACACGAGTCCTTCGATCTTGACGAAAAAAAAAAATAATTATTCAAGTTAATTAAATTTTCGTTTATCAAAACAGCTTTAAATCCATTTAATTGCTTGTGGAATTTGTGGTTCGTTTGAAAGATTTTTTCCTAATAATTTTGCATATATATCAAACGACAACATTGATTGAAAAATATTTTTCTCCAACTTAAATGCGAGAAAAATAATGCAAGAATTAGCGGAGTTATAATTTGTGGTTGCAGCCATTCGGATTTGATTTTTATTTTTTCAGGGACTATGAACGTTCACCATCAAGTTTTATTAGAGTTATAATGCTGTATGAAGGATTACAGCGAGTTCACTGAGTTGAATTTATTTTACGCGTGTTCCTGTGTTGTTTTTTTTCTTTATTATTCTATTAATATTTCATCATTATCCAGATACGAATATTCCGTTTTTTGTTTTCAAAGACGCATTTTTCTTGAGTTTTATTATCGCATCGCCCGTACGAATCACTGAGAGCACAAGCCGTATTTCCGTTTGCGTTTTTTGAGGTAATGATTGTTTTATGTTTTTGTTTTTCAATTGAATTTTATTTTATTTGATGAATGGACAAATACTTCTGGACCTTCTTCAACGTTGCACAGTAAAGAAAAAACCGAAATTTATATTTTCAATGTGCACGCTTTCTTCCTTGTATCCGTTCTTTTTCCAACCCTTACACAATCGATTGTAATTTTATCGTCAAGGTTTTTCAAAGTCTGATCGATTACCACTTGCTTGTTTATATTTTTTTTCTCTCTTTATTTTTACATTCATACTGGATATTCAGTTTTTTGTAAATGATTTATCGTTTTTTTCCTTATCTTTACACAATACTTTTAAACTTTTCTTGATAAATTATAATATTTATTGAGGCTGCAAAATCTAATCTTAAGTAATTAAATTTATGTAATATATCTCGACCTTCAGTTTCCAGTATTGAAACTATTGGAAAAAAAAAATATTTTGAATGCAAAAACACTTCTTTTATCAATAATTTTAATAATTTCAGGTGGACGCTACGGAAGAGGCTCGATTGTTATTAGATATCGGAGAAACAACGCAGTGTGTAACAGATTCTGACAGTGATGACGAGCTCCTAGATGCCTAATTTAATCGTATATTTAAATAATAAACGTATTATTTAATCACGATTAATCCTTCGTAAGAAATAGTACTTGTGCTTATAGATGCTTATATTTGTAATAAAAAAAAAACATTACCAAAAGACTAATGAAATTTTTATTTAGAATTACAAATCTGTTGATTTTTATGATATTTTACAAAAGGGATGTCAATTAAACTTCCGGGTTCATCGTGTTTCGTACAAGCGGTAGAGGGGACGATCGAAGCATTCGAAAGCGTTCACACTCTTAGTGGTGTTGAGAATTTCAAAATTTTGAAAAATAGCAACACTACGTGAGAATATAAAAAAGTATTTTGAATTTTTACACTATTTACGTGCACAAAAAGTTAATGAAATTAAGTCTGTTTGATAATAATAATAATAAATAATAAACCGGCCACAATAATAAAAGAAATTTTTTGCAGAATTCATCGTTACATTTCTGGATTTACTGTCAAACTATTTGATCAGAATCTTTTTCAGTTTGATTTTGATACTACTGAAACTTCGGAATGTGAAAAAATTTGCATCCGTTTTTCATTCTTGTCAATGTTACAATATTCACGAGCATGCATCGATTTTTTTTTCAGATGACTCCCCGTAATCACTCATATTTTCAAAGTTGTTCTCGTATTCAATTGACTGGTCGAGAACCAGTGACTTAGTTTTCTGTTACGAGTAAAAAATAAAAAATCGTGAATCACTTTTCTGTTACGAGTAAAATAAAATGAAAAAACTTTGATTAAAATCAGTAAAAATATATGAAATTTTCTTAAGTACTCCGCTTTGTTCCGGTCTTCTCTATATAAATCTCTCGACTCTTGATCTTCGCACCTGTCAATTTTTTTTATCAAATCTTATTAGAGATTTTTCGTTCAAGATATTCTATCAATGATCACGTACTGGTAGATAATAAACTTCATCACTCTGTAATTGATATTCCGGCTTTTCAAAACAGGAAAATACCAAGCCGTCGTGAACAAGGTGCTTGTACTTACCCTTTTCCGAACTCAGCGAACGTTTGAAAATCTAGTAAAATTCCAGTTTGTGTATTCGAGGCAATTTTTTTTCAATTCATCCAAATAATAAGATGATATTGTGAAAAATGGCGTTTTTTTTCTCAAAAAACAAAAGAGACTTAAATTATCAATGATAAAGCTGTACTTTCACAGGTCAAACAGAAAAATTATCATTGACAGAGAAATAAAAAAACGCCCGGAATAATATTTGCCCGTAATGATCCACTGTGTCCTTAAAACAATAAAAATAAAATAAAAAATGCTGCTTACGAATAATTGAGTTTCATATCCAAGTATATACCTTTATTTGCACAAACAGAAAAATTGGAATGTCAAGATTTTGGATGGAGAATAATATCGCGATGTTTATCAAGTCAATCGTGGGCTCTCGTGGCTGGAAGATCGACCGGATTTGAAAAAAAAGGAGTTTTCTCCGTAAAACACAATAATTTTTATGATTAAGGTGATGCAACGGAATATTTGGCGCGTTGATCAGTCGGTGCATGCCGGTGAGAGCGGCGCGAGACGTGGACGAACATCGCGAGAGTATAATCACGTACGGGAAGATTTTCAAGCAAACGGTTTTCTCGGTTTTATTTTTTTTTGTGATTTTTTTTTCATTTTGTTTTTTTCATGTAGCACATACATTCAATTATTTATACGTAGATTGTTCATAGCTTATTATTCCTCTATTCTTTTATAGCAACAGCAAGTATTACAGTATTACAGTTTTTTTTTGGTCAGATAAACAAAGTGTATATTTCGCCAATCTGCCGTAGAGTTAACGTATTATGCAAGTTTAACCGGATACGATGCATAATAAGCAGAGGCCCCTTTCCTCTGCGGCAGGTTAGAGATGAAAGGATGCCGTTCGTTTATCCGGAAACGAAGGCCTCCAATGTTTTTTTTTCTTTTTTTTTATTCATTTGTTTTATTTTATATATTTTTTTGTTCATTTTATAATTTGGGTTTGTAGTAATGAAACTTCCCACGAGTGTTTGTCGGTATCTGTCTTCTTTCGCTGGTTTTGTTATGTTTTTGTTGTTTTTCATTTTTCCTTTTTTATAATCAATAATTTTAAGACATCCAGCGGAGTCTACGGGATTAGTCGACTAGGTGCAAGAGCGCGTTCTACAAGCGCTTTTATAACACAAACTAATGTTTTTTTTTGTTTCTCCATTTTGTCTGTATGCGTCGTGTCATTTTAGACGGTGCGTTTATTTTTCATTTTGTTCGCGCTTGTCCTGATTTTTCTTCCGGAATATCATTTGTTTCTGAACTTTCTCGTTATTTCTATGCCGGTGTGCCCGGATCTCGAAATTTTTTTTTTTTTATTTTTATTTTTTTTTTTCATTTTTCTTATTCTCCCTCTCGTTCACATAAAAAGGCAAGTGTGTTCTTTTGAAACTCCGACGATATTTGTTTTTGTTTTCGCAATGGCTCAAGCGCAATGGTCGCAAACAGTTCGCGGGAGCCGAATCCTTTGTTTTGTTTCTTTTTTTCATTTCTCAATTCACCTCCAGCGATTATAATTTCTTTTCGTTCATATTTTTATTACAACTTTGCAAAAATTTCACTAATCTCGGGATGTGTGTTTGTTTGTTTGTGTGTGTGTGTGTTGGCGAGCACGATCGCAACATTTTTCTTCTGTACTTTATCCCGCGAAACACGTATCTATATATATTTGTATATATTTTTACATATATATACATAATATATTGAATACGATGATCGAAGAATAAATACAAATTCGCATCAGCCACGTGTTATTCGATCAACCTGTCCATCTTATATTCTACATTTTATATTTTATTATTTACATCTGTTTGGCACCGAAATCGTCCATCTTCAACCGAATCATATACGATGCCAATCACACACATTCTATACATATATATATATAATATATATATATAGTGAACTAAAACATTTTTTGTTAATTGAATTTCGCTCTCACGTGGCAAATTTTCATTACTGTTAACCTCTCATAAGTATTAGTAATAATAATAATGATAATGATAATAATAATTATGATTATTATTCCGATCCTTTCGAACTTTTGACTCGTTGGTGCTCGCTGCGTAGTCGCGACTGACCGTGTTTGTGCCGTCTCTTTGTGCCACGGAGAGTCACCCTGGGATATATATAAATACATATATAAATATATATTCATATGTATATAAACGTGCGTCCGTGTTTTGCTCGCTCATAAGTTTGTTTACATTCCGTTCGACTCGTGTAACAGCGGTAACAGCTACTTTTTGATGGGACCGTTCGGGTCAAATCGATCGAAGTAAGTAAACACGTGAATGTTTTGGCATAGTCTGTACATATAGATATATATACTTAGAAAAAAAAATATATGCATATGTACGAGTTACGCTGATAAACGTTTTCAATCGGAAAATTTCATAATATCGAGTATTCCGATCGCGTTATTATTACTCGTTTTCAAAATTTAACCAGAATCGATTGACAACAGTGTTCATGGCGTCGGATCGAGAGTTTATCCTGTGTCTCGCCAGTGTTTACGACGCTGCCCCAAGGGCACCGTATCTTTTGCATTCTCTATGAATCGAACGGATTCAGGCGGAAAATGTTTAGTATGGCGCCAAGATCCGACACGATTAACACGTTCATGGGTTAAATTTTGGCGAATTAGGTTATCTCACGAGATCTAGGACCAAATTTGAGCTTTTCGAGACGCACTTAATTGTCTCCATTGATTTGTTTTGGATACTATCGATTTTCAATGTGACCGTATATAAATACATATGTATATATATTTATATATTATACTTATGCACGAGGAAGAGAAACCCTTCGGCAGCGGTAGCGAGACGACGAAAAAATTATCGATCATTTGGCTATCGACGAGAAGCTTTTATTTGATCGAAAATTATTCGACGACGCCACTGCCACCGTCACATTACCACCACCACGTTCTTACCACAAATTGATATAATCGTATCGATCGATTATTCTCGATACACATCGCGCAGTATTTGATACAGGCAGTAAAATATCGACGCTTAATCAACGGTGTGACTAGCGCGCACGCATTCTTTTTATTTTATTTATTTATTTTCGTATTCTTCCGATTCGTGTTTATTTCTTAATATTTCGCAATTTTTTTTGTTGCCACGTGACAGTGGAATGTGTTTTATCCTATCGGAGTGGCTCGAGCAAAATTGCCTGTTTAACATCGACGATTTTCGTGCGTTTATCATTCAAGTTTGCAGGAGCCAGGCTCTTTTCTTTTGCGGCCATATTTGCCAAGACGCCTCCTGACGAACTCCGTCCCATTTTCATTCTCACTCGTTAACCATTCTTATTTTTGAAATGTTTTATTGTTTATTATTACGCCGCGTCGTGGAAATAATGATCGGCGAATGTTTCAAAAGAGACGAATTGGCAAGTCTTGACGTTGTCACATTTTTTCTACGAGAAAAATTACAATAATTCTATTTTTCCCCTTTCTTTCGTGTGCCTTTCTCTCTTTCTCTCTTTTCAATGTATACTTTTGCGATCTAGGAAAAACTGACTGCGACTGGTTTTACGATATAATTCCAGACTGCCCGGCAGTCAGATTGACAACAATCACAAATTAAAACTGTATCACTAATACAATAGTATGTAAATATATTAATATTTAATCGTAAATATTTTCATATAATAATATATCAATAACAACCGACTTTTTTTCTCTCTCTTTTTCTTCTTTCGCGCCCCCTCCCCTTTTTTATCCCGTGGCATACATATTGAAAACGCGATTCACGTCAGGATACTTGCTGTGTGTGGATTTGGTAAAATACCATACGAAACGTAATGTACATTACAGTTTACTGTTTTTTCATGTTATTTTTTCCCATTATCTTTGGTTTTATCTTTTCCTCCGTATAGTTCGATCGTCTAACGAGCTATAAACGTAATTGTGAAATTTATCGTACAAGCTTTACATGCAGCGTTTTTTAATATATATATATTTTTTTATCACGCTTCTAACCGTTGAAAATCGGTGGCTGTTTTTTTTTGTTTTGAACAAATATGGAAAAACGCCTTTGCCCACACGTAAATTGACCGAAGAATTAAACAATGACTATAAAACTTTCGCTCGATCGAGATGGTGTTTTTCTTTTTGTCAAAACTGATACGAAAACACCGTTTATATAATAAATATTATAGCTAAAAAAAATTCTCTATAAGGAACGTTGTCGAATAAGTACATTTTTCGTGAATTCCGAATTCTTTACTTGCAATTCCTTTTTTTTTTCAATTTATATTCGTATCTCGATGATTCTCTCTCTTTTGCGAAAAATTTCTGTAAGCGTACTCAAAATCGTAATATTTTGTGGCTCGTAGTTTATTCCACGACAAATCCTTATCGGAAATGCAATATTTTTTTTATTGTTCCAAACTGTGCGTACGCTCTGGAGAGAGATAAATCGAATAAACAATGCAATGTTTACAAACACGTGAAACCTTCTGATCCTTAAAATCGTATAATATCGGTTGTATTTCACAAGCACGTGAAATAGCATAGGTTATAAATGTTCGTCGAGGTTAAGTGTTCGACCTTGAAACGTCCCATAGTCGAAACTTCGTCTCATTCTCTCTTTCTCTCTTACTTCATTCGCATAACATTTTTCACAGCAATCCAGCGATCACTAAAGTAATCGGTTCTCGTTCGTGGCGTTGCCCTCGCCCGATCTGACAAACCGCCCCGCAATCTCGCGTTCTTATTTATTCTTCGACTCCTTCTCCTTTTCCTTCTTCATCAGCATCGTAGCCTAGGAAGGGAAGAGGATCAGGGAAATGCATGACAAAAGGAATCGATCGAAATAATACCAAATGTTATTTCCGCACTAAAAATTAATCGACCTCGAGTATTTTTTTTTTTTTTTTTTCATACACGAAACTTTTAGCTAGTATATCATTTTAAATATATTTATATATTGTGTATATATGTATATGGATCACGTGATCAAATATGGTGATCAAATCAAGAATACTGCTGCGATAAGTAAACGAGGGAACAAAGAACGATTAAAAAGAACAAATAAAGGGACAATAAAGTGTGAGGTTTTGATGCGTGTGTGCGCCCATGTATATACAAACATACACGATCGCATACACACATAAATTATATATGTATATATACATATATCCATAAATATATATATAAATATATAAACATATCGTGAGAGAATAACGCAAAAAAAAAAATATATATATATATTAATAATAAAAATACGATCGTACGGCTCGGTTGAGAGATAAAAAATACTATATGAAAGAATGCATGGCTATTCCATACACTTATCATTGTAATAATGATGAATAATAATAACAATAATAATAATAATAATAATAATAATAATAATAATAATAATAAATACGTGTCATACGAGAAGCTTCAACTGCGTAGGGCAAGTGGGCGGCTGAGGTTATTCCTTATTCGTTCAATAGCCGGGGAATTCGTGGTGGATAATTTAGGAAAAAAGTGGATGTTGTTGTTGTTTTTTTTTCTTTGGATATATGTTCATGCATGAAGGATTTTTCCATGGACAGACGTCCCGGCAGCGAGGATCTCTCGCCTCCTGGTTGGAAATTCCATCCGAAATCCAATCGTCTCATTTTTCCCCCACTGTGACATTTCTCTCCACGCTAATTTACACATTTCGCTATCACGAGCACGGATGAGTCGTTTTATTCTTTATCTTAGTCTCTCGTTCTTTCGTGGTTTTGTTTTCATAAAAATTTTCACGTGACAATCATCCGATGGTAAAAAATGACGAAAATCATGATTCTACATCAACAAAAAAGATTAAACGATTGACTACTGCCTCTAGCGAGTTGCAGAATCGTCGTCCCTTTTTGCTACTCATCCGTGCTCTTCCCCCCTTCCCCGTTAGCGGGCAGTATCGACGGTTCTGTATTCCGACGCTTGATCTTAATTTTCTTCAACATGGTAGCCTGAAGTGAACAAAGGAACAAGGAAGACATTAGTAGAGTGACGAAATACAAGGTCTCGTGTGTTTTTGTCTTTACAATGTAAAAAAAAATTATTTGGAAAAGAACGGTTCGAAAGTCTTCGTTTATCGATCGTTTTGTTTTGTGAAGTCATTCCATATGTGCAAGAGGTTTTCGATCAGTTTTAGAAAATGCCTTTCGAACTTTATGTTTTAACCTCCTCATTCAATAAATAGAATTCACTTTGTGTCATTAAATAAATAATAATTCAGGGTATTTTGATATCAAAGTTTAATAGCAGAATTATTTCAAACGTATTGTTAAAATGTTGTCATCTACATTTTTTTATTACTACACTTTGTTTTGGCAGTTTATATTCATAGCCCGCGAATAAAAAACCACATCACAACGTATATTTCAATTGCATCATTTAAAATGATTTCACAATTAATAATGCAAGAAAAAAATACCGATGGACTACTGCAGACATTTGTTCGAAGATGAAAACACAACATGTTTAAAAATGGTCGAGAACCGAAGTTTCTAACAACTTTTCACTGTATATACCGACTTGATCGATAAATATGCTCAACTTTCCGTTTGTGTGCGTGTTTTTTGAGGTCAGCTGGGAGCTGAGGGAGGGGGATAGGGGCGGAGAAAGAATTTCATGCGCTTACGATCATAAGCAGTTACTTATTTTTTTTTTCTCAGAATTTTCATTAATTTTTCAATCACTTTTTACGTTGCGGATGCCATTAGGAGTTGGGGAAGATTTCTATGGGTTGTTTAACTACTTTCTGGCTACTACGGGTGCTAGTAAAACATAAAATTGCATGCATGAAAGCATAGTTGAGATAATGAGAATAATAATTATAAAAACATAGAAAAATGATGATATTATTATTAATAATAATAATAAATATGAAGGCATCGACGATTTTCGAGAAAACACACAACGGGCAGTTGCGGTATTTTGTATACAATTTTTTCACGAAGCGTGATCGTACACGGAGAGAATTAAGATCGAACAGTTATCACGTTTGGTCACACTAACGAAGGGTTGACCTAAAATTTCTACAATTCCCAAATCTTCAGTAAATTTCTTTTTCCAGTCAACCATTTGAGCCATACATTTACTTGAAATTTGGTACTCGTAAGTTTTTGGGGGCATCGATTACGAATTTAAACTCGAAATTTGAAAATATCAAATTAATTGTTTCTTCATTTTTCAAAACAAAAACCACGGTACTAAAAAATTTGGAAAATTCTCCGAAGTTGTCTGAGTTTGTGAAAAAATTGACATTTCGATGTTCATGAAAGTTTAAAGAGAAATGAATTTTTTCTTGAAAAAGTATTAAGTTCGACAACTTATTGATGTGTGATATTTAAGCAATTGACAAATAATGATCGTTTATATATTTTTAACGTCAACGTGAGTTTCACACTGGCTCAAAAGGTTCTATATTCCAATGAACGATTTGAAAATTGCACGTCGAAATCTGTTTCGAAATTTTGACTAAGCGACACCGTGAAACTTTACATTACGTTTACTAATAACTGCAATTCGCCAACTTGTCTGATTCCCTCCGTGTAATTAATATCAGAAAGAAAAAAAAGGAAATGAATGATCCTAAATTGTCCAGAACTATCGTTTATGTATCTCGATCATCGAGGAACCTACGAGAAAAAAATATTGAGCCTGTAAGAAAATTACCTTGAGCGCAGATTTGAGGACGACGACTTCTCCGGCTGCCTGAAGCCACGGTTCGCCATCAACTTGTACAGGCATATCCACTTGTAATCGGATTTTAATGTGACCGCCCTGTAAATGTAGAGTTTGTTTTTGTCAAAGTTTTTCTAGAAAAGAAATTGACGTTTTGCTATTTTGAGTGAGTTTCGTACAGTAATAAAGTTTTCAGTACGGGATTTTCTAATGAACCCTTAAAGTATACGCTCCTATAAATTACCATGGGGTCCAGACGACCCCAGAGTATTTGAGCTACTGACAAGTTAACAGTCATAAATTTTATGGCTCCAAAGCAATTATATCACATTTTCAAGCATTCGTCAATAAGCCAAAAAAGATTGCGATAATATGTTAAATGATCGATGTTGAAAGATAGACCAAGGGTTTAAATTTTGGCTCAAACATTATGTGGAGTATTCTAGACCTTGATTAACGATTTATCGATAAAAACAAAGTAGCCGAAGACTTTTCTTCTTTGAATTTTTCATTTTTTTCATGAGTTCGAAATATCATAAGCAAAATAAAGTTTATTAGGTAAAGGTATCAACTTACCTGAGCTATTCTGATTGCAGTGGAGAGCCCAGACTGTATTTTTCCCAAGTGGATAACGCTCGTAACACCGACGACTTCCAACATTCCATCCCAGTGGTTAGGCGACTGAAATCTTTCGTCTCTATCCAGTCCCCATGGATTTGCTCCCGAGCCCCAACTATAAAATCAATGATTAGTGATAAAAACTAATTTTTCGAGAATTTGATAAATAATTTTCGAATTTTGCAATGTAATGATGATTTCTTACCTCAAAATATTGAGAAGTATTATTCCTTCGACCTCTGGCAATGGTACAACTTTGCCGTCGACCTCCAAATGAACAACTCTTTCCAAGTGCAAGACCGATGACCCTCTGCTAACCATTTTTCTTAAGCCCATTTTTACGTATACACCTTTATTATGCAATCTGCTGTTGAATTTGTTCGGATTCTCCTCTCTCGCGTTGTGAAAATCCAAACAAAGATCAGCATCAATTCCGATCCCAAAGTAATTATTCATGACCATTATTTGGGTATTGTCTTCGCTCGTTGAACCGGATCCTGCAATTTAAACCCATCCAAATGCGTGAATTTTTGGTTGAATTTTTTCTTAATCACTCAGAAGGCTAAATAATTGGGAACTTAATGTTTGTCAACAATTGATTCAAAATGAATTTCATATATATAAAAATTCATTCTTGTTCGAAGGAATTACATTTTTTCCGAAGAAAAAATGAGAAAATTGTATTTTTATTTATTTTTTCTTACCGCCAACGGTATTGGGGACCGAAGGCGTTCTGTCGTCTTTCTCTTCGGGATGAAAAACTACGGTCCATCTGTCGAGCCTTATTTCCTCGGCGTCGATTACATCTCGCAATAAGTTAAGAGGATCTTCGCCGCCAGTGTATCCCGCGCCCCATCCCAATACTCGAGCAAGGTCGTTTCCGGTACCGAGGGGAACTATCGCACATGCGGGTGATGAACACTCACTGTCTTGTCCAACGTTGTCCAAACATTGGAGCACCCAACCGACCGTTCCATCACCACCGCACACCAATATCTTGTAGTCTTTTATGTGCCGAAATACGTACAATCTAAACATATTAAACAAATTTATTTAACTTTTTTTTTATACTGAAAATATCACAATTATTGTATTAAATCGATTTAACGAAAAATAATTTCGTATATTTCACATTTATTGAGGCACTTTATCAGAGTAAACGGTCGATGCGTACTCGTGCGGAAAGTATGGGTGCTCTTCATTCGTGAAGGAATTGCTATTTTACAAAAGTTTGTTTTTTTTTTTTTTCAAAACAATAGTATAACTCCTGACTAAGCGAATACGTCGAAAATGTACGTTTTCCTCTGCAGACGAAGTCTTTAAAAGTCCGATTCAACTCAAATAAAACTGCTCGTTGTAGTTTGGGTCAAAATGACCCAGCAGAACTAACCTGACGTTTAGGAAAAAAACGACCTATTGTTTTGCAATTTCCAACTATTGATACCATTTTTTGGATCATTAATCAAATTTCATATTACAAATTAATAGTGAACTTTTATCTACAAATTATTTTTGGGAAAATACATTTTTCGAATGCAACGACAATGTTTACGTTATATTGATTTCGGTGTACCGTCAGTGTATAGTTTTAATAAGTGAGAATTTCGTTGAATCTTTATGGTTTGAGGTGTTAGAAATTATAAAATAATCTTACCCTGGAAGTGGCCCTCCATTGTCCAAATCGAAAACTTGATAGGGATTCAAAAATTTACGAAAACTAGATATCAACGCGAGTCCTTGGCAGCCACCTGATTTAACGTTGACGAACACTAACAAAGGTTGAACACCGGGTGGCACCATACTCGGCTCGATACTCGGCAGAAGCATAACTGTGTAAACAATTTTTCTTTTTATTTTTCGTTTGTTTTTTAAATTACATTACAAATGTTTATCAAAATAGTAATAAAACAATCGAAATGTAGATTTTTGACGTTTTTTTTTTACCTAAAAGGTGTTTGTCCTCATATTTTGATTCTCTCAGGGTGTACAAAGCTCGAACCGCTTTATCGGAATCTTCGTATGTGATAACCATTGAGCCATACTCGTAATAAATCGGCCCGATCGACGAGAATTTATTTTCTGCAATAAAAATAATTTATTCGATAAAATCCTGACTTAATGGAAATGAATCGATAATCATGTTCATTTCCGAAAGTAAAATTCTGCATTAAGAAACTTTTTCAAGACGAATTTATCAGACAACTGGAATATTTTATTTTCGAAACTAAATCTTTGTAATCGAATCATAATCTAACCTCTTCCTAGAAACTCCGTAAGTTTATTCTCGTAGGTTCTTTCTGATAAATTGGGCGGCAAGTTACCGACGAATAACGCAAGATTTGGACCGTGTGGGTCTTGTTTTAGTTGGAGATAGAATCTCATCAATTCCATTTGTCTTATCGAGTCGTTACCCAATTGTTTAACTATTTCCCAGGGTCTCTCATCCTCAGTGAGCACTCGCTCCGTAACTGTTCAACAACAAACAACACAATACTTGTAAATATATAAATAAATATATACACGGAGAAATTAAAAGTAAAAAATTACCGTCACAGCAATAGAAACGGAGAAAGATCTTGTATTTTGACAAATTTTTACTAAGGAAAATATACATTTTTATGAAAACTAAACGGAATTTGAATCTCAATCAGTAATTGCTGTAAAATTAAAAAAAAAATTAGCGATAAAATTGAAATGATTTTTAAACGTAAATATTACCTCCACGATCCAATAGTACTTCGCTGCAACGAAAATCTTCGGCGTCGACATCTTTTCTATCAAAGTGTTCGAGTGACTCTCGTATGAGATCGGTGATGGTGGTTGTCTGATCAACCGGAACTGTACAGAATGGTTGGGAGACTTGAAGCTTGCCCGGATAAACGCGAACCTCGCCACTCTCTCGATCTCTGTATCGAAGAAAAACGGCCCTACGTTTGCCTTCTTTCCTATGAAGATTTATAATCGGGCTTGGATCGCACAGTTCCGTCTCGTCGGCGGCATATAAATCCGTAAGGTAGAAATTGCCTGAGAGCAGCATCGAAAAAAAAACAGAAGTTTTTCGATCACTACCTTTTTTTTTTTTTTCATTTCCGTGTCAGCGACCAAGATTATTGTGCTAATTAAACGGTATAAAAATTTGTTTAAAAACAACATAAAATTCAGTCAATTCTCATATGATTAACTGAATAATAATATAATAACTTTATTGGCAGAAATCATAACATACTTGGATCTTTGGTGATGTGGAACGCTCTCAGAGCAGCCGTCAAAACTTGCTCCGTGGTTGCTTGACGCGAGATCGAAATAACTCTAAATATCCGACGTCTTACCGAACTATTTCCATCGTACACCTTGATCATTTCTGTGTACAAAAAAAAAAACAAATACACGAAAAACGAAAATTTATAAGTTCACCAGTTGTCAGGTTTTCTGTGTCGTTGTTTCACGTATTTTTATTCGTGTCAATTATTTATTCGCGATTTGGGAGGTGGAATGTGGACTCAAAAAATTGTGCGTCAAAATTATTGAAAAAACAAAATAAAGAAAAAAAATTCGTACAGGCGGAATTCAAATGAATGAAAACTCGAATAATTTTTGCTTTTCACGAGTGCTCTTTTTCGTTTTTTATTGTGTTTGTACCTTCGTCACCTCGTTCTTTCTCGTCCTTTTCCTTCGGAGATTTTGGGTCTCGACTGTGACCACCGGTGCTCGGTTGCGTAGGCTCATCGTTGTCTCGATATCGGGTATCGGTGCTGCTGAATTCTTCCGATATGCTCCGCGCTGTAAAACAACAAGTCCCAGAATTATAATCTCGCTCTATATTTTAAGTTAATCGAAAAAAACATTGCATTGCCCAGTTCCTTCTGCGATTCTCGCCAGTGACACACTTTCAGACAAAATAAAATCCTTGGTAGTCTTCGTAGGAAAATACATTTCCATTTATTTCAACTCCCACGTCTCATAAAAATGATGTTTCATACCGCAATGAAAAAAAAAAAAAAAAAAAAAAAACGAAAAAAACTTTTTTTTCCCTTATAGTGAACGTTTTGATATGCCATTTTTGTTTAATTTGGGAACATTTCGTTTACATAGTTGTCTCATTTTTCTTGTGGCGTTTTCCCCTGTACATTTATTTCTTGTTCTATGGTTTTATTTTTATTTTGGGGATTAATTACTTTTTTTTTGTTTCGCTGTTATTGTTCCTTGTACCGTTTGTTTTTTTCGTTCTTTCTTGATGGAATTCGACATCCCTTACCGTAGTGAGTGTCGAGAGCATGCAACACAGTTATTGCAAAGCGGACAAGTAGTAGTAGTAGTAAGAACGGAACATTTCCTGCTGGGCAGATGATGGGCGAAGCTTCGTAGTAGAATTCTGCTCGTATTGGTATTATATCCAACGACAAGTGACAGAGTGACATGCATTTGCGGCCAAGCGAACCAAGTGTGCACATGCTAAAACGAAATTTACGATAACAAGAGAACATACGAACAATAAACGAATGAATAAAAACAAAGGTTTGCGAGGATATAAACATATACATATATATATGTCTATAAATATATATTTATATCCGATGTATGTGCTTTTAAAAAGACACTGGTATTACATTTTGACACGTGAAGTTTCTCCCATATTAATGTTAATGGATAGGTTCGATCGAGATTAATCTGAAAACACTTTTTTTAACTTTGTGTCTGCTGTACGAATGAGAGAAAAACAAAAGTTTCAAAAGCGAATTGGTTTTCATCACGAAACAATTATTGGCTTGAAAATCAAACAACAAATTGAAGTAAAAAAAAGCTCTTTAAACACTAAAGTGAACATGACTTTTGTCAATAATACAATAAACATGGTTGGACTTTTTGTTAGATCAAAATTATCAATTGATCATTGAAAAGTCGTATCAAATAAAGAATTGGGAATACATAATTGGGAAAGATACGAATGAAGTTTCTTCAATGTCTCATTTCAAATTGTTTTACTGCCCTTCGTTGATACACGTCAATTTGGGTTTGGGTTTGAAAAAGTGAGCATTTGATCAAAAAAATCATGATTAAATTGTTTTAAATATTTTACACGTTAATTTTCGAAATAAAGTGCTATGACGAGATCTCCAAAAAAAGTAATAAACGAAAAGTTAGTCTGGGTCAGTACACAATCCAGTGTGTCATCGAAGGGTTTGTGAAAAAATATCAAAATCCATTTCGACCTCACCGAACGTGTAGTTTTAAATGTTTTTAAAATTGTTGAACCATTATGAAAAATTATTATGTGTATAAGTGAATAAACAAAAACCATGTGTTTGGATCGAAGGAGAAATGTTTAACGAAGCTCTTCGCTCCATCGGAATGGGATTCGCAGGGCAGTAGTAGCAACGCAACATATAATATGTACAAAAAAAAAATGATATGAATGAAATAAGGCATTGAGGTGTCGTCCGATATATTGACATGCGAAAAAGCGTAGATACTATTTTTCTCGCCCTCCCCCTCTCCCCTTCTTCCGTTTCTGTCGTAGGGTGTAAAATAGCGCGGTGCTTTGAATATAATGAAGATATCGTGTCTGCCAATATATTAAACAAACCCATGGAAAGAGCTCCGTGTTCACGCAGCGGTGAATTCTCCCTTTCTCCCACCAACCGCGCGTTCATAATTCCGTAAATCACGCACAATAAGATTTCCAATGCTTCGTTAAATGAATTTTGCTGTAACGCTGAATAGAAAGTAAAAAAAAATCAAAATAAAAAAAATGAAAAAAGAAAAAAAAAAGAAAAAGGTACCAGCAAAAAGTCTCGTTAAAATAGCAGTGAAAAAAAAATGGAAAAAATGCACCCAATTGTTGTCTCGTTTGTTGTTTGTTTTTCTTTTCGAATTTTCATTTCTATCCTTGTTTCAAAAATATTATATTAAAAGATGCAATTTTTTTCAACAATATATCTATGACCGTTTTAAAATATATATGCTCACAAACATAGTTGCACGACGATGTTGCTGTTTTAAAAAGTTCTAGGTACCTCGAACGTAAGAAGGGGAAGCATGACAATTTCCATGGCAGCTACGTGGCAAAACTAGTGAAAGGCGCCTCAAAGCTTCGGCCAGATGGCCTGCGGCCCCAATACCTTCGCTCTCCGCGAAATCGAATTGTTCTCCAGTGTTATCTTCAAATGAGAAGCAAACGATTGTTGTTTCCAATTTTCTTTTTTTCTTTCTCGTCAATTTCGAATTTTGTTTTGCTTTTTTGTTCGTTTCTTGTTGTCAAAGTATTTTGACTTTTCTCGTGTGTTTCTTTATTTTTCGGATACCGAGAACAGCGAGATAAAAAAAAATAGTGACAAATGTTTTTTTTTTCTTCGTCACTTTCAGGGCCGAGGCTGATTTGAATGCGCAACGCTCTATGTTATAGAATCTTATGCGGTGCGAGGCAGTGCTATCGTAAATACCTCTCAGCAAATCAACAGAATTATGTATACACATGTCCAATGGTATGAGATTTTCATGATTTCTCCCCTAAGATTGTTTTTTTTAGCTCGCACATATATCCTGAAAATATCATCCAAGATTTACAGTTCAAATTTATTGCAAAACGTTCTTAAAATGATAAGACAATTTTACGATTAAATAGTAATATTTCTTTGCAGATTTTGCGGTTGTAGGGACTCACACATTTTTCATTATTCTCTCGACGCACCAATAATTGGTTTTGACATTTACTTTTTAACGTACAATCTAATTAATGAACGGATGTAGCGTGTGTTGCTCATTAGCCCACAAAGTAAAGCCCTCCACGAAAGCAATATCGAAAATCGCTTCAAACGTAATCCAGGAATTTCTTATGCTACAAATCTTGGCTGTTACTTTTAGAATATAACCATTTATATCTGTACAAATATATACACGATATGTACAACATTATGAAAATAATAACATTGATTTTTTTTTTCGCAATGAAGAAACTCTCGTTTAAAGGATATTGTGGCAAACTTTTGTCTTAGAACTATAGCATTACATTGGTACATTACACCAGAGTCTTTAATCTTGATATATAATCGTGCATAAAGTTAGTGCAATAATGAAAAATAGGAATTCAGAGAGAGGTCGAACGATTAATCGATTGAAAGGACTTGAATGATCAATAAAATTACAAATATATGTACAAGTTTTGGCAAACATCGATTTCGTTTTACGTGTTCAATTTTTTACAGACAAATATTATAAATTGAATGAATAATTTGTGATTGAAATAAAAGTTTTTTTTTTCTCTCTTTCTCAAAGGTACAAAAACTTTAAAGAGCATAAACCGACAAAAACGTTATGAACGTTATAAACGAGATATCAAAATAAGAGAAAGGCTATTACAGCTGGAACATGCTCGTAGATTGAATTTAAAAAAAAAATTAATATTTTCAACGGAATATCCTTGCCAGTTGTAAATTTCGTGTAAATGTATTAAATGATAGGCATCGCATGAGAAAAAAACAACAAATGAAAGACGAACATAGCGAAAAAACATTTATGTAAGTGATAATAGCGAGCACCGATGCAGTATGTACAAATCGCTTGAATTTTTCTTTGATTATTGCGATCATTTGAATTATCTGTTGACGATGGTTTTTTTGAGTTTTGCTTTATGTCCTTATTGCTTTAAAATCGCGAGTAAAAAGGGCAGCGGTGGCTTGTAACTAAAAAAAAAAAAAAAATATGAAAACTATTTTGTAACTACAGAGAATCGTGTATTTTTCTGATATACTCACGCGTTAATACTTCCCTTCGTCGTACTTGTACTCCGATTATCGCTTCCATTGGTACTTCCGTTCGCGGAATACTGATCGCATGTGGTGGCAGATAGATCGGCTCCAAATTCCCAAACGTGCATATTTGTGGTATATCCTTGTAACAGTAGGCGTGTCTCTGTTTTTTTTTTTTTTTTTTTTTTTTCAATGAAAAATACTAATTAATATGGATACTAAACATTTTTATTCAGTATATTCACTGTTTGTGTTATTATTATTAAGAGAAAAATATTTTTTCGAAAATCCTTGAAACAAAATAAATATTATTTCATTTTTGTGTTGAATCATCAAAGAATGAGTTGAAGAATATAATTTGCATTCACGAAACATTTGAACTCTCCAGTCGAATACAAAAAATATTCCGCAATTTTAGTATATTTTATATTTAATGATATTGATGTTTGGTCTGAAGATTTCTCAGATTATTACAAATTTATTTCGTATCGAAATTGACCAATTTTTATTAACACGCGAACTTTTGAAGTACAAAGTTGTAAATGAATTTTAAAAATTATTAGAAAAGTTCATTTTATTGCATTCCAACATAGCTCGACGTCATAATTAAAGTTATTTGTTTATTGAATGATTTGTAAGTTAAAAACTGACCGTCATGCCGCACCATTCGCAACGAAAACCAGACAGACATTCGGCGGAGAAGCATCCTTTTTTACACTGAGCGCATTTCGAATTACTGGGAAGATTGCCTTCGCGCCAGTGATGCTGATGCTTCACCGACGCCAAGTCCTTTCCTGGCAGATACGTCGCATTTTCCTTACAGTCCGCAACTGCGAAATCCTGGCACTCCGTGTGCACGAAGTACTCACAGACTGTAATTATTTTCAATTTTTGATTTTGTTTATTATTGATTTCAATGTGAAATAAAGTATCAAATTATATGAAAGAAATAATAATAAAAAATGCAATTGAAATACGAATGGATTGTTATCAAATACTTGAAACTTGTTTATTTAACAATGTTCGTCTGATTATTGACCTCGTAAGAATATAAGATTTCGAATAAATTGATTTTTTCGATAATTAATTATGCTTCGGTTGAACAATTCATTTTTATTAAATGATCTCGTAGACACTTTAATTATGGACGTCCAATTAATGGAAAACAAAGAAAAAATATACTCACTTTCGCAGTGTACCGAAAGATTGTCTTCGGCGTTTTCGAGACGTTTTCGACATACATTGCAAAATTTTTTCTTGTGATGTACCGGTTCGGACCAACAATGTGCAACCGGGTTCTGTAATAAAGAAAAGCCCCCAGACGAATGCCCAGGGATAAAATTCTTAATTCTCCACGTCATAAAAGTAATTGATAAAATATGTGACTTCAAAATGTATAAAACTAAATCAACAATGAAAGTAAATTTTTTACATCTCATACGAAACTGTTAGAGAGTAAAAATCATTTGAGGAATTGAAAAACAATCGAAGCATCCGGACTACTTGCCAAAAACGGTGGTTTTATTGATGACTTTCTTTTTATTCCGCCGAGTGAAAAATACAGTAAATTAAAAATATCGGTAAATCAATGAATCCTAAAAACTCGTATCGAATAAATAATAAAAACAGAAAAAATAAATCTGACGTTATGAAAATATTGTTGCTTCTATATTTTAGTGTTGGCATGCCATATGCACGCGTACATTTGACATGACTGCTCCGTCTGCCTGACTATTGCGGGACCGTAACTACTTGCTCGCATAGTGCAGCTTGTTAAGCTTTCGACGGTCGAAACTTTCATTGATTCCAGACGCTTAACCCTTCAGCTACAGACTTATTTTCACCGTAACTTATGAACGTCGAATTTTCATTTATCGTAATTGATTTTTAAGCTTCGAAATATTTCCAAATGATGATTTATTATTAAATAAAGTATTGAAAAATCAAATCGTGCTTGCGTTTTTTTTTACCTCTGCAGGGAAGAAATTAAAAATACGTCAAATCGAGTTACAAATTATAGTTTTAAGATGAAATTAGATGCTATTTACAAAATGTGTGATTTACGGTCAAATGATAAAAATTAATACACGTCGACGCGTATATACAACCCTAGATATTATTAAATCTCTTTTCGTACCTTGATCAGGCATGCCGCGATGCTGGAGCAGGGAGAGACGACGGCCTGGAGACATTTTTCGTGCACTACGAAGTTGCAAACTGCAAAATACCATTTTATAATTAATTATTAAATATTTATATGTGTTTTGCTTACAAATAGCTTTGGTGCATTAAAAATTACATGGATTTAAATGAACTGTGTATTCGAGGTACTGTTAAGGGGTTATTTTTAGCAGTGTTTTTTCAAATTTTTTGTATTTTAAACCATGAAATATATTTGGACGAGTATTCAATTGTTTTTTCGAAACAATGATTTTGTATGATTTTGTTGATTTTGTAAATGTTATTATGAAATATCCTTCGTTCGAAAATTGCGTTTGTTAACATATCAGACAAATCTTTTCGACTTTTTCATTGTGGATAAGCCACTTCTGAAAGATCGTGGTTACCGCAAATCATTTTATATTCCTTCGAGGACCTCATCAAAATAGTTATAACTCTGTCATTTCATCATATTTTATTCCGAAAAAAGAATGATATACTCTTTGGAATATACTTCATAACAAACGCGGTCAATCGTTAAATATGGAAGCATCGTTATCATGAGAAGCAATCAGAAAGGCACAAATTTATTTAAATTACAACAACACATGATTTTTTCATGAATAGATTAAAGTTGATGAATTGAATAGTTTTTCGATTAAAACGCAGTATGTTAATAAATTGAAATGTTCTAAATAATTGATATAAAACGAGGACACAATGATACCAAATAGGAGTAATTGTGGGAACGACGAAAAAAGTGTGTCGTGCGAGTTCCGAGAAAACAAAATATCATTGCTCGAGATGTTTTGATTACAGGAGAAAAGGTTTAAGAGGGTAATTCTGAAAGAAACTCGTAAAATCGTACATTCGGTTGAAACGGTTCGAAACGATTCGTTCTTCTTGAAGTTGACGCTTAATGATCATACGGCATGTCGGTTATAATTGCGTAACGTGCGCGCGGGCATAGATCGCTACGTTCGTGGTATTTCTACTTTTAAACCAGCATACAGAGTTCGAAAGGGAAATGAGAGAGAGAATATGTGGTATTGAGTTATAAGCAGGGAGAATCGTGCGGGCGAAAGGAAGGAGGGGAACGGGGAGGAAAGTGAATTTTAGATCACCGCGAGGTTGTGCCCGCATATGCGTCCGTTTACATACAGAAATACGTGCAAATACGTCATCAATATTGCCTGAATATAAAGGAAAGAAAAAAAAAACAAGCACAAAAAAGTCACACCGATGTAACGATAACACGAGGGGATTGTGACGCATGTCCCAGATTCATGGGATGCATTGCAAGCGTATTTATCTTCTATTCTCCGAATCGGTCGTTGTCGTTAAAGTATATAGTTCATTGTCATCAAACCCGGCCCACAGATTGATAATAATTAATATTTTTCGTACCACAGTTTTGTTTAATTAAAAAAGATAAATTGTGGTCTTAAGTCATGTTTTCGTTGATTATTTTTATAGAATATAATAAATTCGTAACAGTTCGAGTTTTCAATCTGCTATTTAGTACTCATATTTATTGATTTTTTTAGAGAACGTACAAATTTTATCGAAAAAACAATGAAATTTATCTTGAAGAGGTTTTTCTACCAATAAGTTTTTCTAATCGACGATCACGATATCTCGATAACCAGTTGGACAATCGAGTTAAAAAAATGGTACACATCTATAGTAGACTATTTTTTTTTCAATGGTACCAGAATTTAATCGAAACAAAAGGAAACAAGGGATACAAAAAATCAATAATCAGAATACAGCATACCATAATTTTGTGAATAAATCATTTTTCTATCTGATTCGGATAAAATTTCTCACGACACTGATACAGACTAAGAATACATTCGATTTTTTTCAAATCTCGGATGCATACAACACTGTTTTAATGAATGATTTGAAACCCCAAAAGATATCATTTATTAACTTTTTATTAAAAACTTCCGCGTGTGTTTGAAGAATGAATAAAAACGTGAACAAAATTTAAAAACAACTCGAATGATTCGTGAATTTTTATTTGTTCTAAAAATCACCCTCAAAAGAGTATTCATAGACAATAATACGTCGTTAATGCACACAAAACCTTTATTTATTTATGTTGACATAACATCCATAAATATTACTGTGTTACAAATTTTCATGCGGCTATATGTTCTGCGTTTCATTTCAGTTTACAGAACAACACATTCAAAATGGTTTCTGAAAAGTTTGATAGAATTTAAATTGCTTATTACTGGATACTAAATAGCATTACAACTTACAAATGAATTGTTCTGTATTTCTACAATGAGTTGTATTTCAATCGTACTTTCACGCAAAATCATTGTGTCGTTCCGTAAATTTTTGTTTATACGAATTTAAATGGTAACCGTGCGTGGAACATGGTTCTCGAATGTTTCATCGCCCTGTACAGCGAAAATTGGAATATTCTGCAACGTATTTTTTTCACGCATAGCATCATTTATAACTTTTTAATTTTTTCGTTTCTATCGCGAAAAAAAACTCTAAATGACCTTTTCGATGTAAGGGCACAACAATACTCGAATTTTGATCGTTTCGATTAACGTGATGCTATAAAATTGATAAAGTTAAATAACTCCGTAATGAACTTTAAAAATGAAGCTTTTTTTTGTTGAAAATGAAAGACTTGTTTATTTACTGTTGAATGTGTAAATTCTATGGCCATTGCAACGTTGATTTTACCGAAGAGTGTCAATTTGATGAGTTCCAAATAAGGGAATAAATTATTATCAGTTTCGTAATGCCAGTTTTTTTTAAAGATCATTCGTGCGATTCTATTTACAATGCAACGTCTTTTATTCGTTTGTTATATTTTTTGCTGCAATAAAAATGGACTTGAACGTAAAAAAAAATTTCTTCATAATCGCGAACTAATTTTATTACGATATTTTCGAAAATGATGATATGAACCACTGCAGGGGTAAAGTAAAAGGATTTTGAACCAAAAAATTTAAGAAATAACTTTTGATCATTTGTTTTGCGATAAAAAAGAAATGGCTGCACCAAGAATCAAGGATCGAATATCATCCAAATGTAAAAATTCCGAGTTCCTCGTTATGACAGAGGAATAATTTATTTGACTCGAAAAAAGTGGATTGTGTAGTCTGGTTTGGCTAAAAAATTAATACGTGGTGCATAGTATGACCGGTCTGCGGATTCCTTGGAGAAGAAAGAAACAACCGCGGCTTTGTCATACAGTTCGGACAAAATTTCGCGTGACTGCGTTATTATAATGGCGTTTGTCCATATCTACTGTAATAATAGTTCTTCATTCTTTCCTCCGTACTTTCTTTTCGAATAAAATTTATTAATAAGCTTTTATTCCCCAAGCTAAACCTTTGAGCCATACATTATTTTTCCTTACGTGCAATCTGCTTGAAATTTGGTCCACAAGGGTTTCTGGTTACGCTGATTACGAATTTAACTCGAACTTTCGGATCCGTAAAAAAAATCCTATTCCCATGCTTTTTTTCATTAAAAAAAAGTACGAAATTCCAATTAAAAAATAAAATAACAATTAGAAAAGTACGAAAGTACAATTAACAAATAACGATTATTTACTTTTCTGCTTTAAACTTCTTTTCAATAGAAAAATATAACATTGACAATATTTAAAGTGTCAATTTTTATTATTGAATTGAAAATAATAAAAGCAACGATTTGTTACATCGACATAATAAAAACATGATTTTTCAACGTTTTTTGTAACTATATGTATAAAGATAATGAAATATAATAATTAAATGATATAAGACCGAAGCTGGATAATGAAAAAGTAAATTCGAGCCATTCTAGCGTAATAATCATTGTGTTAGAAATTTCGGTCGAGGAAGATGGAGAGCCTTTGAAAAAGCTACTTTGCTGGGTGGAGCGAAAGCTCGATATCGTGTACAATGCATGAAGCTTCTTCGGGTTCTGTGTGGACAAACTGAAAACGGTCTATGCCACGCGCCTCAAGAGAGCAAAAAATAATGTATATACATTACTTATACACGTGTATGAGTGTGTATGCTTTGTCGGCCTTTCCTCAGAAAAGCGACGAGGTTTGAGGAAAACTTGGATTATGTACGCGTGGGAGGATCAACGATTCTCTCGTCACTCAACTTTGCCACGAGGGACGAGTCTACTGCTTGGGTGGCGCGAACAATGCGCGGGAGAGAAAGCAAATAGCAAACTCTCTCATTCTCTCTCAATCTTTCATTGCACCTGTGTTATTATATACGTAGAGCCGATACTACACAGCTTCTCTTTGTCATGGGAACAATGCTCGCCGGCTGGCGGGGGTGCTCGCGCGTTATACTGTGCTGCACCAGTTTGCGCACTCGTTGCGCCTTATAACAGGTATGAAGAGATGACCGCCCCAGCGCTCCCCTTTTCGAACGGTCGCGTTTTGTACTAGAAATTTACCACCAAGAGAAACTTGCCTTTGCCCTCTCTCTCTTTCGTTCTCTTTTTCTTGCCATCCTCGAGCCTCTAAACCTGAATGGAACCAGCTCGAACACTTTTCGCGAGAGACGATGTTGAATATATTGCCCTACGGCCTGCTCTTTTTCATATATTGCCCTACGGCCTTTTTCACTCTCTCTCTCTCTCTCTCTCTCTCTCTCTCTCTCTCTCTCTCTCTCTCTCTCTCTCTCTTTCTGTTATTCTGCTCTTTTTTTTATCTCATTGTTTGACAAACTAACTTCTTTCGACACTATTAACCCATCGCAGGTTGTTTCGTAGGTACCTGTAAGGAATATTATATCCAGTATCACAATTTTGTGTACTTCGTTCGTTAAATTCGAATTCATTGAAATATCACATTAATTTTCATATTTTGGTACCCCACGGACTTTTCTCTATGCCTCTGTTTCTTTACGGGTCAATACATTTTAGATTATTTATTTTACTAATTTACATTTCATAATTAATCACATGGAAAATATTGTGAAGTCAATGAAATTGAGAGAGTTATTTAGTAATACACATATTTTTCATATCTTTTGTGCTCCAAGTAACACTGTGATAAGTGTTACTCCAAGTAACAATGTGACATTCATCAAGCAAAATGGTTCGAGAATTATATTCAAAGCACTCTGTACACTTATTTACTTTTAATGTTGTTTTTTGATGATTAAACTACTATTCAAACAACAAATAGCATGTTTTTGGCTCGACAGGGTCTCGAGAACGTTTATAAATAAATCAAAATATAAACAGTCGTTATTTGTTGCGATTGCACAACATTTTTCGTATGGTGGTTAAAAAAAGAAAAAAATGAAACAATTGATTTTAAGTTTGCAAATTTTTTGTCCTAATTCGTAGAAGTCAGCGACCCCAAGAGCCTCCGAGCACTAAATTTTAAGCCAATTGCACGTGAGGGAAACTGTACCGCTCATTGAGTTTTGAATTTCTAAAAATCATCGATAGAAATGATAAAAGTTTGCTTTCAATTTTTGGAAAAGTGACGCGCAGGTCTTGAAATCCGAATTCGAGATCAATGTAACATTGAGTTGTCGCAATATTAAGTATAAAAATGTTGATGATTGCAATCCACTTGACATACAGTGTCAGTGGAAAACTAAGGACGTTACTTTTATAGAAAAGTAAATTTAATTTCCTTGTTGCTGAGTAGGCTTTAGAAATAATGTATTCGCTTCAAGATTCATATTGTTGTCATGTCGTAGCATTGTGAGACATCTCATTAACATGTACGGTGAATGGTAAATGTTAAATTAGCACATACTTTTAAAAGCTTAAAAAAATAATACGATGTAAAGTCTAAGGAGAAATTTTAACTCAGCGAGGAAAACAAATGTGTGTATCGAACAAAATCACATTCGGTTGGACAAAAAATGGTGGATTTAGCTACTTTTTTGTGTGGGTTCAAGAAAATAAACAAATAAAAAATTTGGTTCTATTATTATTCGTACAACCAAATAGGTTTTTATACGATAAAAAAAAAAAAAAAAATTCTCATTGTAGCGTAGAATGCTTCACAGTTACAATATACATGTTTTTCCTTCTTTTTTTTCCTAAACGATATAATCGGTGGTTATTTGAGTGTATACTTGTGGTAAATAATCAAATGGATCGATTTTCGATTTATAGAGAGAATAACAAAAAAAACTTTGAAAAGCATGCTCCTCTCTGAATGTTTTGCTCGGAAGAAAATGATTTTCTCTAATTGAAGGGTGTTTGCTGGACTGAGAAAAACGTGTATAGGCGGAATTATCGATTGGTGGTGCTAAAGAGCGACACGAGGACGTAGTTCAATTAGGTAAAAACTATTTTCGTATATCGTTAAACAAACGATTTTTCAATGAAACCTAGTGAGTAATTATAACTTTCAACTTTTATCTGAGTGTCTAATAAATCACCACCCACATTCACTAACCAAAAAAGCCTAGTATCTCTATTAAAAATTTATATTTTTAGGTGCTTAAACCACATTGTTAAATTCATTCATTGAAAAAATTAAATACAGCAACTAAAAAAGAATTTTCAACACATTGTTTGTATTCGAGAACGTTAAATGTTAATCTGGGTTTTTGAATGGTTGGAAAGGTCGAAACCAAGTTGCTCAGAAATGCAACTGACTGGCTAATCTCTTGGATTAAGGGAATAAAAGCGATTTTAAAAAAATTGCGTAAAGGTCACGTGTCATCGTGGGTCATAGCGGACGCTATTTTAACGATATTTTTTTTTACGTAACAAAATTGGGCAGGAGTTACGCGTTGATAGAATTTGTTGGAGAAATTGACGGAAAATTTGGTTTTGCACGTTTCATAATTTTTCTTAAAAAATACGATAAAGGAAAGCGTGATTTTTGTTGACGATTCTCCAAAAGAGCTCAAATTTTGGAAAATATTTTATTTATGGAGTTGGATCGAAGAAATCGTGGGCTTTTGTACGATTTTATGTTTTGAAAGTTGAGTGGTTTTGATCCATTCCAGAGTTATGTATTGCGCGAAAAATCTACACAATTTTGAACGCACAGGTTTAATTTCATCCCTTGGTAGCTTTTTGTTGTTGTTGTTTTTGTTGTTGTTACCGCGCGTTTCTTCTTTCGGCCCGTTAAACCGCCCTTCCCCTATTACACCGTACCACCGTGTCGGCAGCGTTACCACCCCCGCTGCCGACAGTGAATTCCATCCCTTCATCCCTGCCTGCCCCCCAGCTTCAAACCCACCCCCACGATCAATGCTCGTGAGAGAGAGTCGCGCGCGCGGCACAGGCGCCCTCCGCCTCACCCTTATACCAACAGCTTACGAAGGCTCACCCAGCAAAAGCTCTCGAGTATCGTAATAACGTCCAAATACGAGTCAACAATTATTGTTCGAAATATCAGGCTTTGAATTTCATCAAAATCCAAAATAAACACAACATGAATTTTCGTTATGGCATTATTGTTAATGGGTTTGTAATCAAAATAAACATTCGTCCGTTCGTCTTTTCTGACTAATCAAATGTTTGAAAAATATCACAATCACATGTTATTCATTTTTTAAAACATTGTCTCAACTTTTGTAAAAACTTCTCGGTTCGTTCATCCATAATCACCGCGACACAGTCGTTCTTTCGAATGATCCTTAACGCAACACACGGTTTTAATTCGCCTCCACGTTCGGTCCCATACTTTGGTATGTTCAATTTCATACGACTTTGCTTCGACCCTGAAAATATCTCAGCCTCGTTATTTCGTTATTTCGTTATTTCGTTATTTCGATGACAAACGTGAGCCTAGTTTTTATCAACGGTCTCATTGCACTCGACGATAAAAACTGACAATTTGAGATGTATGGGCGTGTGAGCATTGACTCAAAATAATATCGTATGAAATTTTTAAAAAGAATATAAGACAAACTCGCGTACAATTCATAGAGATTGTGTTCTTTGTGTTAAAACTTGTTCAAGAGAAAACGCATTCTTCCTGTTATTGCGACCACAAATGTGACGATTTTGACAGTTCAAGAAAAAAGCAAAGAATCGAAAGTCTGACGAAACATTCTGTGGAAATGAAAAAAAAAAAAATTGCGGTACGATAGAGAAAAAGAAAATTTGTCAATTAGCCTTAACGTTTTTCTCGAAACATTGATCTCTCTATCTTTCGCTGATTTGTCGACTTTAATCGTTAGTATCTATTTCGAGCGAGGTCAGAAATTTCTCGAATGGGCCTCAGTTAGGTGCGGAGGTTGAACACAGTGAATGAGCACTTTGGCCATTCATCGCGTACGGGCGGTTGGAGGTCAGCCAGAGTTTAAACCTGGCCCATAAGAGCCCGAGTCAGTGAAGAGTATATTAAATGGTAACGAAAGAAGACGAGGAGGCCTCGTGTGTTAACCTGGCAGCGCGGGTAGATAGAAAGGCCATGAAAAGGACAGAGGCGCCTACAAGCATAGACGAGAGTAAGAAAAGAGCGCCATCGTACCGCATCACGGAGAGAGAGAGAGAGAGAGAGAGAGAGAGAGAGAACGAGAGAGAGAAAGAGAAGCCAAGGTTTTCCCGCGCGCACAGAGCGTCAGTCAACGGGCCAGCCCCTTGGTGCGTGGGGCGATCGCGGGGAAACTCCTCGAGGCTTATTTTCTCGCCAACACACGGGGCGAAAAGCCCTCGACTAGTATATAGTACATCGTCTGTATATAAAGCTGGATTTACTTCCGAGAGACCCTTATCGATCAGTCGATACCTTAATTGCGCTCTTCGTCGTGCTGCCAGTTATATACTTATTACAGATGCGAACGTGACCGCAAAGAAGCCGATGATCGAACAGAGGAAAATCGTAGCGAGTACTGTCCTACATCATAACTTACAACGTCCAACTTTATCGACTTATGACTTTTCAATTCTTCATTCTCTAAACACGTAGACTTGTTTACACAGCTTCAAAATTTGACATTCCGCATAAATACCAACTGTCTGCCTTTTACAACCAAATTTCTAGTCTTCTTTTATCTTCGTGGTATCTCTCTCTCTCTTTTCCTGGTGTGGCTTACAAAGTATGAAGTTTAACCGCTTCGCAGCATTTGACGCCATTTGACGTCAGATTTTCTCGTCACCAAATTGGCGTCATCATAATCCATGTATAAAGTATATCTATATTTGTTTTCCGCGTTTGGGGCACTGAGCGTGAAACTTTTCTTGCCACTCAAGGGGTTAAGGACGAAAGCTCTTCTACATAGTGTTGAAACTTTGTTCGTAAAGAAATAAGTTTTGTTGATTGATAGTGCGACCGAAATATTAGTGTAATTCGCGACTTATTTATTTATTTTTGTAAGCAATGTCTGGCCAGAGTTTTTCGCGGTTGTCACGCGAGCATGGGACCACGATTATCGTGGCAGGTTTGAGGGTTTTGTCTGGCAATTAAGGGGGTTGTTGAAGGGGTGCACTAGATCATGTTTGTACATACATATCAATGAATGAATGTGTGAGTTTCTCTATGAGAGCCATGCTCGTGAGAGTCTCGACGAAATAAGAGCGCTTTCGTTCTAATCGAGGAAAAAGGAAGGAAGAGGAAGAGAGAGAAGTAACCCGACACGTTGGTTGCCCCATTGCGTGTTGTATTCCAGTAGGTATGTGGGACGCGCGAGAATGACCGAGTTCTAGCTCTTTCGTGTATCGCTATAGCGAGTACTTAGTGCACATAGCACACGAAGCATGAGAAGAAAAAATAAAGAATTACGAGAGCGGAGGCGGCTGAGCGCGAAGTAGAAAAACCCGTACTGATCAGACACGCGAATAAACGTTAATCAACTAAATAAAAATTAACCACTCGTCTAATAAAATACAAACCAACTCACGTTCGATCTATCGCTTAATATATTTACGTTGAAAAATGGAAATCTTGACAATTATAAATATAATCATTTTATTCTCCTCAATGCGGTCTTCAAGTTTTCTGCCAAAACTTGAGCTCAGTACGATGACAGATTAATCTCTGGACATTAAATCCTCGGAGAGTTAACGTGAGACTTTATGGATCAACAATCTTCCAAATTATTGAAGCAAACTTTATGAAATCTCTGTGTTTTTTAAATTATAAAATGTGTGTTATTGTTTAAGGAATAACGAAGAGCAGAAAATGGGGGTGGAAAATTGAAAGACAGTGTGGATCGAAAGTGTAAAAATCATTCCCGCATCCCCAATACATTTCGATTTGTTACTGTGGTACAAAAATGTTAAAATTTATATACAAATTGTCATGAAACGTGACAATTCCAAACAAAAAGTAAACATATGAACATAATCCTCAACCAATGCTCCAGTCCAAGAAATTTACTGTTACAGTCCGTTCGTTTTTTTTTTCTTTTATACGCCAAGCTCCAAAAGTGTCGATTGAACGAAATACACGAGGTATTAACAACGTCAAATTGAGGCTGAAATAATAAGAGAGCCTCGCGATCGTTCGACACCAAATAAAATTATAAGCTTCAAACTTTCAATGTACAAATTGTTGATAGAATGAAACTTGAACAATATTTCTTGACATTCAACCCCCAGACGATCCAAAGTCTCTCTCTCTCTCTCTCTCTTTATAATCGTCAATCAAGTTCGGTGAATATCTTGCGAGACATACAACGATTGAAGACAACTTAACCCTAGAAACTCACGAACCATTTTTTCGATCGTGAACCCCAAAAACCCCGGAATATTTTCTCAAGTGTAAAATCTTTCGCGTATACGATAACAAAGTTAAATTAACACGTTTCTCTTAGTTTTTTGATAAAGAAGAGAATGCTGTGTAATGAAATCGCATTTAGTGAAAATTTGATAACGAAGACTTTAAGGAACGTGAAAAATGGATGATAAAATGAAGTAAATTTGAAATTCTCGAAACTAATTGCCCCGTTTGGGGGGGTTCAAGGGTTAAACATATCGAATACGTATATTTTCGTACGTGCATAAATGCATATCAATTAGTGATAGGGTATATAAGCCGGATATACCTTCGCAGATGTAGCCTTTCAATGTCCAGTGTAGGTCGGTGCAGTTATGGCAAAACGTTGGTTTGTGAAACGTTTTTTTGCTGAAGCTGTGACCGTGGCTCTCCGGAGTCTCAGCGGAGACCGACGCCATGTTCCCCGTTCCGCCGCGGCGCCGTTCACGCCAGATTTTCACCGTGAAGCTACGCAGGGCGAGAGCCGCGCGACGTACGACATACGCGTATATATATATATGTATATATATATTGCATACATATATATATATATATTTATAAATATATTTATATATATTTATATATAAAATAATAAATAAATATATATATATATATATACATATGATGATGTATTACATGCCTACGTTATCTCGAAACCGTACACGTACATTTCTCTGCCACGGGCACTCCCGTTTCACAAGTTTCACGTGCCTAAGGCGCATTTCCGGAGGCTCGCCTTGCCCACTTGCCCACTTCACAGCTGACCATATCACTTCTAAACTGGGCAAAGTATCTCGGCGGGTTCGCGCATCCGTGACACGGAGCTGGGCGCCGAATAGCTGCGATCTCGCATCGGCAGCTATCCTCCCTCCCCCGCTTCTTCTTCGCCGCCCTCCCCCAACCCCCAACAAATCAACCCCTTTCTCTCTCTTTCGTTCTTCCGCCGCCCTCTCCCCTCCGTCGCAGCAGCGGTGGCGGCGGCGACGACGACGACGAGGACGACGACGACGACGACGTTCGCGAAACGCGGTGATAGCGTTCTTCAAGGGAGAGGGCGGGGGCGGGGGCGGGCGCCCACTACGAGAGAACGAAAAATATATCTCGAACGAGCACCACCCCCCTCCGAAGGTACGCGCTGTGTTTGGCTGTCGGGCTCTATGTCTAGATTTTTTTTTTTTATATTCTCTTTTATTCTGTTCTTTTTATTTTATTTATTTTTTACAATATTTTTATGTTATGGGGCTTTTATAAGCTTTCGGAATGCGTGCGCGCTGCCATCACCATCTTCTCCTTCTTTTAAACTTCGCACCACGATCATTCGACCTTTTCCCAATACAAGTAGCACGTTCTATCTGGTGCGATTCTTGCGATACGATCCATCATCAGTATAAAGATGAAAAACCATAATATTATTACGAGAACAAAGAGAATAATGGCTCGTTATAAATTTTTTTGACTCAATCCGTCGTGACAGCTACGAAATTCTTTCGATTTATTTCTCTATCCTTTTTACCCTGCGCCGCAAACCGTGTCCTGTGCTCTTCTTCCTCCCTCGGCCGCTTCTACCGGAAGTACCTATTCACCGCCACCCCTTCCTCCAGTTCTTTCTTCGTTCTTAATTATACAAATATATATATAAATATATATATATGTATATCTTTATGCTCTTTCCGCTGCTGCTGCGGTTCGTATAAACGTCGCCCGCTCTCCAATTAATCCGACACTTTTCCTCTCAAAAGTGGACGAAAATAAATAAGATCTCTCGCACGAGATTCCATCGAGGACTTTTGTGTATAACAACGCGTATGCCCGCACACACCAACTCACGCTCGCGCGCGCGCACTTACATACACACACACACGCACACAGCGAGTACAAGAGCGATTCTCCCTTTTCCACACCCTGCTGTTTGCTTCGCTGCTCTTATTTCGTACCGATATTCAGACTTCTCCTTCCTTTTCTTTGTTCCCTTTCGTTTCGGTTTTTAAAAATTTTCACAAGTTACCGAAAAGTTGAGCTTTACGAGTCTGAGCTCTTTCCCGTCCCGAAGCCGCGCGCAAAACGCGATCGACCACCGCTGGTGTACACGTACGACGCACGACGGGCGCGACGTCCGACGTCGGTACACAGAGCGGCCACTCTACCACCTCGAATTCACTCCTATAGTCGACGGAAAAACTTCTACACACACACGGGAATCAAGCGTTGCGCGATAGTACACAAAAACACACCAGAGAGCGCGCGCACTCTTATACCCCCTTGGACACTATCAGAGAAGGGGTAGACCGATATCGCCGCTCGTAAGGGAAAGGATTCATATGAGAAACCAACGAAACTCACACATACATGCAGTCACGAGCTTAAAGATGAGGGAAAAGCACAGGGTACGACGCAGCAATCTCTCTCGTGTGTATACCTCTCGTATGTCTAAACGATAACAGGGATAAACGAAGACGTCACAAACTGTTCGAGTTTTGTGCCCGCGCCGACGCGTCAAACCTCTTCCTCACGCGCATCCCCTCGTGCGCTTCTCTCGCTCTATATACGACACGTTACTACCGCGCCACGCGCCACGCGCGCGCCTCTTTCTCTACTATACACACCCGATACGAGATTTTATATATACATATATATCTGTCTCCTTCCGAACGACTCTCGCGCCACTTGGACTTTTACCGACAAAGTCGCGTGGGCGACATCGGACCGCGGCGTCGGCCGTCACGTCGACACGTCACAATGTTCTTCAGGACCGAACACGTGCCTGCATAAGCTCGTCTCGTACGCAATGATCCCGTACTCGATCGTCCTCGGCACGATATCCCCTCCAACACTTTTTTACACGGTTCTAACTTTTGTCGAAAAAAACAATCCTCGAGAATAATCTTTCGTTTGGATTATTCAACGCTCGAGCTTTTTTGCCTTGTTTGTGGTTTCTCTCGACAGACGATTATTCGAGTGAAAATAATACAACGGATCAATCAAGCTACAGTCCGAAAAACTACTTCCGGTTGGGTTTTACGAGCATTCAATCGCGTATGGCTTTTTGAAAAAAAAGCGGCTCTTTCCCCTCGTTTCTCAACGGCCGCTGCAAAATCTCCTTTCCAACACTTTCAGCTGCGACTAATCGAGCTTACGATCATGAATATCGCCACGTTTCGGACACCCACGCAGTCCTTTTTTTCGATACGTTCTTTGGAATGTCGACTCGTACGCGCAAGACTGCGCGCGAGACACAAGTTCCATTCGAACTACGCGAATGCCTGAACTCTCAAAACCGTCCCCGTCAATAACGACGCCTCGTTGCTTATTATACTATTTCTCTTTTTTCTAGAATCATCATTTTTAGCACGCTCTTCCGGACAAAAAAAAAGCAAATGAACATTACTTTTCAAATTTTTACTACTCTATATCATCTCCCATTTAATCGACCAAAAAGGCACTAAATGTTGTAAGAAAGTTTTTTTTTCAGAGAACTGTTAACCAATGGTTGCCTTCATGGCGAAGTATCCCTCAAAGGGTAACGTTCAGATAACTTTTGCGAAATCGCTAGCTGTGCTATTTCAAAATTCTCTCCTCTTAGGTATTTTCACTTGAACATTATTTTTTCTCATCATGAAATCTCTTTTTTTTTTAATATTTTTGCATAATATCTAGTCTCAAATATCTGTGAACATCGTTAGATGCTCTGAATCATGTTTACTCGAAAAAAAACCACTTATCTCCACAGAATACTGCTACAAAAAAAAATCGAACTTTTTTAAAATCATATATTATGATACTTTTTTTCCGCCAAAGATTGATTCATAAGGAAAAAACTTGGAAACACGAGAACAGTCTCTGGAGGATGTTGTCCTGAAAATAAAAAAAAACGTATTTCGTAAAAAAGTATACAACGTGCAGAAATTAATGGGAAAATAAAAACAGTTTTGCATTCGTTGTGTTTTTTAAACTTGTTTGCCATCATAATCTTTATTGTTGATATTTCACTATTTAAGTATAATGATGATGGTGATGATGATAATAATAGTAATAATAATAACATATTTACGATAATCGTGGACGGAGCGTAAAGCATGAACTATATGTTATAGAAACGATTTTTGATTCTTGAACAATTAATTCGAACTCTTAATTGCGATATATAGCACGCTGTTAACGCCTTATTTAAAAGGACTCTTTTCTTTTTAGTTCTTGACACGATCGTTTCGAGTCCCGACCCAAGACGGAAGGCGTCTATTATAAATTTTTTTTAACATGACGAATGAGCCAAAAACTAAATCTAAAATAGTCGACGAGAAAATGTGCGAATGTATCTAGAGTTCAAAGGTTCAGAGTACTTTTCACAACAACAAACATTTTCATTTATAATTACTCACTAAAAAAAATGCAGGTCTCGTGGAAAAAATATCTGCGTTTTTCTTTCGTTCTCCTGAGCTGTCAATCAACTTTGACCCAGAATAGATGATGGTGGAGAGTGATTAATATTTGTTCGATATGTCTCGTATACGTTTTAAAATTCTTACTCCGACGAAAACTACGTCACAATAAAATGGTCATAGTGCGTGTTTATTTTTTTAATTTGCGCGAAAAATAACAATTACTCCAAGTTCCGAAAAAGAGATTCTTCAAAAAGTTTAACTTGGTATAAATTTGTGGATTTTTTAATTCATATTACGTGGCAAATGTTGAGCACAAAAAATTCATTTCAAATGATAAACTTTTGATCTGTTACACGAATTGCTGATTTGTTTCATTCGCAAATATTGGATTCTTGTTGATTTGTTCACTTTCATTTTTTTTCTAGTTTACTGCGACGAAGGAATAAAAAAAAATATCAAAATGAATCGAAGGAGGGCAAGTCTGTGTGTATTGTGAGCTAAATTTTCGACGAATGAGAATTTGAAGAATACTCACAATTCAAATTGGTTGATGTTGACCGATTTGAAATTAATGATTGGGCAAGGTCTGCTGTAAAGTCAGTGAATAAAAATTGTGCGTGATGTTATAAGTATGATATCTATGTGAACAATTCGATGTCACTGATTCTTAAAATAATGCAAAAAAAATCATCTTTATAATTAGCATGTCAATTATAACCTATCTAACATTGCGAAGACAAAAAAAAATAGCAACGTGTGCGAGTGTTATGAAAATTTGTTCAATGAAATAACGGAAAGGGTTAAAAATGCAAACGAATTTTTAGTTGTTCCAAGATGCGTGGCAGCTTCAAACGAATGGGTGATAACTTTTTTTTGGCAATTTATCAGTCCTTTCAACAAGATGATGAACGTGTGACTCAAGAGCGAGATGAAAAAAATGAAATAAAAACGATTATAACTCGATACTAATAGTTTTGCATAGTGATGCGAACAATAACATTTAAAAGCCTATATATATCTTCATTGCAATTTAACGAGAGCGCCTATAGTCGATGGAATATTAGTGAATGATGACCTCGCTCCAACGATGCTTTTTCATAGTCCATCAAGCAGCAGATTGGTCAAAGTTATTGGTATTTTGTATTCTCGTTTGGAGCGAATTAACCGAGTCCATGATCCTCGAAAAATCCTTGTGGAGTTTCCTCCTGCAATCAAAATTAATAAAAAAATAGATAAACGATGAAACGAGAATAAAAGTAATGGCTAATGATATATTTAAAGGGAACGTTTATGCGCATACGATTAACTGTTTTGACCGTATATGAAAAGGGATCGATTGAATTTTGACGCTGCACATTATTCGATAAATCTGTACGATCATATTAACGAAAATATTATTATAAATAAACAATAGACGTACCTACTCTGTGTAACAAGTTATCTTCTTGTTGCAGCTTCAAATGGTGAACCCTTTTCATATACAGCCAATGATATGTAAATCAACATAGATGTCGTATTGAGAAAACTTTTAAACAAAAGCCGTGTCATCGATAAACAATTAATTTCATTTGCAATGCATATCAACGCAGAAACATAATCTCATGCTTCTTCAAAGCTCTTTTGCTGAATTTTTATTTTATTTTCAGCACGAAGACAAATATTTAAATATATTCATGTAAATTCGACGTATAAATTGTTGTGAAGATTAACTTTTTCTTCCATTGCGAAAAAATAACGTATAAATATCGAACTATTAGGTAGAGAAAATTTTATTGTACAAGTGCACGTGGTCTGTATTTGTTTTTTTTTTGTACATTGGAAAACTAGCGCTATGTTTCGTTACATTATTGTATTGAGAAAATAAGAATTCTACGGGTTTGCTAAAAGAAAATGTTTCATTCACGGAGGGGATACCACGGATGTCGTCTTGCGAATCTTAAAATTAATTTCGTAACATTTGATGGAATTACGGTCGTGCTTTTTTTTCTATCAATCACGTCTATATAAATTTTCTTTTATTTATGTTTTTTCTCGCTTTCGTTCACTCTCTCTTTCTCTCTCCCTCGCATCCTCGTTCTCTTCAGTCCGTAATTCTTAAAACACTAAGGGGTAGTACGTATCAAGATTTTATTACCGTCGTTTGTTATAAAAATGTCGAATGTCGTCTGCGTGAATTAATAATAATTACACCGATAATCGGAATAGACATTAAAACCTATGTAAAATAATTATTATAAAGATCCCCTCTAAAATGGCAAAATATTAATATTTATTTATATATAGATATATATATATATTTTTTTTTAAATTTTTTCAAAGTTTATATTACTTTCATCTAAGTTTCCTAAAGCACGTTGGAAATCTGTACAAAAATATGACAAAGACCATCGGCCGTTATGACATCGCGAAAAAGTGTTTGAATCTCACGATTTATAATTTTCGAAATCGTTAAAACCGAAAAAAAAAAAAAAAATAAATAAACGAAACAATAATATTTATACGAGAAAGTGGAGATGTGCGACGGCATCGTTCAGCAGATGAGTTTTTGTTGTCGAAGTTGGTGGTTGTTGGTGGTCAGTTTGGTTGATGGTAGGGACACACGGAGGAGTGGGGCGCCTATAAAAGCCCTATTTCCCGCAGAGCACCTTCGACAGCTTCGTCCTTACACAAACAAAACAAACACTAACTAGTTTTCCGTTTCGTGCTCGCTTCAACTCTCCAGCTTATAAATAAGGCTTAATAACATTCATGTTTCTCAATTAATACAAAATATAATTATACCTCGTACAAAACAATAAGTGTCTAATAAACAAACAAATAAGTAAGTAGGTAAGAAAAAAAAAACAACGTTAAAAAAACACTGAACCAAACGAGCAAAGACAAACATATTACATGTTGGAAAAAAACTCAATGTTCGTTCAAATTTTGATACTTAAATTAATGATAACACAACGACATAGAGGTATTTAACTCGTTGCTTATATTCATTAAGTATACGCTATGTAAATATTATAAACATTGACATAAAGCTTATTGATGCAGCGGACAAAAGTTGTTTTATTAGATTTTATAGACATGTACACGTACATTATCAGCCTATTTATTTACAGCAGCATTCCCACATTAATTATCCTCATGTATATTTAAAAAAAACATTTATATATATGAAAATAATTATGTAAAATAATAGTTATATTAATATCTTTCTATAATGTGTAAATTTATATATAAATATATATTTTGTGGCAATTTTTGGACTCAATTTAGCCATATTATTGTCGACTTGATCGATTATTTCTGTAAATGTACGATCCCTTGAGACAATTACAACAATTGTGTTTTTTGTTTTTCGTATTTGACGCTCTTACACTGGATAACCGATACATTTTACATTTTTTGCGAAAGGTAAATGACGTTATATTATTATATTGTGAAGGCTCAATTTAAATGTGTGATGACTCAAGCGCAAAAGCTGACGCGGTTCAATCAAAAGAGTGAACGCGTGATCGACTAGAGTTTACTTTTCTATATAAACATTTATACAGATATATATGGATTTTACTTTAAGTCAACGGCTGTAATTTCGTCTGGTATTAGATTCCTGTTTTTCAGTCATTTTTTAAAACATTTTACAATATCCTGACGAAATTATACTCGTTGATGAAGTTATAGCCGTTTTTACCTTATAGTTTATTTGCTGTGTGATGCTTATGTAGGAAAATTCATACCACTCTTTTAAGCTCGACAGTTTTTCTGTGATTAGTTTCTTTTATTATGCTTTACCATTAATTTATGCCTCATTTAGACGTTTTACCCTATTCATTAATTTTACCCTATTACCCTTAACCATTTCCGTCTTCGTACTTGTGGCTTTTTACACGCTTAGTTGTCCAATATGCCTGACAAAATTCCATGACGCTTTTATACACAGATTTTAGATCATATAAGAAAATTGCAGAAATTCTCTTCAGAGTATTTCCTTTTGCACATCAAGATTTCCGAGACAACTCGGAATAAAGAAAAAATAAAACATAAGAATTTTCTCACAAGGAAATGGCAACTGAGAAAAATATGAATGGCATAAAAATGAAAAGAAATATGGTAAAAAAAAACTTATAGTGTAAAATATATATATGTAAAAAAAAACGAGGAAACTCTTTAAAAAACTTGAACGTTGAAGGAAACATTCCGAGTCAAAAACTAATTCAATGTACCAAATACCGACAATTAAACATTAATTTAATATTTTTGATTCAATTATTCAACTTTTGACGAAAACGGTTAAAATAATAATAACGGATTAAATGTCATATATTCTACGCCCCCTCCCCCCTCTCTCATCATAAACCGAATTCATGTAGTATGTTATTTTTCCATTGTAAAAATGTTGGCATTGAGTCAATATTTGATTTACAATTTTTGTAAATACTCTGTATACGAATATATTATGCATTCAATATATAAAAAAATGCTTTTCTAAATACTGTTCAACTATGACCAAAAAATTAGAATATAAGAATATTTTAAAAACTGAATTTGTACGTTTCGTTAACACTTGAAATGTAATTGAACAAAGGAATAAGGTTGAATCACGTGAATTATCATTATAAGCTGTCATTATAGAGAACAAGATTTTCGAGAGCACGAACAATGTGCCGAGATGTCTCCTTCGGATAATGGAAAAGTTTTTTTTTTTGGTTTCTCCTTTTATGATCACAAAAATGCGTGCACACGCCATATTTTCATGCATACAAGGAGACATATCGTTGTTTTGTTGTTTTTTACACAACGATGATTATCGCACGTGCGATCGAAAGCGTCAGCAATGTTTTTGTATATACACTATGAAAGTTTGATCGTGTGCGAAACACAAAAGATTGCTATGTATGACTAATTTGTACATGGGACAGTGTAAAGCAGAGAATTTGGCACAAATAGAAAAAAACAATGATTTTTCAGCATCTTTCCATATGAAAGGATTTCGTTCTTTACGTTAGTTCGGAAAATATTCCTTAACACCAAGCAATTTTCGCTTCCAATTATTTATTCTCGTTTTATTATGAAAAAATGAGTTGACTGTTCAATTAATAAATTATAATTGATGGTTTTTTTCTTCTACTGCCAATCCCTGATTAAAAGCACAAAAATATTTGCACTGCGTGACATGCTTTCGCGGGTTACAATCGAATTCCATGCCGGATTATCGAAATTTACACCGTTGAGAGTCAACAAAAAAAAAAATGCTTTTAGCCATCTCGTAGTAGTTGATTATGTCAACTTTTTTCTCCTTTCAATCCGTCGTAAGTCGGTGTTGACACAGAGACCCGATTTTTTGGAAATAGAACAAAAATCGATTACTTTCTCAAGATGTAAATTTCGACACGATGTTTCCAATAAAAAAGAATACATAAAAAAAGTAGTAACGATCGCCTCCGAGGCGAAGTTGAGAGTCGAGCATTATTATAATGCGATCGAACAATCAGGATAAAAAATCGTGCTACAACATTCGTGCTTCGAAATAACAAAAACGGCGGAGACATTCCGCGGAGACACAATACTCATATCGTTTTTTGCATGATACTGCATTAGCGGGCAAAACGAAAAAAAAAAATCAGTACAATATCTCGTCGATAAACAAGCGAGAAGAAAAAAATGTTAAAACGATTACGTGGGTTTTTTTTTACAAACGAATGGTTTTGAACATTATGCAGAGGTGCGGATTACAGCCTTTAACAAATAACGAGAATATTGTGTGTCTAAATAACAACGAAGAGCCTCTAACAAGCGAACATTGTACTTTTTTGTGGGCGATCAAGAATAATATCGCATTATCACCCTTTAAATCTCGATAGATTACCACGAGAATACAAATGTTGGATGAACAACTAAAAAAAAAAAATCTCCCAACAAAAGGACCGTTGGATAAAAGTACATGGGAAATTTTTAAGATCTAGGACTCGCGGCAGGGAACAAACATTTTAAAATGCGCAACGTAAATAAGGTTTTGTAATACATGCGATTCGGCGCTCATATTTTACGACTCGGCTTTGATAGTCAGAGAGAAGTAGCGGTTCGTGAGGATAGACAAGTCACAATTCTAGGGGTACATTGCCATAACTAACCTCCTGGAGTAGATCTTGAGCGGCTATCGCCTTCAATACGTTCTTCTTACTCGTTTCTTGTATTTCTCCTCCTACCAACAATTCATCCAAGATGAAATACGCCTTCTCAAAGTTGAAGATTATGTCCAATTCGCACACCTGATTATACAACAAGCATTATTCTATGATCCATCCCACAAATTAATCAATTTCTAATCCAATTCAAGAATTTTTCATTATTTTGTTAATATCGAGGAAACTTACGCTTCCAAAATATTTGTCCAACAATTCGACGTATCTGTGGATGATCTCTAGGGTCAGTAACTCATTGTCATTTTGTTCAATGGCGCAACAGAAGTATAAACTTGCGTATCTGTAAATAAAGTCATATTGTTTTCTTCATTTCTAGTTTAATCCCGATGCTTCTCTTGTTTTTGCCTTTCGTATTGTATGTTATTATTCATCATACTTTTTGTTGCTACTCTTTCATAATTAACTTTTTTGAATTGTAAATAACACTGATTTTTTTATTAGCGCAACTAAAAACAATCTAAGGGGGAATTGGATGATCTAAATCTGTAAAGAAGATTTGGACGATTGCCAAAGATGAAAATTTGATTATACAACTTTTTTTTCATTGCAATCTACCCATGTAAACTTCAATATTACTTCCTCTATTTTGATAACGGGCTCTTGGTCTTTTATATCATTTTCAGTGATATTTGTTAAAAGAAATTTGAATGAGCTATAAATTTCAAAAAATTTTAAATGATGATGATCTGACCGAGCGAAATGATTTTCTTTCACATGTTCACCAGTTTCAAGGTGATCTATTTCGAGAAAAATAAAAGTAACACACTGTTCTCTGACGAAAAGAGAATGACATGTATTCCTATTTTTCTCGAAAAACCAAGCCTCTCTGAGAAAACTGTGCAGTAGGATTTTTATCGACTGAATATCTGACGGATCACCCTAATTCTGAGGCTGTGCTTCAAATTTTACAACAACTTGTTGAACGCTTGTATTTCTGGTTCGAATAGTTCACTTTTGATAATTACGGGTGATTTTTAAACCTCAAGATATTAACAAATCAAGTTTGTTTTATGAAAAATCCAAAAAAATGCAGGATCGGCAGTTCAGATTTGCAGTGTTGAACAGAAAGGTTGAAGCTAAGTTGAAAACAGGTAAGTGATTACCCAGGCAGTGACGTGAAGACCAAACATAACCTTAGATTTGTGGGAAATGGTCTTATATTTTTTATTCTGGATTTCTATTGGAATGAAAAATCAAATTTATGCATTCAATGATAACAATTGTATAAGCTTACACCTATTCTCGTCTCGATTATGGAATTAGTATTTTTTGTAACGTACCTTTTGTAAACAACTTTAACATCTTTCCACTCCAAGAAGCTAGACATTTTGGGTTTTCGAGCGAGTATAGTAGTTATCAGTTCTCTGGTTATTTTTTTCTTGAGTTTATCGGGATGGGCGACGTACCACTTTTGCAATCGTAATTTGCCTTGACGGCTGAATAACAACATGAACTGCATCTAGAACAAAGAATAACCATATTGCTCGTGATGCAATAGCAAGTTTATCGATGAATAAAAAACGATTGGGCAAGACTGGCGCGTTGCGAGCCATTGCTAACCATATTTTGGATTCGAAGTTTCCACCGTCGTTTATAATGTCTTACACTGTTAAATCTCTCCTCTAATCCACAACGTCGTCAATGAAATATCACAGGTATCTGACGACAACTCGTTAATTCGTCGTCAGTTTTTTTTTGTACACGTACGCGGCGCTTGACGAGTTATTAATACGAGCAATATCAAATATATAACTATTTTATCACTCGCACAACATGAAAAATCTCGATAACAAAAAATAAAACCATAAGAAAAGCCCCGCCCATCCGTAAGTAAACGTAAACCCTCGCACTTTTACGACTGCATTTCTCGATAGTGGCTTCACATGGATCGCGAAAGTTTTTATATAGAATGAATACACCGTCGACTTGAGAATGTAAAATGCCGGAAATAAATATATTCATGAAAATAATATTTTACGTTTGCGACTGCGCTGTTGAAACGATGTCCGGAAGATCCAATGACAGTTCAATCAGGAATCTTTTTTATCGAGAATGTGAATTTGAAAAAAATTTTGCTTATTTTGATGTATATCGTACGCTTATCACGCACGCACCTGGTAGGATTTCTACCAGCACATACTGTACGAACTGTTAACATCGTACTGGTACTGTATGACTAATATTTTGTTTGCGGGGTCTTTCTATTCTATCCTCTCCCAGTAAGTTAGATTTTCGTGAATGCGACCCTAATGCCAACGAATTCCGTTGCTAATACGACGCTCCTGTTGTGCGTGAATTGTCTAGTTGTAAAAACAGTAATAAAACCAATATAACAAGATACGCGGAACAAATCCTCGAAAGTCGAAAGCCCAAAGATGGCCCAAAGCTGTCGGAATCCGGGCATAACCTATGAAATTACATTCAAGTAGTACATTATTTTTGTATGGTGTAGAACGTCGTTCTGTGTTTCAGTGAGATTTATAAAACAAACACCGATCTCAATGTTCCTGCTTTGTCACGCTCCTCAATCTTCGAAATTCTTACTTTTTATTGATCAACTTTTTACCAAAAAGGCGTACGTACGCTGCTGCCTTTCAGAACAGAATAATTCCAAAACAATGCCTGACAATAAGATAACCTAGAATTATAATTTCAGATGAAAGTTACGCAATATGTTGCTCTCCGAAGACATAATCAACGTTTGGAGTCTGCGACTCCACTCGTTGCTACATTTGACAAATTTTACTTTTTTCCTACCAAATGATAATACAGTTCGTTACGAGCAGGTAACACGAATCGACAAAAATCTTTCCGACGATTTTCCCTCACTCGTATTGTTTACGACATGGCTTTCACTTTACTGGGTTTACAACAAGTTCCTTGATGTGGGTAATTTCAACGTCATCGAATTTTTCCACTTGTGAAATTACACTGAAAATTATTTATGAATTTTTTTCTCAATATTAAATTAGCTCCTGCTACGAAGAATGAAGTACGCTATTATTAGGAGATTACGATTGATCGAAGGACTGTGGTGCTGCGGTTTTGCAACTTGCAGCTTTATTTTTCTTGCGCAATTCACATTACGCGCTCAGGATTGCGTTTGGCAAAAAAACAACGATTATCGTTTACTATTTTTGATACAAAAAACATTTTATCTTCATCAAGCTGCGATCCAAGTATTTTCTCATGACTGTTGGCTCAAGGGATGGTCCAGCCAGCTTTTTGCCTACAGCTTATCTCCTCGGTCACTGCAGAAGTACTTTCATAGCATATTCTTTTGATTCACTAGAAAATCATTCCAAAGATTCTTTTATCATTACTCCTCAGTAGCATATAAAATACATTGACATGGACGCAAAGACAAATTTCTTATTTTTTATAAGATACAATTTTATGAAATAATGGAAAAAAATTCCAATGTAAATTTGAGAGTTTCTCAAATAACATCTCCTAATCACTTTTAAATTAAAATCGTAATTATTCTCTTAACCAACTTTATCGTATGGTCTTCATTGATTAAAATTTTTTTAAGAATATTGTAAAGTTTCTGAGCTATTGTAAGGAATGTAAATTTTCAAATGCGGTCCATAAAAAAGTCATGGCTGTTGTAGAATCTATCAAAAAATATCTCAGAATTGGGACAGTAGATCTTACCCATATTTGAAAAGATCACTGATCAAGATTTTTCTTCAAATAAAAAAACTGCTTCTATGAACTAAAAACTAGCTGCTTTGGAGTACATGTTAAAAAATTTCATTTTTCTGATTTCGCTTCTATGTATCGGATTGATTTTCTTTTCGTTTAGATCGCCGGATGCTATAACCGCACTATTATTGTATAAGGCCAGTGAATCAGTCTTATTAAACATTTGTCGCCTTCTGGTGACTTTGTCGAGAGGTCGGAATGTCAGGAGGCTCGCAAAATTTGTGTTTTGTCTCTACTTTTTCAATTGGTATGTTTATTCTTTATCATCATTTTTAAAAGGATTTCATTGATCCTCAACTAATTTTCTGGTCTAGGATTTTTGTCCACGTTTTGCTTGCACCTCGTGTTTTACTATTATATGCAGATGTGAATTACAATTTAAGAACGCCTTCATCTTTGTGGTTGTGGCTAATCTGCGAGCTGATTAATTCGGTGAGATTCTCTTCGATCTTTGTTTTTTCTTCTAATCCAAAGAAAGAAACTGTTTTAGGCTTTGCATTTTTTATTTATATTTCTGGGACTTAGATACGTTACAAAGAATTTGGATGCATTTATTCAAAGGAAACTCTGGAAACATCCTTATTTCCTCGTCCAAGCGAGGAAACTGTTGAATTTGTAAATATTCTTAAAAAACACAGAAGTTCTATGAAAAAAATCAGGTTAGACAACAACGAAAAGACTTTTCATTCGCATATCAAAACAAGAAAATAAAACGTCAATATCTTAATTTCTACAATTTTGGAAAACGACACTTCCATCTCCACAGGGTCGACAATGAGAGCACATCGAAAAAAAAGACTGAACTATGGCAAACGATTGCTTGTGAGTATTGTTCATTTATTATTTCTTGAACAAAAGAAATACTGATTTTACAGTTGGTTTAATTCTCGTTCTCGAAAACTAAAAAAAAAACTAGAAAAATATTCATGGATATAGATATTGTGGGTCGTTTTTTGAAGTGAATTTTTATTTACTGTTAAAAAGTTGCACAACATAGTCCTGGATTCTCTAACCTCGTAGTAGAGGCGTTAAGTTCCATTCTTTTTGCTAACAATAACAACATTTGATTGACAGGTGCGATGACCATGAAGAAAAAGTTGAAGAAACTGCGTGAAAGCAAACAAAAGGCTGTGATTGAGGCTAGGGCAGATATCAACGACTCTGACAATGAAATTAATTTAAACTCTTAGTATTATGTTATGAATATATATAATATGAGATCCAAATGACGAATGAATAAATTATTTTTCTCGTTCGTAAAAAATTCTTTAACGTATCCACTGTCCATACGAATGAGAATATGTGGGAAAAGAGGAGTGTTTGGATGGATATGTCGCTTCATATCTCGAGCACTAATACAAAAATCAAGTTTATTCATCAATTTTTATAGATATACACCTGTTATGTAGAAAGTTTGTTTGTTGGGTTTTTTTTTTTTCATCGTCTTTAACACGTTTCTCATTCATTCGGGGCATCAGCCAATTGCTCTGAGTTTGGTGACTGTTGTTTTATACGAATTTCCTGAATGTTACTTCGATTTTGTTTGTATATAGTTACTTTTTTTCGTTTGTCTTTGTTTTCTATCGTATTAGTTGTCTAGTGTATATAATCAGCGAGCGAAATATATAGCAGTCGACTGCTAGATGCCCCAACAACGCTTCAGTTACAACCCACGCGGTACATATTTTTCTCTTTCCTTTTTCTTTTTAATCATATTTCCTCTTTTTTAACGAGGCGGGTATTTATAGAAACGCTATTTTACAACGTTGTTTTTATCGTTAATTTAACGTTATTATTAACCTCGAACATTTAGTGTTTATTATCGTTACGATGTTCTATAGATGTATTATGAAAACTGTTCGTTGAATGTCGCAGTGGTGAACGCATATACAGGCTGTTCTGCATCCGATGGTCAATGGTTCAAGCTCTAGTCTAAGTTAGTGTAGTAAAGTTTTTTCACACGATTCCTTCCTGACGAGTTATTAATTTTGATCGTAGGAAGATGGGCGTTCTTTTATCGCGTGTACTGCACAAACGGCTAAAGATGGAGCAAAATTCCATAGGACCAATCTTGTAGAACATAAAATTTCCTACAAAAAAATTCCCGGCAGCAATTTTCCATCTCCGCTAGTTTAGCCTTGAGAGCGGGACGAAAATATACCTGATTTTTCAGACTCGCACGTAGCGCGAAGGATTCTAAGGCATTTTTTAATTCACTTTCAAGATTACTCTGCTGGGGATAGAAAATGCCGGCAAAGACATAATTGTAGGAAATTTGGATCCTTAACCACTCATCAGACATGTGAGTCTGTTTGAAAATCGTTACTAGATTTTTCAACATGAAATTCGGTTTTGAACTCATGTTTTCAGTGATAACCATCGATCGCGGCACAATCTGTATATGAGGAATTTTAGGTTAACTTTCCATCTCGAAATCCTAATCTCTCTATGATTCGTGCCTGTTTTGTTTATGCTTTGCTAAATAGAAAATTAGCGGACACACGAATTTCAGTATTTTTTGATATTGTCATTTCGTCGATTTTAACAACCAGTTTAATTTTTTAGCATTATCTTCTCATTGATTCAGGCTTCGATATTTTGGCAACTACAAGTTACAGCCAAAATAACTAACAAGTTTACGCAACAGATCTGAAACATGGATCGAGTTTCTAAAGAAAGGTTTTGAAGTTTTCATTTATTCTATTGCCAAAAAAATTAATTTTCCTTGTGACGGCACGATTTTTTATTTATAACTTCGATTTATTCTAAACTATATGAATGCATAAATGTTCTGATCCTAAGTTTGCTGTCTCGGGAAATTTTTTTTAGCCGTTACATTTATTTCAATGTTTCAAATTTTGATAAAATATTTCAATTGCAGTAACATGATCTGAAATTTCTCAATTTGTGTTGAAAAAAAAGTCCTCTTCAATGACTTTTCGAAGAAAATTTAACCAAGAAATGCTGGAATAGGCTTTTTGTGAAGAAATTTAATTTTTAATAAAACCAAGTAAAGAAATGGGTCAGTTGCAATCACATTTTTGGGGACGTTAAATTTGAGTTGAATTGCTATTAGACATTAATTGATAGTTACCGTTTAATCGTAGCCTAAATCGAGATGGTTCGAGAAAAAATGGGACCGGCTGGGACAATCGTCAAACTGTTTAAATCGAATAATCCCGGAACACGTGTCTTTTTTTTCTTGTTTAGGAAAACATTCGCAAAACATTGCGCAAATAAAAAGAGATTTAGATTTATAAATGAAAAGTTGGCATGAAATGCCTCAAATATATTAATATATTTTTTATAGTGTATACTTTTTTTCTCATTATTTTTTTAGTCCGTGTCTCGTTGCATCGCAAAGCAAGATCTTTGGTAATGAATTATTGTTTTTTCATTTTTTTGTTCACGGCATCTATGTTTCAGTGGATTAAAATTTTTCATGTTGCACCTGAATATTTCTTTCTTCTTTTCATAATACATTTGAGCACGTTGGAAATTAAATTGGCGATTCACGGACACGCACTCACTCACATATGTGTACGTATGTATGTCTCGTGGAACGCTTCTGTTATAGCCCATAATCGCTTGGGCGACTTTGACAAGTCAAATCACTAATCAATCGCGTCACTATGAGTCGTTTTTTTTTTGATATTGCGGTTCTCAATCAGAATAACAAATAAAAAAGAGAAAAAAGACTCGTTTCCAGATATTTAATGGTCAACATTCATTTTTCAATTGATCTTTTTTATTTAAATTTATAGATATTTTTTTAAATTGATGTTACTTGAAAAAATTGTTTTTTCTCTTTGCTTGAGCGAAAGATATTTAATTGATACGCTGTAGAAAGGTAAATAATTGAACAAAGTGTAAATGACAACTCGTACGATAGCGATTAATTAGTTGAGACCAAAAAGTCGAAGTCGCTCTCGCCTTTTACATTATTTATAATAGTGATAACTACCGCGAGACAAAAGCTACTTTGTGAATTCGTTAATAATCGCAATTGTCGTTCGCTCGCAACGATAGTACGTATTTCCATATTTTTTTTTTTTTTTTTTCATTTTTGTTTTGTTTTGTTACATTTACCTACATGTGGCAGTAAATAGAGAACATACCGTACATACAGTCGATTAACGCACAATTTTTTGAGCAACGAAACTATTTGATGTGTTTACATGTCTTGTTCATTTTTTTAAAATTATTTTCTATTCATCTCAATATTATCTTTCGCGTCTGGTTGAAAAGGATGAGCACTGGGCACGTTTTTATTTCGAGTCCTCCATAAACACCTGAATTTAGGAATACGTCCGGCAAAATAAATCACTGAATACCACAGGAAACTTGTTAAATCACTTAATAAAAAAAAACGCAGTTTAGATTCGTTTTGTTTAAGAACAACAATCGAGGATCGTGTGAAATATAAGTTTTCGAAAAATATGAAAATACTGAGCAACATTTCTAAACTATATGTTTCGATAAAGTTTTGGTAAACGAGAAAAAAAGAGAAAATATCGTCAAACGGAGTGCAGTCTCGGTCGTGTGTCAAAATAATCTTATTTTACGGTATATGCGAAGAAAAAAATGTCGATCTATATGCGTGAAATATTTCTGTGATCCATATTCGATTTCTGATCGGATTATTCTCATATGATAGTTGCAGCAGCGTTTGGGAGCGACAAAATTTAAACCGAACATACAAAAAATCAGCAAATATCTTTTTTTTTACGTGCCATCGACTCTAGTCACCTCAATAATGTTTTCTCTGTTATTTTTTTTTTCGTTTATATTGCATGTTTTCCGAATTTCATCCGATGCGAACGAAACTGGGTCTTCACTAGAATTTCTATGATTTTATTATTCCGACAGGTGTCTCGATGCTAAGGAACGTAAAAGTGCTGAACAGATTTTATTACAATGAAATGATATATTTTCACTATAAGGGATTGAATTTATGGCACGTAAACGGAAACAAAATTTATGGATATCAATTGAATTTCGTGTCAGTTTAACTGAATTTATTGATGCGGAGTAAATGGTTCGTCAAATATATAAATTATTTTGTGTTTTGTAAGATTTTTTTTGCGAGATGCCATTTCCTTGAGTTTCTGAATATTCCATGACGATTTGTTTCGAATCTTAGAATAAATTATATTCAAACCCCATGGAATTTGCTCAGACGTGTGACGCGTTTTTTACTCGATTTTCGTATTATTTTTAGTCGCTAAAAGTTATTCAACAATAATGTATATTTGGTTTTTTTTTTCGGAGCGAAATCACGAGTAAAAAGAAATTCAATGATATTGATGCATTTTTTTTTTTTTTTTACCTCACATCATATAAAAGGAACATGATTTTTTCGTCCTTTCGGATATGCTGAGTGGAAGAGCACATGATACGAATGAGGCGAAATACACGACTTGTTTATAGACGATACGAAATCATACTCATTTTTTTGTCAGCGCTCATTTAAATCGATAATTCTATTCCACAAACATATACTTGGTATATTTCGTACCGTTCGATAACATTCCATATTCTAATTCGCCCCGCAATTCAAATCTTTTATTTTATTTTATTTTTATTTTTTTTTACATTTCGTACTGGATTTGTATTTTTTTTTGCTAAATTCTTTCGTCTGGAGTAAAACGTGGCCCTTTTTTCTATAATCATTAAATACGGGCAATATAATTTCACATCGACGGCGGATCGTTCGTCGCTTTTACAAATACATGTTACAATGATAACTTGCGTCACGTGATGATTTATTTTTTCTTTCTTCAGTTAATAATTGCGTGCAAATAAGTTTGATGATTTCCAATCGATAGTCCAGTATTTGTATCGAGTCACTCACTTACAGTGCCGGACGCATGAATATTCGTTCGTGAGTTTTTTTTATACGTAACTTACAATTTATATGTTTTCTGTTTGTGATGGGCTTCGGCTTATTCAATAAATATGCTTTTTTCGCTTAATATTGTTATTTATCGTTCGTCATTAATAAGGATATCTATCACTGGTGCTTACTTCTGAAACATTTAATTGCTTTCTTAAAAACTACACTGTTATGCCGCTCGTACACACTTTTCAATACAAATTGTCAAATGAATTTCTTTTTTTCTTTTATGATTCAAAAAATACACAATCAAATGTAAAAAAAGGGGGTTTTCAATATCACTGAAAAAATATTCATCATTATCGAGCTGCTCGTTAAAATTGAACGGTTCTTTTTTAAATATATATATATATTTTTTTTTTGGCAGAGACATGAATTATTTTTGGGTCCAATTTTTTATTTTACTTTATTTTTTTCAATTCTAATTTCGATCGATTCACGTACGAACTGATTAATCATGAAATAATTAATTTTATCATTTGGTTTAATGAAATGCAAAATTTTCAATATAATTCGCGAATATTTCCGATGAATATTCCATAATGAAAATTGTGGAGAGTATTTTTAAATAAAATTCTCGCCACTTTTTAATTAATCGGTTGTAAGTCTCGCTTTTATTTTCTAGGTACTCGACTATATAGCGCTTAGCAAATTTATCTATTCTCCCTCTCTCTCTCTTTTTCTCTCTCAGACACACATTCACACATACACAAATTCGCTCTTATGATCTCGGCATATAATTTGAAAATGTTGTGTAGAAAGATGTATGGACGAAAAATGAACTCGCGAATTGATACGAAATGTAATTATCTCTCGCGGGAAGACTAAAACTTATTTGAACCCAATTATACATAGAAATATTAATTCTTTTCAATTATTTCCCATACTCGCTTGTGTGTGTTTAAAAATTTTCATATATTTCATGTATAACCATTTCTTTTTATTAGTAATGATAATGGAACGAATGTAATTTACGAATGTTGTTCATTGTTACAAACATATATGTATGAGCAATAAAAACTCGGGTCGGCTTTTCTCCGTTTAGACCCCCGACCCTTTTTTTTCTCTCACTCTCACCCTCCTTCGCTTCTTCGCTCCTACTATTCTCTGCGGTCTATTTCTTTTTTTCTTTCTCCCTCGTTCTCTCTTACTCTGCGCCTTTTAATCGATGCAGATTATTTAGAATTTCATTTTTGTCACAAACGATCTCGCCTCCCTCGTCGGATCGTTTGTATTTTTATTTGTATTTTTCTTTGCTTTATTCTTTATTTTTATGTTTATTTATTTAATTTTTATGTTTATTTATTTTTCCCCCTTTCTTTAGTGAAAATATGGCCCCTTTATTACAGGCTCGATGTAGCATTGAGAAACGAATTATTTTCTTCCTGAGTCTGCAACAGGCAAAGTTTCGTCTCGCGTCAATTGTTCCCGCTCTGACTTTAATCGCCGATTTTTATTTCTACTTACCTTTCGATGAAATTATTTTGTTGTTTCCTTTTCGGATAATCATTGTTGAAAAATTTAACACTCCAGGGTTTTTTTTAACTTCAAATACGATCTTAATTTGTTTATATCGATCGAGTGACAGAAGGCGATTGAAAAAAAGAAAAATCAGTTGGGAAAACAGCTAAGTCAAATATTTTCATTTTAGGAGAAAAACGATCCCAAGCACAATTGACACGAGACATTGAATATTTATGAGCTCTCTGTATTATTCTAGTATATGTTTCGTGGGTACGATGTCCTTTGTTTTTATTTTTTAATTTATTTTTATTTTTTTTTGTCCCGGTGTACACACACGACTTTTCTCGACCTTTTTTTTTGTTCTAAAAACATATTACACCATCTTGGCTTTTGAAAACTAACATGATCCCCAGCATCACGGCTAATCCGGACGTGAGATTTTTTTCATTAAACGCCCACACTTGCAATCAAACATTCACACACATGCGCATGGCGTCGGTCACGGATCACACTGTCGAAACGTCACCGTTTTTTTTTTCATTCTTTTTAGTATATTTTCATATAATCCGAGCTTATTGTGATTTACGATTCCAGTCAACCACGTTTTCTTGGGGCATGAATCGCCTTACTTCATAAATGTATTTATGTATCGTTTCTTTACCAATTCATTCATCCAATTACCATTTTCCATAATTAAAAAAAAAAAATCAAAAACAATATTTGACTCATCTGCGCTCGGAATACAGGGTGTACGAAAATTAGAGCGTCATTTTATCGGATTTTTTCAAGTTCATTTAATTTTTTCATTACATACGGCTCAAGTTTTCTTTTTCCAATAAATATATTGCTTCTGGTCTCAATTTTTTTAATGGAAAAAAATTAATGACGATAATTTAACGTTCAATTCAATTATTTTAACAGTGAGCTAAAAGAAAATTGAAAAATATTACCGCTCAATTAATTTTAATCTATTTTTTATTATCACTTTTGTTGGACAGTTTTTGCAGTATTGGTTTGGACTGTCGTATTTAAACTAGTTAATTATTTTCTCATAGTTTTGTAGCTCGTCAATTTTGATCTGTAATAAAAATTTTATGTAAAGGTTGCGAATAAAAAAAGTTAACAATTTCAACCCAAGAAAGCGTGTGAATTGGGTCAGTCGATTGAAACTCGTTGAGCTCTAATTAATAATTCGTACATCCCTGGCGGGCTTAAAAAAGCTCGGGTACTTGGACGAAAATGGTTAGCGGGATGTATCAATGTGTAAAATAATTGGGGCATCATTTATTTGTTTCGGGCCTGTCCGCGGGCTGATTGGAATTGAAATCGAGGCTGGCCGTGATGCGAACGCGTAATAACACATCGAGTTGACGCGTTTTTTCTCGTTTGTTTTTTTTTTGTTTTTTTTTTCTTAGTTTGTTTTTCAATGAAATCGATGCTACGATTATACGAGTTCTACGAGTTGTTTAAAATTGTTTTCTTCTTTTTCGTAAACATTGTAAGCTACAGCGCTCGCGCCAGCGCGCGCACGTTAAATTTTTTTATTTTTTATTATTGTTTATGTTTTTTAATTAGTGTTTTATTTAGCGAGTTTTTCTCAGTGACAAGACTCTTCAGTCTTACACGGAGATTTTTGGATGGACCTTCGTTTTCTCGTGGGAGCTCTGTCTGTGTACGGGGCTTAATTTTATTTATCTTCGTACTCGTAGCATTGTTTTTGGTTTATTTCGTCAATTTATTTAATAATTCAATTTGTTTAATTCTCTTGAATGGAAAGACGAGAGTGTTACTCATAGGCTCGTAACTATGTGCGGTTTGGCAGTGGTTGACGCGATCTCGGAGAGTCTCACGTCGATTGGTATGCGGTCGTCGTAAAGTGTCGGTGCTTGTAATATTATACCCGCTGTACCGACGACTACAGCCAGCGTGAAGATCCAGAGGAATAACCTGTCCAGCACCATCGCCACGTACTTCCAATCCTCTTTAACCTTTTGACATTTTTCAACAATAAATTAGTTTCTGACATAAATTTTTTCTGCATAGTTTTGTTCAATAGCAAAATAGGTTTCTGGAAGTTTTGAAAATGCATTTAAAATGCTATCAAGTTGATGAATTTTCTACAGATTACTTGTACAATTGTTTCGAGAGGCTGGTAGAAATTTTTTAACAAATTACACTAATCGGTTAAAGAGTTTTAACAATTCTTATTTTCAACAAATTTACACGTAGTCAAATACTGTTATCAAAAGCACTAAAATAGTCAAAATTCAAAAAACGTCAAAAGTGACGTTAGAATTTCAGTTTACGACTTCACATTATTTTTCGAAGAATTATGAAACCTTAAACGTTGTATTTTATAGTATAATTCACGGAAACTTAACTTTCAAAAAATTTCATGTTACAATCAATATCACTGAAGTAAGAATTTTGGGTAACTTTGTTGAAACACAAAAAATACAGATTTCGAAAAAAATGCAATAACATTTTAAGCAAAATAGGAATATAAAAAACATTTATCTATTTTTACAATTTCATAAATAACAACACAAAGCAGCGAAAATGCGAAGGTAGGAGCGAATTGGTCGAAAATTATTCGAATTGCATTTCAAAGCGTAGGTTTGACTTTTAAAAAAAGTGAACAGAACATACTCTGGTAGAGTCTTCTTCTCTCTTAGTGTGATCAGCAATAAATCTTATGGCCTCGATGGCTTTGTAGAGTTCTGGGCAGTGATGCCAATTATGAAGAGCATTGCAAAGAGCATCAACGCTCTCTTCGGTAGGAAGCTGCTGTGGCGGTGGTGCCGCGGCCGGAGATCCGTGGATTCGACACGTGCTCCCCAGATTAACCGCTTCCAACTCGCTGCAACAATCAATTATTCAAACGTAAACATTTTTTTGTTTACAAGGCTTGATTAAAAACCGTGGTTGAAACAAGATTTGCGCATTTTTCTTTCATTTGGCAGATACGCGATCGAACAACTCACGTGAGTGACGTATTCTATCCTACTTGTACACATTGGGTCTACTAGACCCAGAAATTATTCTATCAATTTCCATTTTTAGGACAAAAAAAAAACATTTAATCTGATAATGAACAAATTTAGTGATAAAAAATCGGAATTTTACACTTTTTTCGGGACTCTCGAACCCAAACGAATATTCTGAGGGTCAATCTCAGTAGGAAATTAAACTCGAATTCTATTCTGATGCAATATTTTCCTCAACAATCAATCAAAGGTTGCAAATATGAAAATATCGTTTGAAAAAAATGAAAAAAATATTTAAAATCAGCGATGAAGGAAAGATATATTCGGTTTAAATTACCGGGGATTGAGTTCGTCACGGGAATCAACACTCGGGAAAAGAACCGACGATTCGACGAGTTCGGAGGCCGATGCTTCGACGAATAACGATGGGTCTCGAAGTTCAAGGCCGTTACAAGTCCTCACCATAACTCGTTGACTATGATGGGGGTCCAGTGATCTTTTGTCGATTTGGTACTGCGGCCTGTATGGTGTACCAACAATTAAGACCGTATTTTACAATAATTTCTTTTTTCATATTAACCCTTCGAGCCTACTTTTTCCTTACGTGCTTGATTGGCTTGAATTTTGATACTTGAGAATTTTTGGGACTGCTAATTACGAATCTGAACTCAATATATGGAAAATATTTTTTTTTATGAGTTAGTTTGATAATAATAATTTTTAAAACTAGAGAAAAATGGGTGGAACAACGTAAGTCTTACTGTGGCTCAAAGGGTTAACTAATAAAGAACGAGCACTGTTCAATTTTGAAAAAAAATTGCATCGATTTACCTGCGCATTACTAATAATCGTGGGAGAACGTGGATAAATACACGTCGGACCCAGGGGGCCATTACGTGAGTCTGAGGTGATCGAAAGTGTACATTGAGAACCACAACAGTCACGCAGATGCTGTAAAATGAAACACTATTTATTTGGAAAAAATATTTAAAAAATAAAAAACGATAGTCACAAAAACAACAACAACCAAAATAGCAATAATACATAAATTTGTTATTTTCCACTGGTTTATTTAACACTAGAACTCATGATCGTTGTCAATTTCGACCCCGGTTGAAAAAACGAGATTTTTATGGGTTTTCTGAACACTTCACTTTTTTTATCAACTTCGATGTTATGACATTAATATCCTGGCAATTTAGTCTTTTCGTAATTGAAAAATTACACGATTCATGTTTTAGAAATTTCTTTATCTTTACAAAGAAGATGTCAAAGTAAAAAATACCATGGGATCAATAAGGACTTCGGTCAACGATTAATAAGTGCGATTTTTTCGATATTCAAAAAATACCTGAACGTGTCGAGGATCATGGTGAAAAGTACAAACTTTCCGAGCAGGGGTACGACTAGCGAGGTAGGCGGAATAATTTCGGCCAAGAGAAGGAAGAACACCGTTAACGAGAGTAGAATCGATATCGACAGACTCACCTAAAAGTTGTAATGAATGTTATATATTTCATAATACTAATTGCAGAAAAAAAATTAAGGCACGTTTTTGCACATTGTTACTTCAACAATTCGGCCGTTGTCAAATCGCATGAAACATTCATTAAAAACTTCAACAACAAGAGATTAAAAATAATGTCAAAAAAATACAAATCTCGGATTATTTATTTATTATTTTCGCTTTTATTTCTTATAATATAGAGCAATCGCGACAAACCAATATCCCGCTTCAAATATGAACGTTTTTATGATTACCTCTAGAACCCCACAGCGAGTTAATTAGTTGCCCAACAAGAATTTCAAATTTCCTTCATTTTTACATTTTTTCGCAACTTTTTCTCGTTTTTTCGAGTATTTATTATCAAACTTTCACCAAATGTGACGTTTTCGGTAAAAAAATAAAACAAGAGAATAGCGTGAATTAAACTCCATGATCACATACGAGGAACATTTTCCACTGAAGGGAAATTAACATTAAGCCTCAGTTCACCTGTGTTTGGAATTATTATAGTTTCCATTAAAAACCAAAGTGATTGACAGACAAAGAACTTAACCACGACGAGTTGATTGTGATAATTCTGTTCGTTCGATTGTGACATAGATGTGGGGATTATTTGGTCTGTACAGTGGATTAGTGTGGATCTGAGTACATACACTACTCAAATACAGAATCATACACCAATGTACGTTACATACGTATGTAGATATTACACCGTTTCGTATAATACTCGTCTCTATGTAAAATTGAAAGGCAGTAGATAGAACAATTCGACAGTCTATTGTTTTGTGGTGGTCGTCATTGATCTACGTGTGCTATATATACATGTGTTATGTATATATCTATGTATATGGTATGAGTGGCTCGAGTAGCTGGAGCACAAAACGCCAGTAGCAGGAAAATAAGTGAGAGGGACGTATTACCCTCATTTTCAGTCATCCAAGGACCAATCGTATTCTCTCAATTCATTGTTTTTAATTCCACTTTCTATTCACCATATTTCATCAAATATTCGCTATTTATTTCGTCCAATTGTCTAATTTTTTATTTTATTTTTTTCTAAAATGAGATTGTATTGCAATAAATGAGGCAAAATAGTTTCTTACGAGAGTGTTAATAATTGGAGAAAAGAAAACATTTGAAAAATTTTAACAAGAATGAGATAAATTCGTTTTTTAAGATTTTGTCACTTGACATTTCTGTCCCAATGTTTCAAAGAGATAAAAAAATTGTTAGTCACCACAGAGAATAAAGAACGGGTTGTGTTATTGAAACTTAGGCAAAATAATAATTCACGAGGGTGATAATTGTCAAAAAATATAAAAAAATTGAATAAGTTTCAACAATATCGAATTGAATTAGTTTTTCGAGTTTTTTCTGCTTGAAATTCCTTTTCAAATGTTCTAAAGAGATGAGAGAAATATGAGTAGCCACAGAAAATAAAGAACTGGTAAATGGCATCGAAGTGAAGAGGAATGGAGATATTGTGACTTTTGACCTTCTATTCGTCACACGCTACCAGCATTGTGTGCCCTTTGCTTCTTTATTTCTCTCCTCCTCTGCTTTCTTCCTTTCTTTTTTATTCGCAAGTCGATGTTGAGGGGGAGCTAGGAACAATATAAATGAATTACATAGAGCGGAGGGATCGTATGCATATGTATTATATAAATATATGGAGGTCTTTTGGTGGTAGGATATCGGTCCGAGGTCAAGAGTCCACCGAAAGTATCGGGAATGGAGGTCGAGATGGGCACACGTCATCGTGTCCTCTCCTCGAACTTTTAATACCCAATAGCATGACAGAGAAAGCTCATTGTATAAGAAAAAGAAATACGGAAAAAAAAAAGAAAAAAGAATTGAGGTGGCAGATTCGACGTGGTACATTGGATCCACTCGAGAACTGCCTCTTCTTCGACTTCTTCACCCCTCTTTTGTTTGCGATGAGGGAAGAATGCTTTGGATGATAAACCTCAGGATAAGCATAAAGGAACAAGCATACTATTGCTGTTTTTTTTTCCCTTTTGCCTCTTTCTTTATCGACGATTCAAGAGAGACGTTTCAAGGACATACGTGATTATTGTGCGATGAAAAGAGCAGAGAAACAAAAAAGACTAGAAGGAAATGAAGCTTCATTGATTTTCCAATAGGAAATTTTATGTTGTTGATATTCTAACATAACATTCGTTGTGTTTTTTTTTTTTTGTTGATTTATATTAATCGTGTTTACATATTAACGTGCATTTTTGAACCAACCTTTTCACCACTGTCACTCGGCAAGTAAAATACAAGAACGGTGAGAAAGGAAATTCCCATACAAGGTATTATGAGGTTGACCGTGTAGAAGAGAGTCTTTCGTCTCATCGTTATGTTGAAAGTTATGTCGAGATAAGGCTCGTCGCAGCACGTGTAAAATTTCTCGTTTCTGCGGAAACATTAACGATTAGCGAGTCAAATAACATCTGATGAGATTTTTTTTAAATATAAAATATCTGGTAACACATTTCCATTCAACCACTACATTAATACACTGGGTCAATTTGACCCGTAACGCATTTCATCCATCTTTCATCAGCAGCTCTTCAGTCAGTTTTTATTCTAAAAAATCAAGACTACGCTTCAGTCAAAAAGTCGTAGTTTTTACATTCTTTGAAAAAAAATTAAAATACAAATACGTCGACTCGTTTGAAAGGATTTGGTTTTACGATGAAACCGCAACTTGGGTTAAATCTTTTGAGCCTTCACCTGACTGCTGGAACTTCAAGTATGTCCCACTCTACGGAAGTGTAAAATTCCGACAGATCGACACCGATGTTGACTACGTTGCTTCCGCGAACCTCGTCTATGTGCCTGAGATCGACCTGTCAAAAATAAATAAATAAATAAATAATCCAAGCAAAAATAGATCATTCCAAAAGTCCTTATTCTCGATTCAATTCAAAGATAATCTAAGTCTAATGATTTTGGATAATCCTCTATAGTGTTTCATAGCAACCATAGGCAACTAAAAAGCAATCTTGCTTTTGAAAGTCAGTTTGAATCGTAATCAATCCTACGGACTACGAATAATAAAAATGAAAAAACAACGCATGATATTCCAATGCAACGACAACCCTTTGTGTTATGTTCCATTTTCCGTTTGAACCTTCGCTACACTTTTAAAAGTTTGCTTTATTGCTATGGGTTTCAGGAAATAATTAGAACCTGAAATCAACGATGCAACTTAGTTTGACACTAGACGTTCCATAGTTGCTTTCTGTTGAATGATCTTGAGTTTGAAATTGGAAATGTTGATAGAGTTTTAAACATTTGGTATGTTTTATGTGAAATATTCGAGAAATCGTGTAAAGTAACAAGTTTCATTATTTCCGATTACGAACTCAACATCCTTGAAAGCAACTGTCGTGTTGAGATATTATTCCGGTCGTTTAATAGTTTCTTATATTAGAAAAAAATCAAAAAAGCTACCACGAAAACACTGAAAACCATTTTGCAACGGATTTGCAACTTAAATTCAATAGTTTCTTTGATTTACTCGGGTACAATATTCGAAAAAGATGATGTATATGATAAACCCTACAATAATACGAGGAGAAAGGAAAAAAGTATGGAATGACAAGACATATGTCTTAATATCAGAAATAAAAGGATGAGAAACGACCGGATGTTTAGTCGGAGAGATGACATAATAAATAAAAGCTAATGTCATAAATGGGGAAAAATAAAAAAAATGAGGAACAACTGGTTTTTTATTACTCGATAAAGTTAACACGATAAGTATTGTAAATGCCATAATGACAGGAGATAAATAAGTAGGGAATGACCAGAAAAAAGAATACTGAAATGTTCTTGTCGTATTGAGGATAAATTGTCGAGGATCGTAGCACGTAATTCACCGAAGCTTTCGTGAAAGTATTTCAGCAGGGAAACGATGAGGAATTTTTGTTCTCCCCCCCCCCCCCCCTTTGGTTGGCCAGCTCGGCCTTGGGGCTCGATAGGATCAAGCAATTGGAATATTTCTACTTATTATACGAGAGAGCAAGAGAGAAAATTTTCATCGGCTTGCCAAGGGCCATCAAGATGCTCTTCCTGTTATTCGCCGATCACGAGAACGCATCCTGGAATTTCTGTTTCCCAGTATCCGCATCACCCTCTAAAGAATTTGTCTTTTTTTCTGTCCCATAAATGTCATATGTATATAAATGTAGAAAATAGAGAAAAATTTGCATATTCTTTTCGTTGACAGCATTTTCAATCAAACGTTGTTCGGAGGTGAATAAAAATATTCATTTCCTGCATGCAATTTTTACCATTTCTTGAAGTTTGTGCTGAAATAGCTCATTTTTTGGACTCACAGTAAATAATGAAGGGTAAAAAAACGAAAAATGACGACAGATGAACAGACGTAAAAAAAAAAAAAAGGCGCATGATGTTTTGAGGATAAAAACGGAATGTGAAAAATACATTTAAGAAAACACGTAAAGATGTGTCGTGGCATTCTCACCTGAAATCCATCATAAGTCCATGATCCGAATTTCATGACACATGTTTGTTCATCGAAGGGAAAATACTCTACGTCGATTTCGCAGGAAGACTTATAAATCGCCGGTGGTTTCCAGTCCACCCGACCCGTGTAATTCAACGTTGCTTTTGTCGCCAGTGTTACTTCGAAATTTCCATCGGCGCTGCAATGTTCGAATAAAAACAAATAGTTTATCGTGGCTGATAACAATTTTTATAACGACAATGAATCTTAAGATTTAAACAAATAATTATAATAAATGCTCGATCTAGAGATAACGTGCAATTGCCTTGAAATTTGGTACTCGCGAAATTTTTGGGAACACTGATTGAGAATCTGAACTTGAAATTTAAACATTCAAAATCAATTGGTTTCATTTTTATACAAAAAACGACGGTACGAAAAATTTTGAAAAAATTCTAGTCATCTTTTTGGACTCTATCAAGGTTGTGCAAAAATTGGCATTTCGTTGTTCATAGTAGTTCGGTAGAACATACATCTTTTCATGAAAAAGTACAAAATTTTACGATTTACCCATACGTGGTATTTGAGTTATTAACAAATGATGACTGTTCACTTTTTTTTTTTACACCTGTGGATGCTCCAAATACGAAAAAAAAATGTTATTCTGTTGTTGAAATCGTGTATATTTGAATAATGAAAAAACTGTAAGTGAACAATAAATATGTAATGAAAATACGAACTTGTTGTACAAAACTATATCTGGCCTCCATATGTGATCGGACGGTACGTGCAGCATCTCAACGCCACCGTATTCCTTTGGATCCCACTGAAGTTTGTAGTCGTACCATGACTAAATAACCAAAATCCGAGTCGTAAAGGATCGTAAAAAAATCAGAATAGAAATTTTTCACGATACAATATTCATACTCCACTCAATATCGACAAATAATTAGTTTTTAAGGTTTTAGAAGAATCTCATTTGAGCTGATACCGTGAAAAACAAACTGTGTACGTAATCAATGTCAAATTATAGCGAAAATAATATATTTGTCAACGTTATCGAAGATTTAGGGAAAAATAGGAAAATCGTTGGGTGATCCACCGTTAATACTCCTTAGGTTGAAGGACATTGGAGCTTTTGGCTCTCGTTCATCATATATAATATCCTAAATGTATGCACCGCCATCAACACTCGTGGCTTTTAGCGACAGCCCAAATATTTGATGTCCATGTTCGCGGTCATGGAGGGCGATCGAACCAGGGATAGAGAAAGAGTAAACGAATGAGAGTTGTTAGTGAATGGAGGAAGAAGAGATGAGAGGGGGGTGAGGGAGAAGAGCCACTTAAACGAACAAACAGGTCCTCAACGCGAAGGATGCCTCTCACTGTTGGCGAACGTTGAACAAGGCCAAAAGTACGATGAGGGGAAAACCTGCGAGGAAGGGGATATATAGCGAAGGGGGAAAGCTCTGTCTCGTTCTCAAGGGTCGAAGCTCGGTATCGACACTGAAACGACGATCTCTCGTGTCGAAGCACCGGAAGTAGCACCAACGGACCTCACGATTGCGGCGTTAATTAAAGTTCCCCTTGTACAATCGACTCTTCGCACCTTTCCCCATCTCGTGCCATACCATTATTCAACAACCCCACTTGAATTCCCTCGAGCACTTTTCAATAAGATATCTCTCTCATTTGGGATCGACCTTTCTTCCGGACGATTATAAATGCAGAACCGTCGTACGAGGTTTCGATTCAATCACATGTCTCTGCCCTTCGGTATCTGGCCTGATTGAACGTTGTAATATATTTTTTCCTGTCATCTTTATATCTCTCTTCGAAATCATAGAGCTTGGAAATCATTCAGTTGCAGTGAAAGAAGAGGAAAGAAAATTAGTACTCGAGATAATTAGGAAAAGAGTACGTCTTAGGTTGAATTCGTAGTAGGAAATTTCGACTTATTAAATATTGACTAGAAATAAAATAAAAAATCTCTCTGGTGTACATTTATTCGAAACTTTTCTACTTTGACACAGTTTTTATGAATAAATATTCACTCCATGCAACTTTATCATACACCATTCTCTTCGTTATTGAAAAACGAAGAGAATAGTATACAATCAAACTTTATTATCGCATACGAGAAGCAGTTTATGCTAAAGAGAAAGCTGGGGTTGTTTTTGATCGTGATGTAGGGTTTCGCGTTGGGAATATAAATCATAGGGTTCTAGGGCGAAGATCAGACGACTCGTTACATATTCCGGCACATATTAATGTTTCATTATTTTCTCTATCATTGCAATTGGAAGATATATGCAGAATAGATAAAAAAGATGTAACGAACGGATGGAATGTGGGAAAACATGAATTGTTTACGCTCAGGAACTCCTGGCACAACCGAACTGTTCCACAGTCCGCAGCCCCATCGCAGCTGAAAGATTAATAACAGCAGTGAAAATCTTTGACCTCTTGCGCAATTCATCTCCTGATGCGTTTATGACAAAAAATATCCTCCCATCGCTCAGCAGGCTGTAGTTTTATTTTGAGCCGTGTGTACAATATGAATCTAAATTTTCCCGAAAGACTGATGAATAATTTTACTTTTTCCTTTGAGAAATATTGCAACGTCCCATTGCGTGGCTGCTGCAATGTTAAACGACTGCTTATTGCGCACATTGATATAAATTCGTAAAAAAGAGGTTTTTTTGTTTGTTTCGTGTATCGCAATGTTAGTTGTAATTTTGGTGGGCATCGTAGAAATGAAAAGGATGATTTATAGGTAAGATGCTAATAGTTTTCTTCGAATAAGACTGAGAGTTTTCGAAAAGCTACAAAACAGCCATTTTGTCATGTTTATTTTCAAGTGTTGTTTTTTTTTCGCCAGTTCAAACTTTTCAGGTTTACTCTCGCGAATAGGAAAAAGTAGGCAAACGTATGAAAATTTAAAGAGCTACATCGTGGTGAGATGAATAATTGAACTATTACAGTTCACATGACGAAATATTGACTTGAACTGCTTTGGGATCATGAGAAAATATGAAATCATTGTTCTGGAACGTGTTCTGCTGTCGTTATTTTGTTTTTCATATTTTTTTGCCAGTGCATCTTTGATTCATGCGGATGGAAAATGTACACAAAGCTATCTAAAAATACAGTTGATACGTGCTTCAGACAGGTCAGACGTATGTCAGATATCCTGTAATACGTCCCGGCTGTATGCGAAAAGTGGATTGCGCACGTACGTGCTCCCTCGCTTCAGCGGATCTATTTTATGGCGCAGTTTGCCAGGATTGCTAGGCCACATTTTTACTTCAAATTTAAGCAGGTGTATGACCGTGTATGCTCCATTTCATTCTCATTCTTTTCAAAATGCCATTAAATTTATTTTTTAATTAACTCTTCCGGTTTTTTAGTTTTAAAAAGGTAAGATTTGTAATAATCGATGTTTTTATACTTGTCACTGTAACGTGAAAATAATTGACTGTAAAAAAATGATGCAGTAAAAATTTTCTGTCGTTTTCAAAATCCAGAAAATATCTTCAAATTAGAAGATCATTCAAAAAACTATTTTGTAGGGGAAAAAAGTATCAACTGATTTGATGACAACCACGACGTTGTAGAATTGTTCATGAAATGAACTTTTCGATTGTGTTGGAGAAATTTAAGGGTTTTTGTATCATTATCATGGATTACTTGATTCGAAAATGCCCGTACATCTGTATACATAAGTGAGTGCATAGATCTTTGTTTCACAGGGGTTATGTGGATCATGGTTGCGTGCGTCTGTCAGTTCATGCGGTATTTTGACTCGGATGAAATTGTGGTTGCACGTTGTATTATGTGTATGTTCATAGTTACGGATGACAGGAGAGCCTAATATTCCGGTATAGTAGACGTTGGATAAGCATGACTCACGAACATCATCTCAAACACGATTTTCATGTTCGTCAAATTCATAAATGTCATTTAACTCTGACTAAAAAAGCCAAACTACATAAATTCCTTGAGCAACTGTTATTAGATGTTTCAAAAAATACGTGGAGTTCAAATTTCTAGAAAATGTTAGCAACTGTTCATTACATTGAGGATATTTTTACGGTATTGAAAAAAAAAATGCATATATTCGCAGCCCTCTACGATATTTCAAAGAAAAGTTCGTCAATTTGATGAAAAATGTTTCTGTACAAAAAGAGAGTGTGTGGTGTAGTGGGTGAAAAAAGATCGAGAAAGTCCTCGAAATCGCTTAAATTATTGGCCTGTAACGAGATCTTTGAATTGGAGAGTTTTAGGATAAAAGATTCGTTATCACGCTTGAAAAAGTACGTTTGGTGAAGAACAGTGGAAAAGCTTCGTCAATTCATTTGCGTTCACTGATACACTGGTGACAAGAGCAGATGGGACTGACTTTGCGTATATGTTACATATATTTTTGATAAAAGAGTCTCTCGACAGCGTGTCAGACGATTGGAGAGACACTGTGTGTCGGATATTCAGGCGCAGAGAACCGTGAGCTTGATGAGACTTTTGGAATATAATGTACCGCAGAGATACGACACTCGCGGCGTCAAATCCTAAAGTTCCATAACGTCGTTCCGAAACTCCTTAACCAACGACAGTTTGCCCAAAGCACGATGGAAATTAGACTCGAATGAATAGACTAAAGATGTCAAAAGTTTTTTTTTTGTAATTATTTAAAGCCACCATTTCAAACGCGTCAGGATGATCTAATTATTTGATTTTCCTCATCAATTCGTACGTTAGAAGTTTCATTTTTTCACGATCAATGAAAAATTGCAGTGATTATAATAGAATTAAAAACATCATCGTTGCGTTTCTGGCAACGATTCATCGTTCGAAAATATTTCGAATTTTCAACACAATGGTTTCGTCGTTGAAAGAAAACCTTTGAATATTTAAAAATCTGTACGTATGTTCTCGTCGGTCCGTGGGCTACTGTGTAGCTTAAAGGAACTTTTTTTTTCTTTTTATGTTTCGAGAAAAGGGATCGAAGAAATACTACCAGCTCCTCATAATTCAAATTGCGGCATAAGCCATGCACTGTTTTTATTCCAAAAAAGCTCCGTGGTCGCGCTAGGTAATTTACGATTACGAGTGCATCTGTCGGTAAATTTCTCTTCTTGGTTTCCCAGCCTCCTTTTTCTTCTATTTTATGTTTATAAGTGTGTATAGATATGCTTCTGAATATGAATTCCAAAACAGTAGTATTAATGTATGCCGAGTGGTGTTAATCGCGGAGTATGCGGACATCGAGATTATAATTTTTCATCATGTTGCTCTTTTTCTCCAAATGAACCGAGAAAAAAGTTACGAAGTGGAAGAAATGATGAACGGATGGGTGAAAAGGGAAACAACAAATAGGATTTCTTGTGTTTTACCAAAAATTGCGGCCCAGCTTAGAACTTGAAGTACATGAATTTTTGTTGCGAGAAGATTTTTCTTTCGGCGGTACAAGTTTTATGAGAATTTATACAGTAATGTTTCGATTAAGACTTAGGATGTTTAAACTGTTTTTTTTTTTTTTGAAAAACATTTTTCTTTACTTTTTAACAGAACAATATTATTAATTCCAAGTCTTTAGATATTTAAGTTGTTGTGTTTTTATATCGAACGATTAATAAGATTGTAGGTCGATTTTTCAATCGAAACATTTCTTCTTTATCGTATATTCAGATTGATGTTCTGATTAAATTTCCATCATTAAGACGGTTCATTCTCGTTGGATTTGTATTTAAAAAATGCGATTAAGTTTTGTTGTCAAGTATTAAAAATATCGTGTTCAAAAATTTACCTGTTCGACCCAGAGATTAGTCGTCATGATCTGATTTTTGAGATTCTGCAAACATCCAAATAAAACGATATTCGATTACATGCCGATAAACATTTTTTCAATCGAATGGGTATAATGATTATTAATTATGTGTCAAATTTGTTAAGTAGTCAGAAAAAATGAACAATGTGTTAGGAAAACGCGAGAATCTAAAAAGCAAGGAAATTATTTTCTAACTCGTAGTTCACATTAATAACATTTTGACTAAATTGAATAACAAAAATGACGTAACAAGAAAAAAAACTTACCACGTCGATGAGCTGCGAAAGTTTGAGCTTTATTTTAACGGTTAGGGCATCTGTAACATTGACAACGGGGCGCACGAGTTTGTTGTAATTTGAGAGAAGATCGTCGTAGAGTCGTTTGGCGTCCGGGTTCCCCGAGCATCCTGAAATAATTCATTAATTTCAATAATCATCGATTTGTAAATCAATCAATGTGTTGTATTGAGTATCGATCCATCGCCTAATTCCTAACAAAATTCATATTTTTTATACAAAAAAATACAATAATGAAGACCAAAAACTCAATTTATAAACAAAGTTTTTTCGAAACGGTGATTGATAAAAAAAATTTAGGATCTCAGTGACCCTTTCCTTGAAAACAAAACAGTCAAAATGATACATTTATTTAACTTTCTCCAAGTAACTATTGATAAATGAGTCGACAACGACGAGAACTGGCCAATGCTACCGTACGACAAGTCGAGGAGGTGGCGAAGTTTCGTGTTTGTTCTCAATGCAAGATGTACATATATATATAACTATGATACAGCGGTTATCCCGAGCTTAACAGTTCACAGCAGAAGAGGAGATCGCCACTTTGGTTAATCCCCGTTTGCATTGTCCTGTCCATTACACAAATGTACCGTATAATGGTTAATATGCATATAAGAATTAATGAAAGACAAAGAGCAGAGAATTTTCGTACTCAAACCCAGAAAAAAATCTGTTTACGGTCTAGCCGCAGTGACGTTTAAAACTCAACTCTCCGGTTAATTATCAAAAACTTGGATAGAACTTGCGAAATAGTTAAATGATGTTAGTCGTTATAACTTTTAAACTTTTAGGAAATAAGTCTAACTTGAAGTTTAGACTTTGAGAAATAATCACTTTTCTCGTATCCAATACACAGAGCTAATACTTTTAATCGCAGTGTCGCCGAAGCTAAACTATCGAGATTCACGATATTTCTAGACAAACTTCGTCATATGTTCGTCTGTAATAGGAAAAAAGGAAAAAATCTGTACAAAGTTTTGCAATTTTTTATTGCTTATATATCTCGAATACTGGATAATTAATGTTTTTGGAATTTTTAATGGACTTTCATAATAGTGCCCTGAATATGGCCTCATTATCGACTAAAATTCTGTTGAAAAACGCTTTGGTTATGGACTACGATCTTAAATCTAACTTGGATCGTTTATTCGATTTGTTTAAATTTGTTTCAACAAAACTACTATTTGCTTCAACTAAAAAGTCGAATTTGAATCAAATAATCTTCATTTCCAAGTATACCATTTTGGGTTTTTACATGAATCGAATAAATAATGCTATTCGAGTACGTTTATGCGAGTACCAACGTTATCGTATATACGAATAATCATTCTCTTCTTAATCGTCGTGAAAATTTCCACTTCGAATGTACAAATTGTACTTTTCGTGGTGTAACGGTTGGTTCGAAGGAGGTTTAACCAAGAGTAGTCAAGACAAAAAACTATCAGTGGTCCAAGAAAATAAGTAGTATGACCGAAGAATAAACATTGAACTGCCTGACAATGGCGATGTAAAAAAATATTTAGAAAAAGTAGGGCAAATGTCAGTAGCAAATAATAGTAAAAAAAAAAAAAACTACATATAAAGAATGAACAATTATCCTCGAGTCAGAAACGTCTAGTTGACTGGAAGATAATAGAAAAACAGGAGAGTAGGGACAGAGAAATGAGTAGGATGAATAAAAAGGCAGTTGAACGAGGCAATTAACGTCCCGTAAATTAGATTTTTTTAAATACCTTTGTTTTTTCGTGTCAAAAGGACAAAAATAGTCGTGGATACAGTTCAAATAAAATGGTGGATCATTCAAAGGAAGAAATATCAATTGGTTCGTTTAGAATATCCTGTTTTTGCAGTGACTCACTGCGATATTTTCCTACTTATCAATATAAAGAGACGCGGTAGTGGCTCGAAACCAAGTATTAATAAAAAATTATAAAAAATAGAATAAAAATAAAACAAGTATTAAACGATTCTGAACGAATTTAAACGATAAAAGCCAGCGCGTTAACCAAATAGCAATAAATGACTCGAATCGACGATAAAATTGAGCAAATAATAATCACGGCCTGACAAACGCGGTAACCGCGATAACCCCATGCAATAAAACAATTGCTGTGTCATTTGTACCGATTCGTTTATTGACCAAGGTCATTAATACACTTCTGAGCTTTAAAAAGAATTATTTTTCCCACAAGATTTATTTTTCACTACAAATCGATAATAATTGTGGGGTCTATTTCCTTCGCTTACATTTTAATGACTTCTGAACGAATTATGCAAAAATAATTGAATAATCAGCCTTGATCAGGAAGTCTATTATTTATTTTTTAACGTTTAGAAAATAAAATCTTTTATTTATTCGGTTGCCGAGCTAGCGGGTGTAAAGATTTTTTGTGAATCGTTATGGATTTTTAGCTGAATGATGAAATTTACTTTCTACGAATTACATGGATAGATGATGCATTCAAAAGTCGAGGAATCGGGAACGCAGGAGACTCGTAACTAAAGAGAGAACGTGTTGAGAACTAGGAGGGTTTAAATTTACGGATGAAAGTTTATGGGGTTGATGGTGTAGTAACCCCTGTGGAGATTTTACTCTCGGGAGTCTCTTTTACCTCTTTGAAGAGTCATTTCAACCTTTGGTGTAATCATCATCATCAGATGCGAGATTTTACGGTGCTGAAAATGAACAGACCGAACGAAGACAGAAAGCGAAGCTAGAAAAGCCTGCGGGAAGGCTAGAAACACTGCTTTTATCCAGCTTTTACACTGGACAACAAAAGTCTCCTTCATTACTCTAACTCCGCAGTATTTGGCTGAAATACCGTCGGAAGACCTGCCACTTTCTTTCTAACTTTTTTCGTCATTTTTACACGATAGTTTACGAAAATTGATTTACGTCACAGTGGAACTCGTTAGCGATTACTTCGATGAGACAAGCCATTTAAATTGGATCGTTAAAACTACTAAAAAACTTTCATTTCTAAGAACGTAAAGGTCAAGTAAGTGGAACATCGATTAACGAAGGTTTTTGAACCTCAAAGAATTTTGTCTCGAGTTGAAATAATTCATGGTTCACTAAAATATCACCAGAATGTCTCTTCAGAAAAATCAACCTCGTTATAAATCGATTATTTTTTTATTATCAAGAAATATCTAAAATATAATTTATTCTCAGCCCATAATATTTTTTATCAATAAAATACCAAAGTAGAATCTGATAATGGACATTCAATTGTGCAATCGAAAGGGAGGAAAAAACTAGTCATTGAAAACCAGCCATTGAGAATGATGAGAAAAAAAAACTGCGTACCGATGGTCACAGAGAAAAATTGTCTCGAACGATTTTCGAGGGATCCCATGGGCTGCATATGCCCCGTGTGCTGCTCACATTAATTCACCTGGGCTATTTGTCATTGTAGATATATAACGTTGGTTCCGCTCGCAATATCACGAGGGAGTTTTGGAGGGCAAAGAAGAGAACTAAACCCGATCGCGAATGAGACCGTCCACCAATTAATTCGTCCTCTCGATAACTCCATATATATAAAATGTATATATATATATATACATATGAGATATAATATACATACGTATATGGGCAGTTCGGCAGGAGCCTGGAGCCAATTTATACCAATAATTGAATATACATCGTGTGGGCTCAAAGTATTCGTCCTTCTGTGCTTTGCAAACTTTGAATCTGCCATTTTGTGTATACAGTGACACGAAATTGTATATACTCATTATATACGTTATGTATTTAATATTTATTTGTAATATACGAAGTATAACGATTGAAGGATATCAAGTATCATCGAACCTTCCAGAAATTTATCGAATGAGACGTTTCGGAAAAATTCTAGATATAATTACAGTTGACATTAACAAAAGAGAGTTTTATTATTTTCACTGTATCGGAGCTATACGTCGATGTTCCATATCTATATTTTTATAGTTTTTTTTTTTTGCGATAAAAGAAAAATTTATCATCCGAAGAATATATTTTGCTGAGTGTCTCTGAAAAAAACCAAAACTCCGGCGAGCCTCGGGCCAGCAGACGACAGAGCTGTCAAATGTCATTGTCCCGAGACTCTACCGAGTCTCTTCATATACTGTTGAGATGATATAATTTTTGTTATTAATATAAAATATTTCCTTGCCTGTACACAAACTTAATAATCGAACTTAATAATCGACAACAAAAAAAAATTTCCCAGGGAAAGATTAAACCCCTTCTTATCTTTTTAATAATATTTCTCAATACATTCCATTAGAAATTCTACGGGCGCATGTAAAATAAATCGTCTCTTATAGCAGTTACATCAGTGACTACGTTTAGTTTCATAACAATGAGACAATCTTCGATGAGTCAGTAGATTACAAATACCAGTGATCCGTAGACGCTCGTTCTATTTATAAAGAAAATACTTATGAATATATAACTCTTCTAATATAACATCCTACCTGAAGAATATCCACAACGCGAAACCAAAAATACTTGACATACTTATCGAGTATATTTCAACTTTTCTCTCAATGTACGTGCTGAGAATAGGAATTTGTCAAACATTAACAATCGTGGATTTGGATATGATAAAATGAACGTTTGGGAATGAAAATTTTCGATCGTTCGGATGAGAAAGGTTTTATGTAATCTCCAATTGGTTTTCATAATTGTGATGATAAAATTAATGAAATATAAATTGAGATTTAGGAAAAGGGAATAAAATAATTAAAAAACTCGATGATTGCAATGTTTCAATGTCATTCTTCTGATAAGTATGATGAATGCATTTATTTATGCATTTATTTTTTTGGGGGGCGAGCTTTTCATAGTAAAAATCATGAGTTATTATCGCCTGTTTGTAGTCGGATTAAGAAAAAAAAAAAGTACTCTCTCTTTACGAACGGTCAGTCGTCCTTTTACAAAAGATTCAAAATGGCGGGTGAGTCAAACAGAGATTAAGAGGGACGAAAGAAAAGATTTATCGAAAGGCTCAATATATATGACGTACCTGATATGAGAACCAACACTATCCACATGATCCCCACCAGGCTCTTCATCATGTCATTGTGACGTCACGTCCGCCTCATTTCTCCTCGCCCTTCGAGTCCTTCCTCCCGGATACTGGGAGCCTCCGTCTGAAATATTGCGAACCAAAAATTATCTTGGACCGTTTTATTTAAATATTTGTTATTCACGAAAATAAAAATTCAGAAAAACGATTTATATTTTCATTGAAAAAATGATGACTATAAAAATTCTGTAGATTTTATTTTTAATAAATTGAGAGTAATTTTTACAATTTTTGTATATCCTCAATAATTTATTTGTCAATACTTCGCGTTTCAAAACTTCCCCAAATATTGAGTAACAAAATTATACTTTTATTTATTAATGTTATTTTGGAAGTATCTTCATATTGGAACTAAAATAAGTTTTTTTAATATTATTGTTGATCTATGATTTCGTAAAGTTCATAATTTTGTTTAGCTCCTTGAAAATAATATTTAAAATTAATCTCAGGAGATCTAGCCGATTATTTATTGTCATCGCACACGATAACAACGTATTTGATCGAGTCTTAATCTCGATATTCGTTATTCCTCGTTATTCGTACTTTGACTAGTGATACTTTAGTTAAAATCGAAAGCTCATAATCGTGGATATTACTCACGATAGTTTTTCGCGATTCGTATACATGGTTTATACGGTTGTTATCTGGCGTAGTTACATCAATCTAGCCTCGTATAATACTCATTAAGGAATACGTATGTTTCCGTAATAATAGAATAGAAGGGTGAATTCGCATGCACGAAGAATATATAGAGCAGGGGTGAGGGAAGGTGGATGGTTTAAACAGTGTAGATGAACGTACGTATTTCTAGACGAAGGGTGTAGAAAGAGGGAGCAGAGATTATACAGCAGGTGTACAAGGGCGTTGTTGAGCTTCTCGGAGAGGTTGCTTGAGCAGGAATATTTGGGACACGCGACGGGGTTGCGCGATCGGCGTGCATGAGACCATGGTTATCGAGACAATGTACCGTATGTTCCAAAAGTCAACAACCTTCTAATATAATATAATCAATAGAGTCCTTCGTTCTAAAGATATAAGTCTTGGGTCATTATTTATTTCAATAAAAGACGATGAACCAAATGCACAGTTGTGCTTTTCAGTTCTGCGAATATAGGTTCAAACGTAATCGCGGTACATCCTTGCCACGCCCACTCCGAACCGATTTTCTAATTGATTGATTGATTGATTAACTGATTTATCGATATCTCGTCAATCGTGGATCGTAGCAGGAAAATCCTTAAGATTTTTTACTTCATTTGATCGTTTTTCAAATCATGAGTTTATAAATTCTGGTACCCTCTGTATAATCTGTGGCATAAGTTCTGTATACGAAGTGATAGATAGACAGAGAACGTGGATAGTGGGAACCATGAGAAGCTGTCATACTGCACAACCTACGGTTAAAACAGTTCACACATAGTTGTATGCACGATAAGGGGCGAGACATATTGAGTGGCAGCCCTCTCATTACTACAAACTACAAGTATAATACGGGTATATATGTTTGTTTATGTGTATGTTTTTGATAGTTTCATTACAAGTCAAAACAGTTGTAAATTTCATATGCAAGCAACCATATTTATAGCTGCGTTCGGCGTTCGTTTCAAAATTCAAAGATATTTCTAACACTGGGGATTCAACCCTTCGAGCCCTACATTTTTCTTTACGTGAAATTGACTTGGAACTTTGTAGTCGCAGGTGTTTTGAGTGGTTGAATACGGATATGATCTCGAAAATTGAATATTAAGAAACAATAATGTTTCTCTTTGATCTTTTAAATCTTTAATAACTCTACGAAAAATGTTGGAAATTTTTTTTGACAAAGTCTTTGGAGTATATTGAGTTTGTGCAAAAATGTCCATTTCCATATTCATGCTAGTTCAGTAGAAAATTATTTTTTTCATGAAAATCTATGTACGAAATTTAATTTATTCATTTCTTATGGAACATATTCGAAAAATCTTATGGAGCCATTGCAGGAAACGAGAAGTAAAAGTGTGAAAAAAAAGTTGAATTAATTGCGAATATTGTGGTGATCAATTGGGACATTCGATTTAATCTTAATGGATAAAGTTGGATTGGGGGCGAAAAAAAATCTCGAATATAGTAGAGGACGTGTGTAATAAAATTTGAAGAGCTCTTGAAGATCGGAGAGAGGCTGACCACTCAACCGCAGCAGATCCACTCGTCGACGTAACTGCAGCAGTTTGGTCGATCAGACCGAAACTGCATTGCCGCGCATCATTGACCTTTTTCACTTGTCCAGCGAGGCCAGAGTGTACGGAAAAAAAGAACAAGAAGGCTAACGGATGAGCGATTGTGGGATGAAGTTTATCGATGAAATATACGATTACAAATGATTATCAAATGTGTTAATAATTTTTATAGAATAAAATAGAGACTTGAATAGAAAATGAAATGTGGCAGGTTGTATCGAATATATCAACGGCAGGAGCAATCGAAAGCATTTCCTACAAGAATATCCGATCTTTTTTCCGCCGATACTGCATTTTCGATTTTTTTCTACCCTGTTGCAAAATACCAATAAAAAGGGAAAGGTGAAGATTGTAGGAAAAAAACGGTGTTGATGGCAATGGTCCGGGAAGAGCGCGTCAACGTCATCTTTCAAATTGAATTCTTCCACGATGATATCGGTTGGATGTGTGTGTTTGCGTGTGTGTTTGTGAAGTTTTTGTGTATATCTGGAAAGTCAGTGAAAAAATGTTAAAGTGGCTGTAGGCGAGCTAGACGCTGCATCTTCCGTGGACGTCAACACCGACATTGATTTAATAAACAACGCGTCAAACCACGTGACGAGAAAATGAAAGGAAACTGTCCATGTTAAAACTTTTTGATTACATTTACATATAATCATACATCACTAACACGTATATTTGCAAATAAAGAATTTAAAGAGAACTACTGAAAAAATTTACGGTTTATTATATTATTTTTCATTCGTAGCAAATCAACATAAACACCAATCATTATTCGTGTAAGAATTTCAGGAATTTTTTATAAAAAATGCTTGTTCTTTCTTATTCATACTGTGTTCGAATGCGAATGAATGGTGTCCAATTTGAAGTAATTGGCGTATTCTTGTTATGAAATTGACGATGAATTTTATTTATTGGAACTGCAAATATTTTGTCATACGTTCAACAAGATTATTTGTGGAAATTAACTGTTTTTTTTTTCATCCCAACAGTACATTTTGCTGTTTAACCAAATGTACTGTTTGGTTAAAAAATTTGTTTAATATCGGCAAACAATTTTGTTAAACGTATAGGACAAAATATCGTTTTGGTGTTATTGGTGTTTTTTAATTCAATGGTTCGTAAGTCTTCGCATTCGATAACTTTGAGAAATCTTATCCATTAATGATAGACTTTATTTTATAGAAATATATAAAATATCCTGAAAAATTTCAGTTGATTCAGTGTATTTGATCAATCCCTGTAATAATTATATATTTTTTCATTTTACAATAAAAACCATGGAATTGATCATTCAGGCTGAACTGGATTGGATGCCCAAAGCGAATATATATTCAATGGTTAATACAGGTGACAAGTTTTTGTTGCACCCCAAGTCTTCCCAAGGCTTTGTGTCTCCGTAGATTTTCTCCTGAGCCATCAAAGCAAAAAACTTGCATAAGCCGGAGAGAGTCTCTGACACGATGTACAAACTGGTTTAAAAGTGATTTGACAAAGAAAACTTTGTGGTGTCTTACAAAGGGGCTGAACAATGACGATGAACTTGTTGGAAAATGTATTATAAATAGAAATTTATTCACACTGGTTATAATATACTTGGAGTTATTAAAGGAGAGAAAAAATAATGGGGCGAGAGTTTATACTCCAATTCTGTGTACTTAAGGTATTAAATTTAAAAAAGGGAAGTAAGTTAGTCGTTTGTTATGAACTACTCTGGAAGCGTGTAATTAAAAATGTGACACAACAAAAAATTTGGCCTGTCTCGTTCCATCGATTTGAAAAATGGCTCAAATTCCATGAATATGTTTTTCAACCTTTGTTTACGATTTGGCGTAAACTGGACTCTCTCGTAATTCCAAAAATCACTTACATCACCGTTAGGATGTTCTATATAAAAATAATTAGTCAAAAAATAAATATATTTGTAAAATGACAAGTGAATTTATTGGTACCCGGTTCGGATTTCATTTACTTGTGCGAGTTGCTAGATTGGTAGATATTTGAAATTTCGACTTGTGTACGAGGGCAGCAACTCCAGATGAATAAAAAAAAATCTATATATATATCTTTCGTGGTCTTTTTGCTCAACTCTTCTTCCGGTTCCCTTTTCATTCGTCCTTGTATTTTGCATATCGGTTAGAAATTCATGTATGGAATTCAATTTACGAGGAATAACGTGTGCAGAGGAGAATCCCCCCTTTTCGTCGCCTCTTTATGCAGGAGTGATAAAGAAAAAAAAGAGACAAAAAAACGTACTGGAGTCCATCAAAAGGGCGCTCCGCAGTGGCACGCTCCATCGGGATAAAAGAAATTCAAATACGTTTTTTTCAAACGAGAATAAAGGACTTGAAATTAGAAAATTTTCGAGCTGTTTCGTTACTGTGCAAATTCTGGGATCAAAACCAAATCGTCACTATAGTTAGTTGCAAATTTATAAGTGAAAAAAGTTTTGGTCATCTAACTTTCGAAGTTTTAGATATTTCGAAAGGTTTTTCGGGTTTCTCGATGTTAGGAAACTTTCTATAAAGAGTCCATTGTATATTTTCGTTTTTTCAATTAGACAATCATTAATTAACACGATATTTAGATCGGACGGTGTCAAAAAGAAATCAGAAATATGGATGAAAGCCTTATTGGCTCTTATTGCAGCTCAGAGGAAAAACTCAATTGTGAGCCTACATTTTAATTTTCTATAGAAATAATAAATTTAGGTACCGACAGCGGAAGGTGCGCGCTCGGTGTATGGCTCCGGAAATCACAAAAGTTAAGCAGCCTCGGGTGAGGTCAGTACTTGGCTGGGTGACCGCTTGGCCATGCTTCGGCTCGCGTATCAATCACTGAGTTTTTTTTCGGGTTTTCCACAGTTCCTCTTAGCCCTCGTGCAAATGCGATTCAGTAGTGCATTAGGAAAGAGTGGCTGTGGGCAGCACTCTGGGGGCACTCACAAGAACAGGAAACAGGAACAGTAAAGTGGGAGAATAAATGGGGTCGTAAAAACCCGCAAAGGTTACGCAGGAATAATAAAAAATGAAATAAATAATAAATTCACTTAGTAATAATATATTGTTATGAAATTGATTAATTGATACTTCCGCGATTAGTTTAAATATTGAAATTTGAACGTTCGGATGTGAAATAATGTTCGCAGAATACACTCGACTTTATGGGTGAGACGAATAATGCTATCGCGCACTTGGAATCTTGCCCATGTGTTACTCAAAATCCCGCATTACCTAGAGCATGACGAACTGCGCGAATTGATTCCAGTGAAAATGTGGATTTCAGTAATGTATCAAGATATGCATTACACACCTCGTTCACAGTATTATCCGGGGTAAACGAGGGCAGCAACATCTCGCCAAATCCACTGAGATATCAGGCAAGAAATATTTGATCAAATCCGTAAAAAATTCTCGTCGTACGAAAGAACTCGTATTACGTAGTTGAGCTTGGAAATTGAGACGTATCGTCGAGAGGGTTGGAGATACACGGAGATGGATCGGTGTCTTATTCACACGGAGACATTCAATTTTCTCCAGCTTCCTATACAGACGCACACCAACGAGACGAACAAAATTATTCGCCATGCACAGGGAGTCCAAAAATTCAAACTGAACGAGGTTAACGTGGTTAGCTTTACACACAGTCACGTTGAAAAGTTGATTCTCTGGTTAATTTTCAAAAACTTGGATATAACGTGGAATGAGCGGAATCTAACTTATAAAATATTATAACTTATAACTTATAAGTAAAACTTATAAAATATATTTCAGAATAAATGGATCGTACAAATATCACTCGAATTTTTTCATTCAAATGAATTTGTGATGGCGAGTTATTAATTATTTAAAATTCACTAATTAGACTGCGACGAGTAGCCGTCTGGTAAATTTTTCAATAACTGGTTTTAAACATTTCCTTTCATTTTTTCAATATATTGATTGATTCAATGTACACTGTGTGTAAATTATGGAATTTTATCCTGAATTGAATTTCCGGAGCATCGAATTTCAGGGAATCACCCTGTACATCGTCGAGACATTTTCTCTTATAATTCGTGACTCTCGTTATACTCTTTCCTGGTGTTATAAATTACTTGTATATTCCAACTTGTCGATTCGAATCTGATCCTTAACATTATTATTATTATCGTCGATCAATACTTTTTATTGGCCCGAATAAATGGTTTAAATAAATTTAGCATTTCCTAAGAGTCAGAAACATTAGATTTTTGCCCGTCTGTGTTAGAAGGAAATCTTTTGAATATTAGAAAACAGCTTCCAATAAAAAAGTATAACAAAATTTATATTCGTGTATTCGATCCCATTGAAAATATTTTTTGAACAAATTTATTCGAAAAATAACTAAATTGATTATTCGGACAGGCAAAGACTTTGCCATTGTGAAAATGGAAGCAGGATTGTTTGGGGAGCAATAGGCCACAAATAGGGTCCTCCATATTTTAGTGCGACAAAAAAATGTGTATGTGAATTTTACGATCACTGAACTACGATTTTCCACATATTTCTCGTACAGCCCTACACAATTTACGATGGCCTGTAGAACCCTAAGGTTTTCGGGGTAGTCCTCGATCTGAAAAACTTTTTTTTTAAGCTCGCGATCCGGAGGTTGATGTGGAAGCAAAGGGGACGAGCTGGGAGGGTCTCTCTTACGAATTTGATAACCTGGATCCAGCAGCAGGGTTGAAGGATGGAAAATTTCCCACGGAAAATCGTTTTTCTCAGCATCTTTCGCACCCTCGATTTTCCTCGCGATCTCTATTTATTTTTTTTTCTCTGTAAGCCATTCTTCATGTACACGAAAATCGCATATCCACACATTTGTGTACAGAGTGTCTCCAAAGTCACTTCGGATCATCAATTGATCGCGAAGTTTGGGGGAAAAAATCTTTTGCTCATTTTCCTTCGTTTTACCGTTTCTGAGACATTAAGGAATTTATCTTGAGTCTCAATAATGAACATTTAGTTATAGAATATTTTTCTGTTATACTCCGTTAAGTTAATGATTGTATAACCGTAGAAAAACAATCAGGAATTTGGTATTCAATCTTTTGAGCCATACATTTTCCTTCAGGTGTACGAAATTCCACTATTTTTTTACATGTTATATTTCCGAAATTAAAAAGTACTAACTGTTTATATTAGTTTTATATTCATCAATATCCTAGGGTGGTTCCTGGGATATGAAATAGTAACTGAAACAAAATAGATGAGCAACAAAGTCCCACCATGGCTTAAAGGGTGAAAAATGTTTATATTATAATACGCCGTTGATAAAAAAATATATAAAAACGGTTACTTTCTCTCTCGCTTCCTCTCTCCCTCTCTCTCCTTCTCTCAGACCCGGGATCCATAAATTCATATAGACAAAACAGTACCATATGCCATCTCTAATTGAATGGATTCGTAAGCGATACTCCCTGGTATTGCTTACTACATGTAAGCACGTATAGTATATTCCCTCAGGAAGATCATCGAGGCGTGGAACAACGTGCGTAACCACTGCACAGTGTTCCAACGTCTTTGTACGGTCAATGAATTATACATTGTAGGACATGTTCCAATTGCGTATACATCTACATTTATATAGAGGAAGCCTCAAAAGTTGACTTCGATAAAAGTTGGAGTAGATTTTGATGACAAAAATTTTGAATTATAGCAAACATTCGTCTTACACTATGAAAGACCGATTTGGCCGTGTCAACTAAATTCATTTTGTAATTCGACAATTTGTTGATCCAACTATTATTTTATTGCGGCACAAAATGTACTATTGAAGGACTCAACAAAATATATTTGGTTAATAATAGTGACATCATTTAGTTCACTTTTGTTATGTTTATAACTTTCATTACGATATATTCGTTTCTTCCGATAATTTTTTGTTGGAAGATACAGAATATATTCAATTAGATTTCGTCCAGCGTATGCAACAAAATAATTCATCGACTTAATATCGACTTCTTTAACAAAATCAGTTTTTTCTTGATAGGGAATGTAAATTAAGTTGCATGGCAACAAATTTTTATCAGAAGCCAATTGTTCTGTGGGTTTATTTCTGCTCCAAGGATATCCGTATCTTAGTGTGACAGGTAAAGTGTAGAAGCTTTACCAATGTCAGTTTCATAAACAAAGTAATATCGCTGTGGTTTTGCATGTGAAAGTGGGAATCTTCACCAATAATATTGGATAAATTTACCTGTTCGAAACAGACGTAATATCCCATTCGTGAACGCTTGACAGGGACCTGTCTCGTTCGTATTACGCTCGCGGAATATTTATTTTCGAAAGTCACATTTGTGTCGATAACAATGTGTTCGAAAACTTTATCGATATTTAAAAAAGAAAAATAGAAGATATTTTGGAGACGCAGGTGAAAAAACGATTTTTTAGTATATGGTGAATCTGTTCAGATTTTTTTTATATCTCGGAGCACAATTTATTAAACAAAAATTGGCATCAATATTTCTATCGGAAATAGCAATATGAGCAATACTGCTCACTGTTTATCTTTTTCTTCTTCGAAGTCATTGGTCAATGCCAATAGGTCTTTATATTTATTCACATAACTCTATTTTTATCGAATTTTCAAAAAGTAGAATATCGATTTTACTGCTTCGTACGTGTGTTGCATTATTTCTGCGATAACGTAATGATCAACGTATCAAAATGCTAAATAGCATAAATCCGATTATTGATCATGAGTGATCTCTCAATAAAAAAGTCATTGAAAACGTTTCAGTAATTCTTCAGTTATAAACAGTCAAACCCACAGACAGACTTTTTTTCTTTTTTTTTCTCATACGGTGGTGTACATAAAGATAATAATATGAAAGTGAACAAAAAAAAATGAATAGCCCAGGGCGATCACCAGATTTAACCCTTTACTCTTCTTCGCCATGTTCACCGAGTTCACAAAGGGGCTGCGGGCAATGTGTGAGAATATATGCTGATATTTATACGCGTACATATATGCAGTCTTCGAGTAGATACGATCATCCCGATCGTTCTTCTATCTTGCTGCGCTCGTTCTTTGATTCTTTACTGTGTGCAAAAGCTTTTCGTTCTTTCAATACCTCATTCTCTCTCTTCCTCTTTACGGAGAGGTGAGAGGACGTTAACAAAGGATGGTGAGAAGGTGAGAGACCGTGTTGCCCGACTTCATTCTTGTGTTAAATATAATCGTACTCACATACTATACACGTGTATAGGTATGTGTGCCTGTGTGTGAGCACAAGAGTGTGTGTGTGTGTGTATGTGTTTATATACACAGACATGTACTTTATATATGTGTGTATAATATATAGAATGTGTTATATAGAGAGAGGAGAAAACTGAGGAAGAAAAGCATCGCGAGAGCATTGAACAGGCCGAGAGGGTCGGCGTTTAAGTAGGTCGCTTTTCGCCTATCCCTCTCCAGCTATTCCCCAATTTTCCTTAGCTTACTTCGATTTATATATCTTCTCTGTAAATGCATCACCATCCAACGAGATATATCGATAGTGTGGACCTATAAGTGCCACGAAAAGCCTTTTCCAATTATACATATGTGGACTTGGATTGAAGCTGCACATTTATCGGTTGTTTATATATAGACAAAAGTTTTTCACAGTGGCAACGATAATATTAGAATTATTGATAATAATTTATTCGTATTCGTGCAGGGGTAATTGTCAATAAAGACAAATTTCTTTTTTAGAAGAAAAAATGATGAAAAAGCAAACATCGGAAGTTCTACCTAAAGAATTGATAAAAGATCGCGTGAAAAGATGATGATGAAGAGCATAATAAAAAAGATAGAAATGGATATATATCTAAATATATATAAATCTTTGAGCTTGTGGCTCGGAATCGTTATTTATTCTCATATATATGGTACGCATGAACGAAGATGAAAAGCGATTTGAGGACAGCAACTAAAAGATCGTGGTGGGAATCTTGCCAATCGTACACGCAATCGCGTACTCCCCTCGACGTGTGTGATACACAACACATCTCTCTGTTATGTTTCAGCCGCAAATGTTGAGAAAAATATAAAAAGAGAACTGCTGCAGGAAAAGCTTCCTTACCCTCGACCACCAATTTTATCGAGTCTTTATATGTTCAACTATTTATCGTCCTGTCTTTTGCCATTTTACAATCTATGATTCTAGTAACATCATTTTTTTTTCTCATCGTCGATACGTGAATATCATAGCCAATAACTTCGATAAATGTCGTTCAATGTTTTTCCTGGTCTTCTTGTATTTATATTGAATTTCATATGATTTTGTTCTATATTCATGAACAATTGCATTTATCCTCGAAAGGGTATTGAAGTTTTCGAACACGAATCTCAAAAACCGTAATAAATTGGTTTCTGCCATGAACAAATGGCATTCAACAAACAAACGAAGTACGCAATTTACATCAAATGTTATAGATTTATTGTAAATGACTCTTGAACTTATTCAAGTTTTAATAGAATTTTGATTGACGTGTGTTGAAAATTATGGAGGTCCAAAGTTTATTTGTTCAATTGAATACGTAGGGGAAAGTGTGAATGACATTTAAGTAGGTTTTATTGAATTTGAAATATTTTGGTGTTGGAAAAGGATAAACTAATATTTTTGTTTGGTATATCAATACGAATTGTTCGAAGTATTGATTTTTCCAAAGTGACGCGATTTCTTTGAAAAAGGAAGGGCATTAAAAAGATAAAAATTAGAGTATCGTGAGAATCGGGTCATTGAGGGTAAACGAAGGCGATTAGACTTTTTATCAATCGTACTTTTGTGGGAGACGAACGTTTATTCAGTTGTCTATGGCCAATAGCCATAGAAATGAAAGAGCAATTGAAACTTTTCTCATTTCCGAGAGGCAGTGTGTTCAAGAGGAGGGCGCGAATAGCACCAACAGCAAAACGTTCACCAGAATAATCTCTGAACGACAGTGTCCAGCAGCTTGAAATGCACAATATGTTTATAGATTTGGAGTCTGGGTTTATGATGTTTTCCTGGGAAGTTGATCAACAGATGGTAAATTGATTGAAAACGATGATGATGAAAATAAAGAAAATAAAATCTATAGCAACTTCATTTTCGTACTCTTTTTAACACATTTTTGTTGATTTGTTCATTTCATGGTCATAGCGTATGGCCAAATTAAATGCAAGTTTCATCGTATCATTGATCAGTGAAATATAATCAGTTAATTAATTCATATTTCGCCAGAGAGTGAAAGGACTATCTGGAAAAATGCTATCAAGTACTTTCCAATTAATTAAACGTTTTTTTTAAATGAAATATGACTTTTGGAACACCCTGCATGTAAGTTTCGTTGCCTCGCTATCATCGATCGTTTCGTCCCACCGTCGTTCCCGTTTCTTCGTCGCTGTGTCTTCGTATACATGCGTGAGAAGAAGGATCATGGTGCAAAGTCGTAAAATTCCCCAGAGAGACAGATATCCAGTATTCCGCCATTGGTGCACACATCGCTAACATCCCTGAGCCGCTATTAGCAACGGAGTGTCTGTAGTTTTCATTTCTGTACATACAGGGTGACTCAAAAGTACCCCCAAGTATTTAAGGGCTTCTGGATGGAGAATACCATTAGAAGTTGTCGCAATAATTACTTTCTACAATTGTATTTTGTTCCATCGATCGAACTGCTGCTGTCGTTTTGAAACTATCCAAAGGATCCAACATTTTAAAACTTAATATTTTGGATGGAGTTGCTTTTCTATTTCGACTGGAGAAAGAGCGACTGAGAGAGACTGTGGGACCGAGCAAACTTTAAAGCTTATTCTGCCTCTGGTCGTTGGCGTCCTATCACGCCAAGTTTCACATGATACTGAGGACCTGCTCGTAATTATGGACTCTCGCTCGGCTTTATACAATCTCCCTCGTTCGTTGAATATTCCACAGCCGGATGATCAGAAAGAGCAAGGGCAAGGGATGGGGAGGGAAAGAGAAGCTGCAGAACCGAAAACATAGCAGATCCTGAAAATCCAAATGTCCCTTCGGGCACGAGGATATATTTTCCATATATTGGATCATGTAGGATTACAAGTACATGAGAAAATCCTCGAAAGTTATGGAATTACACGTTTTTTTCATGATCGACTATTTATTCGATATATATACGGTTTTATTAATTTTCATCACGAAATAGCGATATTTTCATTCATTATTTGATATGAAACTATAGCTGTGCCTACAGCTGAGCTAGCAGTTTTTACTGGGTCAATGAACAAATGAACCAGGGAACGAAAAGATGTCAAATCGATATGTAGTCTAAATCGTATTTTACCAATTTCAATATGATTTTCAAGTTTTCTCTGTAAAGTAATCCAAAAAACAGATGCTCATTAAAACATTAAAAGTGACAAGAGGTTTCGAAGTTTACATTAATTCACGAGAATAGCTGTAAATTTGATTCTATCCAAAAGCCGAATAACGCTCTTATACTCGTTGTATTTAAATCACTTTTAAATTGGTGTTTCGTATTTATAATGTTTCTACATTTTTCACTCAGCGGTGAAATGTGAAAACTGGACATGGAATTAAAATTGTGAATTTTCTTTTTCACACCTTCGTTGAAAACGATTCATCGAAAAATTCGAACAAACAAGTATGAGCTTTATTCCTGTGAAAGATTCATCGAAAATTGGTTAAAAAATTCTCAAAATTCTCGAGGTTTTCGACTGTACAGTCGTTTTCAATTAAAATGAAAGACATTGATATATTATCATTCAATTTAATAAATGTTCAATTCACCATTGAATGATTGAACGAAATATAAATTTATTTTTCAACAATCTTCAATGACTCTTCATTCTTCTCCCTAATTTGTCCATCGTGACACTGTTACAACGCTCCAAATGCAAGCCACGTTTTATCGATTAATAGCGGAAGTTGCCGGAGAACATTTTTCAAGCGAGTAAGACAGCTTTTCAACCGGAGCCAAATATGGTTAAGTTATGGCAAGTTAATTCATCGGAAGACCCCACTTTATGTACACATTAAACGTATATATATTCGAAAATTCTAAACGGCGTTCATTATTATTCTGAGAATAATTCACAGGTGACGTTAGGAGGTGTTGGAGCATGAGAAATATTGACCTCGAACAGTCTAATACCAAAAGTTGTATACAAACTTTTCTCTACACAATGAAAATATCTTTTGAGAGGTAACCAAAATTAAAGAGAATGAAAAAAGAAAAAATCAATTAATGCGGGTTAATTAGTACACAGTATGATGAATGTTGCAATTGGCGCGGTAAATTAAATCTTTTTTTTTTTCGTCCTATGATTCTATACATGGAGCAACGCTTTAGTATCCATAGATTTGAAAAAAGGCTTTTCTCGGTATCTTTAAATCGTGATCTACAAGAAATGTACGAGAAAAGCGTCAACAAGCAAGCGCTTAACTCGTAAAGGTGTAGGACGTTACTAATTTGGTGGATTTTCTCCAGCAAGAAACATAACGAGGTATTTTGTAGGCAAGGAATCTTTTGGCCTGTATCACAATTTGCATTTTAATCAGAAAACATCTCTAAGGGATTTCTGGCCGATTCATCAACCCGTCATTTGTATAATTCTCGTAATGTTCAACTTAATTTTTCAGTAATAAATAAATCTCGTTATACCGTACAATGAAAAGTTTTGACTAAAGAAAAAGTATATACATAAGTATAAATAAATTACAGTGAAATCATGTTTAAAATTCTGTACAAAATCTCTACTTTTAACATATTCTCCTTTTTCAATGTTATAATGTTGAAACAGACGAATGCAGATTGAAATGATCGTATCGTGCAAAATGTAATTCTGACAGCAGTCATTCTTTGACAGTTGTAGAAGAATTTGCGAATGCAATAATATTCCAGATGAAATTCCAGATCCAAAAGTTAACTGTCTGAAATAACATTTGCAATGGAGTTCTGTATACTCAGTTATATTCGTATGTGTATCAGGAGCAACAGGTGCTTGCCAGTCCAGGTATTTGAGATAAATATGAGTCAGGACCACATTAGAGAGATAACTATAAAATATAGTGAGCTCTTAAGTTGTTTTTCATCATTATAATGGAGAAATAGTATAACATATGCGTCGATATACTGGCGATGGTATACGGTAGAGGAAATGTACATAATTTTAAGTATTTTATTTCACCTTTTTATCTATGCAAAGCTCTGCGTACAATAATACGTACACATAAAAAATGTGTTGACATTGGGAGGAAAATTTCTTGACAAATCGTTGTGAATATGTTCGCCAAAAGAATATAAAAGACGGAGTGTTGAAATATGAGGGTAAACGTTGGAGGAACGCGAGTGTACGAATATAAATAGTACAAAAGTGAAGTACACGAAGATTTTTTCCATTTTCTTTCGTCTCAGGTGTAACGACAAACGTGAGAACTTTGAGAACACATGGGTTTCTCGTGGTATGGCTTTGACGTATATACCCACGAGAGTGTGGTCCAGAAGAAAGGAGCAAACACGACAGAAAGTAAGAGAAATAGGAACAGGAATAGAGAGAAAGAGTAAAGAAACCCAAGCAAGAAAAATTGGTAGAGAAATTAAAAAAAAAGAAGCATCGAAACAGTGCCAAAGAAATAGTAGGAGAGAAAAATAAATAGCTAGAAAAAAAAAGGAAGAAAAACATTTAAAGAAATAAGAGGAGACAGATGCGAAAAACGATATATCGAAAGAAAGAGTAACAGAGAGAAAAAGAAATTCTTGAGGGCATTCGCATGAGCCACCGCCCTGGGTCTCGTCGTGCACTAGCAGGTAAAGCCAGCTAACAGTCAGCCAACCAGTCCTAGCACCCAAGGGGCTCTATTATATATATACGATATCCATATATATGTATATATGTGAATATCTACATATATGTGAGCTTTTGTTGTATATATATCGAAAATATACATTTACTATATACATATATATTTAGCCTTCGGTTATATACACATAGTACGAGCTTTTCTCCCTGGGAAACTTGGCTCTTGCAAAGCTCCGCAGTGCACGAGGGTGTAACGACACTCGTCGTCGTCGGCTCGAACGTCACATTGAGTTACTGCCTAGCTTCCTAGGACCAAAGTTTAGCAACTAGCCTTCTTACTCCTTATCATATACAGTGCCACTAGTTTAGCTGATATATATGTGCATTACACATAGACACATGTCATAAGTACAACGAAGGTAATGATTACACGAGGTAAACGCGATCTCTAGGTAAAAAAAAAACGCGAACCAAAGATAACAGACAAGTTGACGGTGCCATAGAACCCGACAACGGAATAATCGAGAGTATATGACGCTTCGTAAAAAAAAAAGTGCTTAATTTTGATACGTTCGTGGGACAAATCTGAAATGTACGTTTTGAATGATTTAAGGCTCTTGTTTGGCTCATTCTCGTGGATACGTATGTGACATCTATATGTACAAACAAATGTCATCTCCAACTGTGTATATATTCTTTATAAAAGGATTTTAGATTAAAAGTTTACGGTGAAACTCACGGTCTACTAGATTTTGATTATTCATTTTAATGTTCGAATTTTTTCAATCACCAGTCTGATTTTTCCTATTAAATAATCATGGAACTCATAAACAGACACTTTCGGAATAGAGAATCGACCCACTAAACTATAAACGTGCTCGATTAAACTGAAATGCAATAAAAAATGAATCAGAATTTTGTTACGATCAAGTAGATGTTTGATCAAATATTATACATTCAAATAATTAGATATTTGATGATGATATACATAATATTTGATCAAATCACTTTTCGACAGGAATTCATTAATTTTTTTTTGAATTAGCGTCCATACTAGCTGTTGTCGTATTACACCTCAGAAAAAATAAAATTTCGGCATAGCCGCGATAGATGTTATGATTGCTGTTGATTCTCGTCGATAATGTGTTCAAAATTGTTGTCAACAAATGGGTATTTCGAAGAGACAAGTTAGTAGAAAAATCACTGCATGTTCTTGGTCTTTCATGCATGCAACCCTCGTCGGTTAGGTTCGAAAAAGGATATAATATATTCCTCTGTCTTTTCTTTGTCTACGGAAGAACGAAAGCGAGCGATATAGAGCATGTGCATTCTGAGGGTGCGTCTCTGGAGTTAAAGCTCGCAAATCGAACGAGGGGATACTCTGGGATGGCCCACATTCGATGCTCTATGTGTCGTACCTCGCATACTCTTTACCCCCTTCCTTGACATTCCTATGCTCTCTGCATTGTTTTGCCCTGGTTTTCCGCGTTCCGTCACATTGTTTCCACAATTCTTACCAATTGTATTTTTTACTTCCCAGTCCTTATCCCTAGAAGAAAAACTGTTCGAACTGTTTTCTTTTTGCTTTTTGAAGCAAAAAAAAAGAAACTAATCGACGGAGAAGCAAAAAATGAATGCAGAATATGGCATGATTGGGCGTAGCCCATTCCAGCTCAGGTTCGTTCGTTTCCATTGAGACAGAAAGCGGCGGAGAGAGTGGAGATGGGAAGGAAGAAAAACCACATGGTCGGTGCACTCCATTATCCCAGAACCACACGAATCGTGGACTTGGAGATACAACATGGCAGTGGCAACAAAGCCCTAGGATAAATTCTAACTATATACACTCCCACGACTTTATGTTGGACATTCCATTTCATGTCTTTACGTTTGGTATTTAAAAAATTGCAAGTAAATTAACCGTTCATCATTTTTAATGAAATTGGGGTAGAAAAATGTATGTGCATTGACTACAGAATTTGTATTCCGAATAACAATGAATTTGCAGCCCGTTTTACGAAACCAGACGAAGTTGGAAAAACTGATGCATCTCTATTTATATAAATCTGTAATGCAAAAATAGCTTCGGATGCTGTTTACTTGAGAACCACTAAACTTATTCGCATGAATCTTACGCAGGAATCAAGCACATGATTTAGAAGAGGCTGCAACTGTATTACATTTTCATGCGTTTTTTTTTTTTTTTTGTACGGAATTCCAAATGAGAAAAATTCAAATTTTGTATGCTCAACTTTGAAAAATTACGGTTTATTGAAAAATGTAGATAAATAATAAACACGAATTAACAATTTAAAGACTATGTATTTCGAAATAACGAGAACAAGCTATCGGTTGGTTTTTAATTTTGTATAGAAAAAATTTTACATCTATTTTGATAAATGAACAGAAAATTAAAAAATTTCGTCAATTTTATTATTTTATTGGGAATCGTTTATTGTAGCATTGTAAGCAGAAAATCCAAAATCTATGTTCAAAATGGCAAAAGAATTACTGATGGCTAGTTTTTTATATAATTTTAGCAACTCGTTTCAAAATACAATCATTTACGAATAAAGAGTCTGGTCTCAGAGCACTCAATAGTTCATTTAATAATTCTTGCGTTATCCATAATAACAAATTGTAAAAAGAGACATGTCTCAAAATGTATAAAAGGCCTATTGTTTTATTTTTCGACGCAGTTATTGGCGATCGTCTTAATGACTTTTACCACTTGATTGACCATCCCTTGTTTTTCATTCTTGGTTCCCTCTCGATTATGCGTTATTTTTTTCTTACTCCCCTTCCCATTACATTTTTTCCATCTAATGACTCATCGCATGCGGCTGTAATGAAGCTAGTTTGAGATTGAGTCAAGTCTCAGGAGGGTTCTTTTAATAGTCGTTTTTCTGCTCTCTAGAAACTGCGCATCATTTCTTTTGAATTCTAATAGTTTCTTATCATCGAAGTGAATATAGTTTCATCATTTTTATTTTCACTCTCATTTTTTATTTTATTTTCAAACGGGAACCAGATTTGTATACTTTTTCGATACATTTTCCAATATTTTGATAGAACACACTTTATGAAATGCATTATGGTTCAAAACTGAATAAAAAAATAAAACAAACGTCTTCCTCCATCAGTGAAAATTATGCGCGACCGTGTGCCAAAGACAATCAACCTATAAAATTTCCATCACAGTAAAAAGCTTCGTATTTCATTTGGTTTTCCTCTCTATTGGTGACAAAACGTGTTTTTAGGTCCGATCAATAATTTTTTTGTCTCCTCGTTATTTTCTTTCGCTCGAAGGGAAATATTGCTATTGTCTACAGAGAATAAAGTTATATATATATATTTCTCGAAACAAGCCTTTCTTGGTAGTAAGAAAACGTCGTTTCCCTCGTTTTGTACGACATGGAAATCCTTTTCCTCGTTTCAAGTATAATGTGTCCATATATACGAAACGACTTTGGGCCTCCCCAGAGTTGAAGAAATGTGAAGTAAAAGACTTGAGCTCTTCAGACTTTTCACCAAGATGTCTTTTGCGTAAACACACGTACACATATATGTTAGTTTATTCAAGATATACATTTTCGTGGCCCGGACCAGAGTTTATATGACTGTACTGGATTCTTGTTAAGAGCTAAGAGGTGCTGACTAGTTTGGTTGTTGTGATTTTTATTATGATTGTCTATTTCCTGCTTCCATTCTTTACAGGATCCATTTATTTTGACAATACCAGAAGCTTGAGCCTGAATAGATTGTTATTTTTCAAAGACGAAAATCGTTGGTTATTTTTTTCTCAACGAATCTTCATTGATGAGTTAATTGTGTAATTATTGATTGTCAACCTCGCACGACGATTGTAAGTGGGCGTGATGAGCACGAAAGGTCCTCATCTCTATTACGTGGCAATAAATCATCATGAAGTCAGGATTTTGGCAAATTCTGTACGCCTTTTGAACTTGTAAGTGACGATCTTCTGTGACAAATTTCATTCAATTTGGTCGTTCAGTATCCGGAATAGTAGGGTTACAGTTTTGAAAAACACAATTTTCGATTAAAAATCTGTTTTTTTTAATTCAATGTTTTATTAACTACGATTTAATTAGTATTAGGTAGAAAAAAAATAATTCTTTGAATGATCGAAAAAAAAAACTTCAAGTTGCTCAATTAAGTTGCTTAATTCATATTAATGATTACTTAAAAATGTGAATGAGATTCGTCTTTCTGTGGCAGTAGGCTCTCGAGAGCGTTCATAGAAGCCGAGTTGCTACACATATTGTATACAATAGACGTATACATAGAACTTGGAGTGCTCGAGTATATATACGTTAAGAGAGAAAGGTGGAAATGGCGAGACAAAGAGAGCCAGCGAATGGATTCTGCGAGGCTCACCGTTGTTCCCTCGGTCTGAAGCCTTCACCAGTGTAAACGCTGCTAGCGAGCCTGTACGGAAATTCACGCAAAGGGTGTCTCGAATGTAGAAATTTGGAGTTTCAGTGGATCGACAGTTGGTAAAAAACTGCAGAGAAAAATGCTTGACTATTTATTCTTCTACGTGGGAACGTTGAGGCTGTCTATAGAGTAGAAGTATCGCATTCCGAATGCCATACGAATTAGTTCGTGTTTAATTAACGACAGCTTTGTCTCTTTAGACTTCAATGTGTCGGTACGTTTTCCAAGACACCCTGTGCACACAGCTATGACCACAAGAGAAAGGCACACAGACTAAGGGGGAATTGGGTGCCGGTGTACCAAGAGCACCCTGACTGGCTCTGCTTTGGGATTGTTATCCACAACCCCTTTCCTATCCTCGATCCTAGAATGCCAGAGAAGCAGCGATGGGCTTATGACTCGAGGGGGCTGCGGGCCGTAATAACCGTTTCATAATCGAGATTCCACTGGCCCACTAAGGAGAACGACTGAGAATTACGATCAAGAGAGTTTGGTTTGAACACGCATCTTCTCCGCATCGCTCTCCCTTTCTATTGTGATGTCTTATTGAAATCATTTGATTCTATGGTATCCCAACAATAATTTCCATCGTTTCATCAATGAGATTCCATATTTTATTTCAATATTTCTCATCGAGTGTTTTCATGCTGAAAAAGTTGAAGGTCGGAAACAACTCGAAGTTCGTATTGACCCTGTAACTTGTGCACTGATTGAAATCAGAAACCAGTATTGTTCAGTATTGTTCATCGATGTGATTGGCAAAGGTACATATCTACGTACGTACATATATATGTTCAAGTGTATACCTATGAGAATGGTATCTCATAGAGCGGCAGTCAATGAGATCGAGTTCACATCGTATATGACCAAGATTTCTGAACGGTTGCTTCAATTCCATGATTATCTTCCATTTGGTACAACACAATGGAATACTGGATTATGTGAGTACAGAATATTTGAATGGGTAATTGTGCGTAAAAGCGGGTCTTCTGAATGGTTCGGTTTGCCGTGAGGCTTTGCCAATTTTGAATTAAGGCTTAAACTCACCATTTGCTCAAAATCTTTTTTTGTTATATCTTTCCATATTCTATGAGTTTTATGATTAATTATCTCGTAATTAACATTCGGGGTCGAAATAAGTTGAAACTCTAGGATAACGGTTCGAAAAAAAATCTGTCAGACATTTCACCCTCCGCAATCGCGTCGAAATATAGGGAAAGAACCAAAACCCTTCTCAGCTTCATTTATCATCTTTACACTTCGTAAGACATTGCTTTCGGTCAAAACTTCGACGCACTTTCGACAAAAACAATGATGGGGAGAGTTTTTGCTTCTATCGAAGTTACGAAGGGTCTTTCACGCGAGAAAACGTCGAAAGCGTTTTGTTGCTGGTGCAAAAATTTGGTTCTTCCCAATTATTGATAATGTGGAAAATAAATAAAACAGAATAATTTTTTGTCGCGTGAAAATTTACCAACATTTGATCATATTCTAATTTTATCTTGTAATTTTGCCCTCAGATTTGATTAAATCTCATCTCCATATCCCTTTGCTCCTTTTATGAATCCTATTAAAAATATGGGCATGAAATGAAAAGTCTATTCAGATTTCATTAATCATGAAGAACGTTATCGATTACAATTGGGTGTTGTTTTATGTCTACAGATAATTGTTTCTTTTCGTCAGTTGTAGACTTATGTGTTTGGGGCTCTACGTCAATTTATTTGTAGTGCCTTTCGTTGAATTTAAAACATCATTGTAACAGTCATAAATCTACGACAAGATAAATGCTGCGGTCGACAGAGGAAGGGGGTTGAAGAAGGTTTTGGTACGTCGAGAGGAAGACGTGCTGGATTTCCATCCACGTCTCTCAGTCTGCGATAAATCCCGATATTTGAATTCTTTTCAACCAAAAAAATGAAAGTACTTTTAAAACGAGGGGAAAAAATGCAAACGCCAAACACTCTGAAGAGATAAAAATATAGCAGTTACTTCTATGGTTAATAAATTTTTACTGAAATTGCTGTCTGTTTGACTAATGTCAGAATTATTAGTTCAATCAACCGCATCTAATATGAATTATGTGTGTCTATTTTGATTATTAGAAGAATAAAATTTTAATAATTATTTTATAGCAAAAAATCTATTTACGCCAGAATTATCGCGAAATGACTGTGTGTTTTTATTTCTTACTACTTACGCTCATCGAATTCATCGTTGTTTCGGAGACAAAAACTAAAGTAAAGACGTTAATGCATTTTAAATTCCGGTGTTTGTTAAAAAATAATAAACCAGTCGTGCGATTCCACATGAAAAGAGAGTTCGGAGGGAAAAACCTGCCTGTATTTGTCCACACTCTTTCTGTCTTTTTACGTTCCTTTCAGTCAAGAGACTGAAGAAAAAGTGCGGAAAAGATGACAAAGTAATATTTCACGAAACTCAACATTTTGTTACATTTGTGTACACTTGGATGGTTTCTTCTTCGAGCAATATATCTTCTTCTTCATGTGAATGGCATATGGACCAACTGTTGGTGCTTTATACATTCCTATCTGTTTTCTGAAGTGATTTTTTGTCAATCCTTACGCGTCGGCCATTTCCTAAGTGATATTTAATAAGATGTTTTCGTTGATAGGAGTTTTAAGTTTAAATCGAGTGTAAATATTTTTTTTATCGTATTGTTTGCAATGAACTTTGATTTCGAATTTGAAAAAAAATTCTGTTTTTTTTTTTTCAACATCAACCCACTGTATTTTTTCTCGAAGAAGAAGCTGTTTGGCGAAACAGATTTTTCCGCAGAATTTTAGTAAATTTCGAGGACACATTCAGGGCAATATAATGAAACTACGTGCAAAACTCTGTTTACCTTCCCGTACACGAGATATTATCAATCAAAGATTGCAAAGTTTTACTCGCGTCCTTATGCAGAGCAGAAGAAAATTCACAATTCTTGGAATGGCTCCGAAACTTTTTCACGGATTTTTTCCATTTTTTTCTCCATTACAGAGGAAAATATGTCAAAGTTTGTATACAAAGATCAGGAATTTTGACAGTTCACTTTCACAGATACAACGATATAAAGCATTAGCTCTACGTATTTATCCCGCAAGTTTATACTATGTTGTTATTTTGCAATGAAACACAACAACCAATACATTATTAGCTTATTTTGCGAGAGTTATATTGGAATGTTAAAAAATTAAGGAGAGAGTAAAACTTATGATCGTGACAGTGGCGAGTCTACCATGTTAAAAAGCCACCGTGAAAAAGTCGTGCAGCCAAAAGGTCAAATAGGAAAAAAAAGGGAATTTCATTGAAAATAAAAGGATGTTACGATGCTCAACATGTAATATGTGGCTGACACATTTATAAATATATATGCACGCGACAAGTGTCGCTCAAAAGGTTGAAGGAGCGTGAAACTGGTGCGTCCTCGTGTGATATCGGTTGACCAATTTCACTCACGTGACGAATCTCACGTTCGTCACGGCACGTTTGACAGCAATTGACCAAATAACATAGAGAGTCTACATCAGGATACGTGGGTATAAGTGTGCAAGTTACGGGGGGCAAGAGATCGAGTACTCGATAAGCTGTCAGCTCTCCCAATAGTAATTGCTTCAATTTGATCGCCGATACCACACGTTAATTGTCACGCTATGGTGGTTTAGTTCAATGAGCAGCCACATTAAAAAATTTCTTGAACTTATTATTGAGAAAGATTTTCAAATTAAAAAACCATCAAAACGAGATTTAAATACTTTTCAATGCAGATCCAATGCTCTTCAATGAAGGAATCGCGGAGAAAATCACAATGATTTGGTATCAAACATCATTCATCAGACATAAGACATTTCTATAATTAAGGGTTCGACAGAAATTCGTGATAAGTTAGTTTGACGTAAAATATCTTGAACGAATGTTTCTTTTCCATCTCTTCACGGAGGTTATTAGTGTCCGATAATAGAACTAACCGATAATTTTACAGGCCAATCAATCTTGCCTAGTTTGAAGCACCGAAAAAGCTTGCGTCAAGATTCCCCTTCACACTCTCTTCCACTCCTTTTATCTCTATCGAGCTCGTTCCTCTTTCTTTCGCGATCGTTCCATGTACACTTTTCTCTTTTTATTCTTTTTCCCAACAAGCCGAAACTCATTTTCGTATAACAAAGTTCAAAAGCATTTGAGCTCAGGAGCCACACGATAACTCAACTTTTATCGTGAAGCCTGGGCCGTGCTGGCTCGAAAGATTGATGAAACCTAAAAGAGCCAAGGAACACAGAAGCCTCTCTAGTTCTCTAGTGGACTCTTGCGTATTATATATTTTGGTATAAAGTGGCAAAAAGTATCTTGTGTTTAATAATATATTTATATATAAATGTATAGACTACGAATCATTCGTTTTGAACTAAACGGTACTTCGTGGTCCTCTCAATTGTGAGAAAAGAAGAATGATATCGAAGTACACTGAACGGTCACAATAAGCGTAAATCAAGTTTTACAACCATTTCAAAAATGGGTATATCCTTCTTTCCTGCGGACAAAATAGCGCGCAGATATATTCTGTTGCAATTATTTTTCAAAGTTTTTATGTTCTTTTTCAAAAATTGTTTGAAAACGTCGAAGAATTGACATAACATTTTGCAATGGGGGATTTTTGGGTAGAAAATATGTAAGGAAGCTCTTGATGGTCATAAGAGTCTCGGTATCCAATCCGCCTCCGTGGCGCAATTGGCTAGCGCGTTCGGCTGTTAACCGAAAGGTTGGTGGTTCGAGCCCACCCGGGGGCGTTATTTTTTTTCTTTTTTTATTAAATAATTTATTATTAGAATGAAGATTAACTATTGGAAAAATTATATTTGTTGGTTTGAAAAAGTATTTCAATGTAAACGTGAATTTGTAATCTGAAAAATGTGTTTAGTCTCGCTTTGCACTCGAGAACCACTGCAACGATTTCGATTTATTTTTCACAGCAACAAAGCTTATGATGCAGAATAAGTTTTAAGTTTTATAATATTTCGATGATAGTATTTTACGTTAGAAGTGCGAAAAGCAACAGATTCCATGACCGGGATTTTAATTTTAAATAGAAAAAAAAGTTGAATGGAAAATATTGTCATTCTCAATATTTTAATGAGTATCTTTTTTTTTAGAGTACGTTAGACAAAGAACTCAAAAATCATGTTCAACGTGGCAAGCAAATGGCAAAATATGATATTAATATCACAGTTGCATTATCAACGATATTTCTTATCACGGGCGAAGCCGCTTAAACCGCCAGTTGATACATATACGTGCCACGAAATAATGCTGAACCTAGCAAACAGTATTTATTAATATTTATTTACGCAACTTGAACGCGTCATCGATTCTTCATCCGGACACAATACGCTGACATTGTGTGATCGCCTAGCCACGTGCTCTCTACTCCGCTCTCGGGCTGTTTGTCTTACTCACTCCTCGATAGTTCTTTAACTTGCCGCTGAGTGTCGCATGCGCTTGAGATCGTTCTCGTCCGCGGAGCATAGCCCTGGAGCCTTGATATTCACCGGTCTGACTACATTTCTTCGTCATTCAGTGGGGTCAATTACTGATCCACTTAGCATATGATGAATATGGGATATGATCTATGATTAAATTCCTCTCCTGACGGTCGACTATCGCAGATCGAACAGTGAAAAAATCTGATGCTATACTGAATGACAAATTTCATACAATTTTGAAATATTTATTTAAAAATATAAACGTAATAAGATTTATATTTATGGTAAAAACTTGTCAAATGCGAATTACTAATTTAACCAACTTTTCATATTCACGAATTGTATTTTTCTTAATTTAAATCATTATTTTTGCATATCATAAATATCGAGACTTGAACTGCAAAATAGTACAGAAAAAATTGCTGCTTAAAACGGAAGAATTTGCTGCTGCAAACGAATTTTTGAATTATTTGTTGATTAGAAATATGACAAAAGTTAACTGCGATTTGTTGAGAAAATGATTGAATATACAAATGAATATGTAGACTTTGTGAAAATATCGAGAAAAGATATTAAAGATGAAGAAAGTTATGTATCGAAAATCAGAAAACTTCGGTTTCTAATGAAGGTTCAAAAAAAAAAAAAGCAAAAACACATTGCTCCTCAGCAAATTTGCAGAATATTTTTACAAATTCCGAATAAGAACACGTCCCAAAAAAAAACAGATCCAAGAATTGTTCAAAACATTTGTCAGCATTTTGGAGAATAACTAGTACAATAAAGAAAAAGCCTCACCCTCTCCCCCCACCCCGTCTTCTGAACGTATTGTCTTTTGGCGATACGGGTACCCGGGAGTTGAAAAAATACAGAATATATTTATACTTGAATGTGACATTTATGAGCGTGAAGAAGACGACTCCTTTAATTAGCCACAGCGACTGTAAAATCCAGCACAGGATAAAGGCGAGTTTCTATTTTCGGTTCCTTCAGGTCACTTTTTATCTCGAGGAAAACGATATTAGGAGAATCCGCAGGAAAACGAGGTGGAAAGAGTGTATATGCAATAAATAGAAAGAGAATAAAAAACTGAGCAGTCTGAAGACGACCCTCCGAGAGACAAGAAAAAGAAGCTGAAGGAAAATAAGATGGAAGGAGAATTTAAAAAAAACGTGTGCACGTGTATTCGGGGAATTAAGGAACTCGTTTGGTTGGTAGATCGCTCGGAAAAGTGTTTATACGTGAAAAGCTAGAGTGTAGTTGAGTGCCGAGTAGACCTTGCTGTAATTCTTAACTTCAGTAGCTCGATGCGGCACTTGTCGTATAATTTCTGCAAGCAATCCGGAAATAATAAACCGGTAGATCTTTCCACGTTCTACTATTTTTCTTTCTATCTATCTTTCTCTCTCTCTCTCTTTCTCTCTCTTGTGCTCCTCCATTTCCTACTCAGTTCTTAAGGAATGTATGTATTCGGAATGGATGAGCTATTTGAAACGCGAACGAACCAATAAGAGAAAGACAAAATTTTCGTATACACGCAGACTTGGAGTTCGACAAATATATATGCAGCATCGTTCTAAACGTTCTCGTTCAACGAAGACAGACTTCGTTGTCCTCTTCCTTCTCGTTTGGGCTTGCCGTCCCTAGACAATATAGATATATTTCATTCCAATTCACGTCCAAAGATTCCCCGAAGGATTGGCTATATTGGCAAATCCTTGTTGTCTCTTTTATTCCTCTTCTCAGTCTCTCCTTCTCTTCCACTAATTCCAGAGCACAGCCCCACACACACATATACACAATACGGACGATATGGTAAATGGGACGAAGTTGAGTGGTCGAACGAGTTAACGACTCTTAAGAAGCAAAAAAAAATGTCACTATAAAATACAGACACACGATAATAAAAATCGCAATATTCTCGCCAATTAAAGCCATTTAAACCTTCAAAATTGTTCCAACAAGTGTGTTGCTATAAAAAAAGACCTTTAGGGATCTCAAGAGAAGAACAAAACATCGAATCCTTGTCTGGATGGAAGATTGTAATACAAAATTATGTATTTTTAATGTAAATTTTTCCTCGAAGCTACGAAAAAGCGCGAAAATTTCCTACAATTCGTCACAATGTTTTTTAATCGTATCACTCCAAAAAAGATTTTAACTTTTTGTTTAATCTTAGATACGAAGCAATAACTGTATCGAAACTTTGATTATTAATTGAAGGAACGAAGGATAAAAGTTTGGTTCTAATCGTAAAATCTTGTCCTCCATTTTTCATTCATCATCTCTATTTTTCACTCCAACATGGACTTTTGAAGGGCCAACGAACTTGTGGAAAAACTAGGGTGCACAGAGGTCAGTAGGGAAATATGTCAATCGTTGTAGCATTTCTCAGGCTCTTATTTTAATACATATACATAAATACTAGATGGAAGACAAAGGGTAAGTCTGGTCGGTCGGATGAGCTTGAGCTATGGTGGATGAATGAAGACTAAGTCCTGATCAAGTACGAGCGACCTCAGTACCTGCTGGAATTCTGTCATGAAGATTCCAAGATCGTAGTAGAAAAGGAGAAGGGAGTAAGAAGATTGGAAGGATGCTAGATACATAATGACAGAGGAACGTCGATGTATATGTGTGTGTATATAGATAGCAAAAGTCATTATCGACACGAGCACAAAGAGACCAGCCAATCGTGAAGAGAAGATCCGTCAGCAAGACTCTCGGTTTCTTCTTCCTCTTGGTTCTTCTTCTTCCCTTCGTTCAAGAGAACGATAAAGAAAGGTAAGGACAGAAACTGAAGAGAAACGAGAACAAGTGAGTGAAAGAGAAAGAGAAAATTGAGCACCCATTTGATGCGAAGGCAACGAGAGGAGACTGGATCCACATTCTCTGCCTTCACTCCAAACTATACATACAACGCCCTTTATCCTTTGTCTCGGTGGGAGGTTGAGGTAGACTCGTTTTGTTAATGGAACGATCGAGAAAAGCAACGGGAGGGAATGGAGTGGTAGAACAGAGAACATTTATATATATATGTATAAACATATAAGATTGTATACATTTACCAGTAACGTACGCAAAAATTAGAGGTTCCAAAGTGACTCGAGACGAAATGAGAAAGGGACAGCTGTGAAGTGTGAAGGACTCGAAATTTCTACCCTGAATTCTGCCTTTTTACCTCCTAACTTTTTGCCATCTTGTTTTATACACACGCTTTTCGTTTATCCTGCCAAACTCTTCGGCACTAATCCTTCCATGTTTCCATAGTGACGTTCACATTTCCATCGAGACATGTTTTACCAAACGTGAGAGGATTTAACTTCACTCACTCACCTTGTTACTCGCCTTCGTTCTTTTTTACAGATTTCGATTTAAATGGGGCTTTCTTTTTCGATCGAACCATTTTGTTCAATTTTCATTGTACACTTCTGAAAATCATTCTTGACGCTGTGCTCCAACAAATTTTAGTTTTCTGTTTAAGTCAAATTTTTTTTAAGTTATTTCATCTGAATCTTCTTTTGAAGGTAATTAAGGATTTATATTTTTGAAAGTACAGCTCTTCTATGTTTGTACCAATGGATTTTTTACGACAAGTAATTTTTCAATTTTAATTATCTCCGTTTCAATTAAATAAAATGTATAATTAGAAAAAAAAACCAATTCCGTGATGAAGCATTCAGAAAATAGATCAATAGAACGGAAATAATAGTTTGTAAAAATGTCTTTGAATTGACAAAGAATGTCTCGTGTATTTTGAACGCCTGGAGCGTTAAGTCGACACACGTTTTTTCCTGATACACGTAAACTCTTTTTGCTTTCCGTATTTTTTTTTTCGTAAAGCGAAATAAGGAATGAGGAGAGAGGAAGAGAGAGAGAATGAGAGTGGTGTCTTCAGCTGTGTCTATAACGCGCCGAGTGTCACAGCCAGATCCCTTCGCAGCATCAAGCTTTAAAAGTACTTCACGTACATATTGTACTCTTCAATTTGCGGAAAAGCATTCGCCACGGGGGCGAATGGAGGGAAGGATGCGAGAAAGAATCGTTTTCGTAAGGGTGCGTTTGAGATGGAAGATGGAGGAAAAATCGAGAGAAAACTTGTGTATTTCTCTAGCAACGAAAACAGACCAAGTGTCGAAACTCACTTGCGGTTATGAGTTATAGTTTTGAATTGGTAAAAAGGGGGAAATCTTTGAAATACCATCACAACACAGAAATAAAAAGTATTTTTATCAACCTTTGTCGACAAACAATACGAAATACTCAATAAAGTTTTCTTTATTTCTATCGTGAAATCAAAAGTTGTACTTTTTTTTACAATTAGTTCCTACTAGTTACTAAAAAAAAAAAAAACAAATTTGTGAAATTTTTGACAAAGTAAAAAAAACGAATTAGCAGATGGTTTTGGACATTTATGAAGTAATTTTCATCAATAACGAAATGGCATTTTTCAAAATAACAGCAAGTAACTTTATTAAACTAACTTTCGACAGTTATTTTGACTTGTTATAATTTTCCGAATAATATCAATTTCTTGAGGAAACATTTCAACTATCATTTCTGCTAAAGTACGAACGTATAAATAATTGACAACGTGATTTATTACGTATGAATTACGCATAACGAGATGTTTAAACGTCAACGTGTGTACGTTGTACGTGATTACGTAGCTTACAGCGCTAATTGGACACCGGGGTTCCACTGTCCATCTCGATTTATCCTTATGATTCAGATTTGCAAAAGAGACAGTTTGCGAGGGGGGGGGGGGAGTCTTAACAATGACACATATATATACAGAGAGGGGAGATATTACTCTGATATGGAGTGGTCTTCGCCGATGCCTTAATGAGCCTACATGACGAACCTCAAAGTGTCCCTTAATTATAACTTGAATGAATCAGTTTACTGAAAAGACTTTTTGTTGCATTGACATCAATTTGTTTGGCTGCACTACAGTTTTGTTGGTTCGACCATGAATTTGTGCTAAAATTCACACAAAATCTTGTTTCATGTGAAAAATATTACGTTGCACGTATTTAAGCAAATATTTTGGTTGAAAGAAACAAAATTTGTTTCGGTCAACAACATTTTTCGCTGTGTGTAAGAAAAAACAAGTCGACCAAAAACTTTTTTTTGAAAAAGGCACCTATTTGCATAAATCGATATGAGCTTGTATAAGAATTCAGGAAGTGTGAGATATAGGCGTCAGTATTGGTGGCATGGTCGAGTAGTGGGTTGAAAAAAAAAAAAAAAACGGCCACAAGACACTATTTTTTTTAGTTAGGATCGGAATAGCTGGTATACAAAAAAAAATGAAACAATTATCTGATTTTTCTATTCACATAGTTCAGTCGCAATAACTAACAAGAAAGTTTGTTGTTTCATGTTGATTATTTTAGGAAACGTGGAATTTGACTGCGTGACGAGGACATGACTCTGGCACCAGAATGGAAGAATTTTTTTCTACATACAGCTACGATGTAAAACGAAAGGGGTTTTCGGCCATGAAATTTGATGGCAGCCGTTGAGAATTTACGATCGACAGCTCTCGATATGAAAAAACGACAAAAAAGTCTTCGTTACATACTTTTTTCTACACCGCTTTCCCTCGCTCGTCCTTTTTTTCAGTTACGATTTGCACGTACTATGGATGACATCCAAAAAAAACTGTATGGGCTCACGAGGCATATCTGATTGATCGATTCTCACAAAGGATGTGAGGAAGTATGGGATCTGGTTCGATGACATTGGAAAAAGTTTAATGCAAGGAATTTACGAACCCGCATTCAAGGGATGGATATATAATGATACGTTTATTCATATCTCATGTAAGATGATGAAGAGTGCGAGGGAAAATGTTGACCAAAGTGGAAATCGGGGAAGAACTTTAGGAGGGATCGCGTAATTCGTCTTGCGTTAAATTGAACGCGAACAAAGAACGGGGAGTTCGATAAAAAGCAGGAGGAAAACTGGCTTAGTAAGGGCTGTCCAGAAATCGCAAGATTTACAAAAAATAAGGTGGTTGGATTGCAGTGAATCCTTAAAACGAAAGTCCTTGAATAACCTTTCTCTCGGATGCGTCGTTGATGAGCTGAAAATCGCTTTGTCATAACGAATTCGGTGAGCCCTGCAAGAGGAGGTGTTGGATGGGAAAAGTGAGTCTGATTGCTCGTCATGGCCACTTGTACTGAATCGTCGTACGAGATGGAAGTCGACCCCAGGCTATTTCGAATGAATTAATATCTCATTGACGTCGCATTGAAAAGAAAAATGGCCAAGGACTTTTCTCTTGGGAAATGCGTCACCCAACATCACCGGCAGCTCTCGACAAGAAATTCACCATAAATAAATACATACAAACTTTCCAACCTCGCATCGTTATATTATGCGGGACGATAAGATTGTCGGAAGAAATACAACACACAGCGATAATCGACCACGTTGACAAAAACATAAAATATTTCGGACCAGCCATTTATTTTCGTCCACTAGAATAGTTTATTCCTACGATTGGGAATGACCGTACTTTACTCACTTCTCTTCCAGTATAATCGGCAATTTTTCTCAAAGGTTGTGCACTCAATCTGAAGAATATAGAGAAGAAGTGACCAGGGGAAAGGTCACCGTGTTCCACAGATCGCATCCGGTAAAAGGAATTGCGAATAACTCGGTATACTTTAAGGGACTAAACCACGCAACTTATTTCTCACCCCTCATATTTTTTCGCCCTTTTCTCCACGATATATGCTTCGCTTTCTCCCTCAATGAGGGACCAAACGTCCTCAGGGCTCTTGGAACCTTGGAACCTTGGAATACAGCGGGCGTTTTGGCTTTACGCTTCAATATTTCTCTGCACATCCATATATTACACAAACACGTTAACACTAACGCATACACAAATATATAGTGGAGAGTCGAAGAGGGTCGTAGGGAATTAGGGGAAACGAAGATACCAGAAGAGAAAACAACAGTAATTTGAGTAGGGTTGGGTCTTATTTTGATACTCGTAGACTCGGAGAATCCTCTTGGACAAAAAAAAAACACAACTTTCAAGGCTTTTTTACGAATACAAAAAGTAAATTTCTCCAACCCTCGGTTTCCTTGTCCCCTTCTTCATCCATCATTTTAACTTCATTGAAAAAAACATTATCAATATATTTGGAACAAAAACGGCCACATACTTTTCTCTCCACAGTTTCACAATCAATCTACCCTCTAAATTGAAAGATTTTTGGTGCGAGCGAAAAAACTTTCTAAATAATCGTGTTTGAAGAATATATTTCCGGAAAATGTTAAGATAGTAATCTTACCACAGACATTGTCAAAAGTTATTATTCTAAAAGGTAATCAATTAAAATTAAAAGTGATTGATTTTTGAAAACTTGTATATAACTTGCGGAATAATCTTATAATACAAATTGTTACATCTTATAGGAATGTGAAAACGTCATATTCGATACGAAAATATATAAAAGCCAGAGATTGAGGCTCGCTTCGTTTTTGATTATAGGCATCGATGAGCCACAACACCGTGGCCCTCGATAACTCAATTCGGGGAATTCAATAATAATAAATACATGCCCCGAGTCTAGAGCCTATTTCGGAAATTCAATGACAACACAGCATGTGACTACAGTGTAGAAACAAAAGCGCGTAGTATCGCGATCGTAGCAAGAGGTAGAAGAAACGGCCCGCAGGTGAGCGGGGGGAAGGCGCTATGGGGAGAATCAATCCGATTGGGTCTTCTCCCACTCGCGGGCCCGCGCACTCGCTGCGGTCGCAGAGCTTATACTTTATGTCGCTGTGTCTCCAAAACGAAACGGTCAAAATTCTTGAATTTTGTAGAAAAATTTCGTCAAATATTCCACTGTAATTGAGTTAAAAAAAAAAAATCTTACAGGAGTTTCGCAGTTCGCAGTCATTTTGCGCACTGCACATTTTTCTACTCTTCCCTTTAAAAAACGGGTGTAAAACTAGGCAATCTTTAATTTTCGATATCTGGAATACGGGATGGTGAACCCTTTTGAAATTATGCACGTAGTTTCAAAATCGTGCCCTGCATGTGTCTTTAAAATTCAAAGAAATTCTGAAGAACATCGCTAGTGGCGAGACCACTACCTCAAACAATATTTAATGGTCTATTCCGTTCTTGGCTTAAATGTATATAAAACCAGAGTGGTACGACACGCAAAGTTAATAATTCGTAATTAAGAAGCCGGAGCTGAAAGAAACTTAGTGCATTCATCAATTCACAACTGCAAAAAATATATTTAGCCACGTTTACGGAGATAACTATATTAATTTACGAGACATTCCGACTCCCAATTGGCCTGACCTGACGATCACCATTTTATTATTTCAACAATTTTTATGCATTTCTTCGCGGCTGTTTAGCAGAGAAATATCTTTTTTCAAAAATTTCGTTTTAAAATTAGTTTTTTTTTCTCATGGCGAAAATTTATTCGACAACGATTAAAGCATGATGAGTTCAAAAATTTTCTCGTTTTTTTTTTTACATTGGCCCATATCCTGTAAAATGATAACAAGATTCATATACGACAGGTTTATTGATTTTTCCAACGTTTTTACAATTTTTAGCATTTTTTTTCTCCCTCATCCTGGAGAGAGTAAACTTTAAAGGTGATTATGAAATAATGAAGAATTACGAGGATTCAAATGTAGTTCTTGATTGGAACGTCTCGCATATAAATTGGAAAAAAGTCGTGGGTCTATGTGTAGCTATGTTTATTATTTAATACATACACGTTCATATATTGTGTGTCGCGTCTCTGAGCAAACGGTCATTAGTGATTTACTGCATTTATATGTATAAAGCATCAAGCGTGTACACCCGCTTTTAAAAGACGAGTATAAGAGAGATGAGATAAGTGAAAAAACCGCAACCATACCGCAGTGCAATTTATCGATACTCCGACTTTTTGGGTAATTCAGTTATCAACTGCGGTCAAGTATTATCGTAGAAAAAATCGTCATAACAATAATTCAAAAATGTTTTATCTATAAATTTATCGGTGAATAACGTGTATGACTTGCTTTTCACTCAAAGATTTTACGTCTTTAATAAATTATTTTCTATTACTATTGAAAAAACACTAGTAATTCATTTATTTTGCATATCATCAAATGCTTAAAATATTGAAGTCGATACATATAATTTCTTATTAAATTTGTATGTATCGACGACGACGACGAGCCGAAAATCGAGTCTTAATAGAGAATTGCATCATCTCGGAGGTAGACCCAAAAGTCTTTATCTAATTTATATACGACACACGTGATAACCTTCGGAAATTCGTGCTGATGTTGTCGACAGGAGGGTGAACGTGCGGTGAGATAAACTTCCGGTTACCCGCGACCCTACACCCCCAATCGTTCTATATTCACTCTCATATCTTGTAAATATATATCCGGGTAACGATGTAAATGAGTTTCTGAAACCGGAAGCACGAACTGATGCCCTGTACATCCGAGATGATTTCGTAAGCTCGTAAAGCACGACAGGGATTCGGCCTTCTTACATTTAAATTCCTCTGCCCCCATCCTCATTTTTCAACCCTCAAGCTTGTATACATAAAACATTTGAATAAAAGAAACAAGCAGAAAACTTTGACTTCAGAACAACATTTTGGAATGACAATTTGGAGAGTATAAAAGTCAACAAGTATATTCAAAATACGTAAAAGTGAATATAATTTACATATAGAAACGTGGTAATCAGTGAGAACATGGATACGTGAAGAGATGTTCACCCTCGATGGGCGAGCTTCACTTCTCGCGATAACAACCGGAAGTTAGAAGCCATCGGCGTCGAAACCCTCGTCTCCAACGAGGGAACTCTGTTCAGAGTTTCAGAGTATCTTCTCCGACCAACCCGTTCTTTCTCTTTCTCACTCTCGTACGAGACAATCTTGTGCAGCATGTACTGTATGACAGTGATGGGAACAACCACTTCCGGAAGAACTTTTAAGACTAGTTCTCTCTCTTTTTTTTTTCTCTCCTTCTCGTAAAATTTTGTGTTAAAATGAGGCAAGTTAAGCGAGAGGGCGAGAAGGTAGATGGTGCGATGTCGATTATGACAAACCTCGTCAACCCTCCGAAATGTCATTATCAAAATAAATGCTTCGGCACTTCGAGCGATAAATTCTTCTATGTATATCAACAAAGATTCAACGTCTTGTTATATTTCCTTTTTTAATGAAGAATTTTTTACTTCATAAATATGGTAATGATCATTTGTTAATTCAATATGAAAAGAAACGGAAGGAGACAAGAAGGGAAAAAGATAAAATAATAATTGGAAAAATGATTCTCAAACGACCGCTTTTCTTGCAATCCCGTACACAATATAACTTTCTTCATGGTCTTACTTTAAAATTCTTATATTACTTCTTTTCGACTTGCTCTTGCGGAAAACGTTGAAAATATTAATCAGGAGGCTTTCTCCGAAGCTTGTCAAACACACTCATCCGCATCGTGAATCCTATTACGTTCTTCTTCCTTTTGATTAAGCACTGAAAAATAAGATCGTTCTGCTCTTTTTTCGTCTACTTCACTTTCTCTCTCGTTATTATTTTCCGATAATATCAGCACTGAACTATTTCCTGCAGTATAAAACGATTTTTCACTCGTAATTTTATTGAATGTTTTTTACTACGTGATAGCATACGCGAGGAACTGTCCTTATTGATTAATTTCATATTACCAAATTTATTTCGAAATCAATTGAATCTTCAAATATCTTATGTTTATTCATTTTTATAAACCGACAGCAAAAATATATTTATTCAGCATAGAAAAAAAAGAATGTCGAGAATCTTCCTGTTTTATCTCAAGGAATAAAAAAGCTTCAAGGCAACTGTCGTCGCATTCTTTTCGCTTGCTACATAATTTATCTCGTTACGCCCAGTACTTTTTTTATTACAGCATCTACTTTTTTTCCTTTTTTCTGTCCCGTCTTCCGGTGCTTCTTTGTTTCGTGCATGTGATCATTTTTTTGGATAATATAAATAGTGACAGAAGGGTAAAGACAGGCAATAAGCGACCAAATTTCTCACCAAAATGATGTAAATGCGACAATTATTCAGCCGGCGAGAAAATAAATTGATAAAAATCATTTCATGTGACGCACAAAGTAGAGAGTAAAAAAAATTTTTTCTTTAAATTTTTCCATAGATATTTACGAGCTTCGAATTTTAACGAAAATTTTCGGCCCCTGAAATGTAGTTTTTCCAACAGTTTATGAATTTTTTTTTACCCTCCTTTAATATTTACGTTTTTTATTGTTTATTTTTTGACCTAGGAATTTACGTGATGCTGCTTTTACGGCCCTCATCACGCTACTTACGAAAAAATAAAAAACAAAACGTCTCCCTCTTCGCATCGTCCAGAGTCGAAATTACCGGAGCGGAAAATGAAAAAAAAATATATATATATGTATATATAAAGAAATGAGTCATGAAAGACTTCGGAAGAGTCAAAGTTAGGAGGAATTTTCATAAAAATCGTACGATCCTCCCGTCACCCGACTCTTCCCAAAGACTACCAGAGAGTAGAGAGTTCGAAAATTCAGAAAAGAGAAAAAAGAGACTCGGAAATAAGCGAAACACTGAAGAAACTTTGCACGATACGCTTCTTTACCTCTGAAAGAGTTTAAAGAAGAATTTTTGGAAAATTGGACAAGACAAAAGATGAAAAAGCACACTAAGCAAAAGGCAAAATTCTTGTAGTTTTGTTGTCACGTCCGCGCGCATGGCGATATTCTTCGGTCCTGTTTAATTTTCTTATTAGTCCTTTTTACATGTGAGAATTCTCACAACGAATGAAGGATTAATACAAAAGTTATGTATTACCGTTTACGTATAAATTATTGAAGAATCGTTCCGATAGTTTATTGCAGAAGTTTGGAAAGTGGATGAAAAAGAAATAAAAGATTATCTAGAAAAATCAACGAAATGGTTCAAGTGGTCCCCAGATTTTTAAATATATTTTCATAATTTTTTGACAAAAATATTATCATTACGTTCGAAATTTGCATGAAACGTTATTTTTTGATCCTATTTCGTTAGAAAACATCCTGGAGGCGCCTGTTTTTTTGTTAGCACGCTTGAAAAGTTTGTGTTTCACTCGATCGTGAGAACAAAACATTTGGGCAGGTATCGATCGTTGGAGTCGCCTTTCTCGCCACTTTTACTATTGTACTTTTACAGTTGCATTACGCGAACATCGGTGTTTATGTGCGAGCCTTGCAAGAGAACACAGAGTACATTTTCCTTCAGTGGATTCGTACAGTTCTGGAGCAAAACTCTTGGTGAATAAATTCAAGAGAAAACATTTTTTGCAAACTTGCCAAACGTCCAGCTGGTGCGGTAACGAGCTAACGAAATTTCTAATTTTTCTTTCCGCTTTTCCGTTTGAATTTTACTGCAATTTATACAGTGTGCATGAAATCTCATTTACCGATGTTTGTTTTTTTTTTTCTACAAAGCTAGGAACTATAAATCCTCGAAAAATATTCCATTCAACAAAAATATGAAATATTGAAAAATAATGATATTTCGTAAATTTTCAAATTATTTTTCACATTCCCACAGCAGTTTTTATTAATTGAGTTTTGATTTCGTTATTTCAGAATTACAAATAATCGCGAGCCCTCTAGTAAAGGTTTTGGTTCGGTACCATTTTTTATCGTATTAAAAATTTTACGCTTCGCTGACATACTGGCTCGTATTGACCCAAACTAATTTTACAGCATTAATTTTCTCTAGTTCAGATATATTTTCCAGGACTGTCAGCGCTTTGTCACCAGATTCAACGATTTTTTCACTGCAATTATGAGCCAAGTTCATTTGTTCAAATAAATGCTTTCTTTCGCAAAACTCGTAATAGAACTATTTTTTTTTTTTTTCGAAAACAACATTCATTATGAGTCCTTCCTCGAGTATTAATCTCAAGACTATTAAAATTTTTGAAAATTATGATTTTCTTTTAGTAAACTCACTACTTTTCCAAAAGTCGAAGTTTTCAATAATTTTTTTAAGCAGCCAAATTTGATTAATATTCCAAGTGTGCACGATGCACTTTATTGACCGCTGTACATTTATGAGTTTCATATTTTTTTGTAAATCAAACCTGGAATATTTAGGACCAACGATTCCTAGAAATAATTTTCGTTCCCCTTATTTAATGCTTATAAGAATAAATTGTAATTTTCAATATTGAAATTTGTCATCAAATACGAGAATTGTGAGCATTCTCGATTTGGGGTTCTACTTTTAAGCCTCATTTTTAATCATGAAACCTCGAAAGTAATTACCAGTTTACAAGTAAAAGTAATTAGCCCGAATCCGCATAGCAATATATAGGACGTCTTCGAAAAAGGACGAGATATAATACGCTCATGTTTGTGGAGGTTTCACGATGTTGCATAAACATCGTGTATTTCCGGTTTGTGGGATGCATAGCGTAATAAATAATGGAAGGTAGTAGGTGCCAGGGCGCGAAGGGGAGTCTTGTAATCCCCTGTACATTTGGCGCGGACGTTACGAACCTTCGTGAAGATGTGGGAGAAGGGACGCGAACTAGAAATGAAAATCTATGTCCAAGCTCACATACTCATTTCACGTTTTATTCCTTTCTCTACTCCTTTCGCACTCTCTCGTTCGCTTTCGAAAAGTACTGTTTTATCTCTGTCTCATCCTCGTTAGCATAGATAACAACTTGGTCAGTCAAAGAGAAAGAGAGAGAGAGAGAGAGTGAGTGAGTAATGTTTTCGCATCGACTCTCTCCTGTTCTCATTTTGTCATCTCTCGTACCTTAATTCTCCCTCTAGCTCTCTCACATTCTCTCTCTTTCCTTACGCTTGCCTTGTCTCGTTATTTCCTCCCTTCGTCTTCTCAATCGTCCATCAAGAAAATGTTTTCGTACAGGCTTTTTTTCTTTTTTTTTTCATCTCGCAGATCATCATTTGATCGCGAGATGTTTCCCTTTTTTCACCCAGCTCGCCCCCCTCTTAATCATGCGTCTCCTCGGAGTCCCTTCATTAATGAAACCTGTCCACATATACCGTACTAATAAATCTAGCGTGACGATTTATTTTTCTCTATTAGAAAAAAATTGATTAAAACTTTTTCTCGTGTCTTCTGGAGTCAATAAACTGCAACGTGTTGTTTTTTTTTTTTTTTTTTTTTTTTTTTTTTTAAATATGTCCTAGGAATCAAAGTCCTGAATAATTCACCATATTTTAGATGATAATCAAAATTTCGTAATATTTATTTCACGTTTTCATGTATGTGCCAAAGTTCCCTTATCCAAAAATCTGGGACAAAATGTTTTCTAGCCATCAAAAGTTAATGTTCATTTGATATACTGATGAAGTCTGGAAAAAATAAAACGTTATCACGAAAAAAAGCGATTTCTTTTTTACGCACGCACGTCCATTACAAACGGTCCAGCGGCATGGATGGAACGCTGATGGACCATTTAATTTAATGATTCTTCTCATGAGATATTTCACACTTTAGTCTAGCCTCGCACCCTGCTTATTGTATCAACGTGTTCTTTATCAGTTCACAAATAAACGCACAAGTGTAATATACCAGATTTATCGCTTTGGACCCTTTGTACTTTAATCCTAACGAGGTTTTCGTGACGACCTACTACCAAGAATTCTTCTAAGCGTTTTCGAAACTCGAAACATCGCATCAACCCAACCCTGTGATCGTAAAACCTAGTATTTTTTTTGTTACTCATTTTTTTTCCAGTCTCATTTTTTAGCGTCGAATAATTCTTTCAATCAACATTACCCCAGTCTCATCATACTTCCCGGTAATGTTAATAGAACATTGTTTTATTAATTGAGAAAAAAGCTATTTTGTGAAAGTGAAAACCGTCTAATTGTGGAAGCTTCGTTGAGATTTCTATGTACAAATTAAAAATTCTACGAGTAGAGGTTTCATTTTCACGAAAATATGTTTGTGAATACATCAAAAATATTTCGCTCTCAAATAAGTCGTTTTCTTTACGACTTTAAGTAGGACAGTGAAAATTCACAGATCCATAAGACGATCTGGGTGCGATCAGTAAACTCAGGATGTGCGTGTAATCCTGAGTTCTAGATCTGGACGAAGTCATTTCAACCGGAATTACATTTATATGGCTCGTTTAAGTTCAAGTGCTCTCGACGAGTAACGTGATTTCCGTCTTTTATCTCTCTTTCTAAGTAAATAAACAGTTTGTACTATGAAAAGCTGTTCTCGCCTTTTAAAGATGGAACGAACTCGATTCTATAAACCAGTAGACCATTTTTTCTCACCCAGCAAGAAAAAATCGTGATATTACTCTACAAAGTTCCACTTGCGAGCTATCACTTTTTTCTTGCCATTTCTTCTTATCCCTAAAGCTCAAGTAAAAAGATTCAATGAAAATCCGAGTAATTGTTCCGAACTCGAGGATTCAACGACAATTTCATTCTATATCCCGAAGCAATCTTTTTTTCTATCACGACGAATGTTTCATTTACGAAATATAATCGAAAAAAAAAACTTTCCAATATTTACCAAATCCGTGAAATGAAATCCTAATCAACGAGCAATCAAAATCATTGATGTGAAAAGAAAAACGATGAAATGTATATTGTTTTTTTTTCTTTTTGGTTTTACGATCATAAAGTCGAAATAATTAACAACGAAATTGCATCGAATAGTTTCGATAGTCTCCCATTCCATTCGATTGTGTTATATACAAATATATAGCACACAGTACGAAGATTGTTATCCATGACAATAAATATACAACAGAGTAATGCGGTAGATATTTGAAAAAGGTAGAGTGGCCCCTGCGGTTCATCGATCAACAAATCGTCGAGTTTATTTTGACCGACGTTTATTCGACGGTGAGTGAAAAGCCCCTGCTCATACCCTCCATTCTTCATAGGCTCGCGGTTCGGTGTCGATTTTCGATTTCGAAGGATGGGAGAGGTCGAGCAATTGAGCGGCCAGGAGGCAGAGGGCAGAAGAAGGTTGTGAGAATCTCGACGGATTTCTATACTATGTATCCGCAGAAAACACTCGATGGATGCAGCACCACGTCTGCAGGACTATGAGATCGGATATAGAGCAATAAAAAGAGAGCCATCAGCCTCCACCTACAGATGTGTGCTATTCGTTCGAAATCGCGTCCGGGGATTTTGTTACGAGACTCGAGTGTGTGGAACCAATTTGTTGCAGCAGAGCTTCACAATCTCTGCAAAAATGTATCTTCATTCCGATCAATCTGTCTTTTTATTTTCTTATTGCATTTCGCTACTAATTTTTATCATCTCAATCTCCCGGCTCTCGTTTTATTATATTTTTGTTTCCTCAATAAACCGTTTTTTTAAACCCAAAATCATTTACGTTAAGTTCATTTTATTTTCCCTTATAATCCGGTCTCATCCCATTTTTCGGAATCTGTCATTAGTTGAAAATTAATTGTCACAACTTAAACTCGCAGTATATTTCGAGAGAGGAAAATTATTTGTAGCAATCAAGTCAATGGTCTCAGCAACGCTGATATAGTATTTTTTTCTCGCTTAATTGCTATTGGCTCAGCATTGGCTCACGGATCCAAGAAATTCTTGTCGAAATAAAAACTTTTCAGCTTAAATTGAACGTTTCTAGGTCTATGCCAAATGGCGAATAACTGGCTAACAAAGCAGTGCTAATGGCTCCTTCACATTCTACGTGTATACATGCACGAGCTTCCAGTGTGGTTTAGATGATTAAGTTCGAAATACAAGTACACGAAATGCACTTAAAACTTTACTAAATAATGATGCATTATATATATATTTGAAGATACCATGCAATTAGGACGTGGCAAGAACACCTGTCAAACCGTTTTCAAGCATTCTGCCCACATAAGTTCGAAATACCGTGTCCAGTAAAAATAAAAATAAAAATAAAAATAAAATGTATATAATTTGTTTGAATTGCAAATTCGATCAAATGATAGTCAACATTATAAATCTGACATAATTTTCCGCAATGAAATAGCCCGGAAATTACATTTATTTTGTAAATCGTTTACGAGGGATGGAGCAACGTGATGGAAATGAGCTGAAAGTTCTTGTGCGCCCAGATGTTCCAACAAATTAATAAGTCATCATTAATTTTGCAAATATTGCGCAAAATCATTCCTAAGCAAATGTACTTTATATATATTTGTATTTACACTTTAAAATCTTTCGTGTATTCGTCTCTTTTTCAGTATATTTACATATACAAATGGTAAGTAGTATTAAGCGCGGATAGTCTCGACACTCATCACGGCTATAAGCACCAAGTTTCATGAATTTTGGAGCAAATGAACACTCGCACAGACACATACCATTATATGTATACAAATAAATCCTCGTGTGCATCCTTGCGGATTTCCCTCGTCTCTATTACACGTTTGCCCCACATTCATCTCTTTCCTCACGCTTGAGGATTAATTTATTAATATAATACCGTAAAACGCTTTACGAGAGAGAACAAAAGTGTTAAATTAATACTGGACGTGGCGGAAATTATTGGAAAATTTTGTAGATATATATATAAATGTTTATGTATTAAGTACGAAAACACACAGTATGTAATAGAATTGCATGTATCTTTATCAAAAATGTCAATTTTATTATTAGTGGTGTATATAAAATTCTATATTTAGATTGTAGATTTATATCAAGGGGCAGTTACATCAATGCAATTGTCCAAGCAGATGATACCGAGTGTGTTGGATCTCACGATCTCTAGGTTTACACGTCGAGTTTTATTGCATGAAAAGCCTTGTTTCCGTCGTTCAATCTCCAATTTGTCAGCGACGAAAAAGATAGACGGATGAGAGTAGATGGATAAAAATGTATGAAAAAAATGAAGAATAAAAATGGAATAGTCGGTTGTGGAGAAATTCGATTCGCTTGTTCGGGATCGCGATCGATTGGCGTATATCACATCGTTTGCTCTAATAATTACAAGCATATTGGCTGATGGAAAAAAGGAGGGAGGGAAGGAGGAGAAATCGGAAGAAAAAGATAAACGAACGGAAACAGATAATGAAAAAACGAATAAATATGGAAAAAGGCGTTAGAAAAAGGAGATGAAGAAGCAGAAACAGGAAGAGGCACAAAAAAGAGAACAAGGCTAAATAGTATGACGGATAATGCGAGAGTAGAGCGAAGGAAATAAAAAAATCCAACAAGGATATGACACGAAAAACAAAGAAAAAGAATCAGAGACCGAAGAATATCAAAGGAAATGAAGATAAAGAAAAATGTCAATAAAAGGAACAAAAATTTAAGGTATTGATTCATTAAGAGTAATTCAGAAGAAATTAAAACGATCTAGTAACTGACACGTCTGTGTCTTCATTCCTAGGTATCGCCTACACTATTCTTAAGTATATACAAAAATAGTGAATCTTTAAAACGTGAAAATATTTGGAATCGTAATGAAAAATCCAAAGTTTTTTCAGGACCATGACCGTCAACTGATATTTTTTTCCATTTATAATGTTTTAGCTCTAATTTTTATTTTCTTAGACGCATTGCGTTCTAACAAGCAGCAGAAAGAGGTTGAAAACTATTCAGATTTTCTTATATGTCGCATGAAATACATAGGCAGCAGGTGTGTGCAAAAGAAGAGAAGAGAAAGATACAGATTGAGTGAAGAAAATAAGAAGTATATAGCATTCAAGAAATCACAGGTTGAAATTCTGGCTAGTGGCCCATCAAGCTCGCTTGGGACTTGTTTTATTTTACTCTGATGGTACAGGCAGAGAAACGAAATAGAGGGATTGGCTGATAGATCGCCTTCTGTATGTGTATATACATACATACGTATCGTCCTCCCAGGCTCGAAGCTTCAAACCACCCGACGAGGATTTGGCCCTGATCCGTGTACAATTCTATCCTCCTAGCTTGCATCTAGTCTTTTTTTTAGTCTTTTGCTTCTTTTCTCCCTTCCTCTTTCTCTCTCTTCCACTCATCATTGACAGAGAAGGCTCACTCTCAACCTATATGTTCACACCCGTCTCTTGTATCAGCCGTTTTGGCCTCAATCACATACTCCCTTCATTTTCTCCCGTGGGCACTTCGTCCTCTATTTATTCCTCCTTATGCACTGCATTCTTCTTTCTCTTCAGCTGTCATTTTTTCTATACACATGAAAACTCTTGAGTGTAAGCTTTTTGAGAGCAAATCGCGAAATGCTGCTTCTCGAGACAGGGCTCAACGACTCTCTCTCGGTCACTATTTCTCCTTTTCGTTTTTTCTTGGATTTTTTATTCTTTTGTCTCTTCTTCTCTCATCTTTGTCTCATTCTTTTTTTTTTAACTTTTATTCTTTCCTCATTTCTATCTTTTCTCTCCACTCTCACTCTCTTCCACTCTCACTCGTTATTTCGGTTGCAAGGATCAGAAATTGGCTTCATTCGACAAAATTCGATAAAAAAAAAGCCAACGGGCTTTAACCTATTCTTTTTCTCCAGTTTTTCATTGCTTTTATTTTTTTTTCATCCATTTAAAGCTAACACACGATGCATTCTCCCAACAGCATTATCGGATTTCCATCGATTCTCTGTCACATTCGAACAATATAAGCTACACGCGAACACCCTCATCTCGCGCTTTTCATTCGTTACTTCCACTCGGAATCTCTATACACGTGTTCACTTTCAGTGTCTTATTCCCTCATGTCGTACTCTATCATAAAGGATTTTCTTCATTTCTGTGGAATCAAATTATTTAACGGTGAACAATCAAACAGTGCCCAGCTATTGGTTTATAAAAAAATAAAAAAAATAAAAAGAAAAAAAAAGAAAACTAGACAAAAATGATAGAATTTTCTAACTAAATAATCATTTATGTATTAAATTCATAATATATACTCAAAGAATGCAAGTAGTTTTCTAATATTTTTTGAATAAGTGAGACGATTTTATTCGCGTGTGACATATTATTTTTTTATTTTGCTCCACGTGCAACTACTTTCAATATTTATCGAATTTTTCCTCCGTCAGGTTATTCCATTGAGAAATATATTGATTATATATAGCATATGATGTGATCTGAACAGGTTCTGTGACTGAGCAACTTTTTTGAGTATACGAAGTATACAGCTCAGAGGATTCCACGAAGGACGGTTTGCAAGCTTGTCCTGAAAGTCAAGAGTCAAAGGAATATCGTCACGTCCCTGACATAATATCCAACAACTACTACGTGTGGAATACTCGTCTCAAATTCCGTATACACTGATAAATATAATCCTATTTTTCATTTTTTCTACAGAGCAATAAAAGAAAGGGATTTAGGAACTTCCTGATGCTAATCAATTATTATACATTTTGTTTTCAATCCAATAAGAATAACGTTTGATCTCAGCATTTAAAGAATATTGAAAACACCGAAAAACATTGAAAAAAATGAACGCCTTAAGTACATTAAAACCACAAGAAATTCAGAAGCAGCCACAAAATTTAAAATCCAAAGGTTTTACGCAATATTTGAATGGCTCATGAATAAAACAATTTTGACTAATGATACAATTGCAATGTACTCATTTATTCACTTTCCAAACTGTATAGATAATCGTGTATTGTTACAGTTAGGTTGAAAAACAACGATAATAACACCCAGTAACTGCAACTCCGTTCACCAAATGCTACAATGTCCTTCCTCCCCCGCATACTTGCCTCTCTCGTTCGTTCCCCAGTTTCTCTAACGTTTCAAATGGAATTTCTGCAATATAGATTCGCGTGAGATAATTGCATCGCAGCTAATTATCCCGGTTGCATGAGATTCTGAACGTCACGATAATGAAGCAAAACAATCATTATTGCGCGAAATTCGAAGAGCGGTGTTGATTATCGTTGATGCAACCAATCGAGGTATCAAAATTGTGCACGAGGGAAGAATAGTTCCCGTTGTCTGTTCGGTTATACACGAATAATATAATATATATGTTCAACTTTCTCGCGCCTAATCGATCATTGACCTCGTTCCATGAAAATACCAATTGACGCGATTGTAGCTATCTCTGTGCAAGGGGTGTGCATTTTATGCATTTATAGGGTGTTCCTAAAATTCCATTGGTTCATTAAAATCCCACAAAAATGACGAAATGGGTTGAACCAGAACGTGGTCCATGGAGAGTCCATGGGAGAGACACTTTGCTCTCTCAAATTTTTTTTTCTCACTTGAATATGTATTTGATTAATTGATACTGATTAATAAACAACATCGTCGTAACCATACGTCCGACATAAAAAATATCGAAAAGTTCTCTGTTCCAAATAAAACATTACATCGATGCACACTCAAAATATCACAACTGACTCAACTTTCAGGACACCCTGATAAATATATACCTTCGCGACTAGGTGGTATAAAACAGATATAAGCATTTCTCTATTGGTGAATTCGGTATATCTTCAACATCGATCAATAGTTCAGGAATCGACTGCACATGCAATAGAGGTAACGTCAAGTGCCAGTTAACTTAATAAAAAGGTCAACACACGTCAGAGCAGTGATGAGAAAGAAATTCTCAACTGGTTAGAGACTGCAGAGAGAAATTCGATTAATTGACACGTTTACCTTCCTCCTAACGCAGTATTTCTCGGCTATGCTTCAACGTTTAACCCTTTTGCATTTGTTCCAGACAACTGACCCTTGTAACAACATGTCGATAAATCGAGAGTTCTAAATCTTTGGGAAGCTTTACCTCTTCCCTTCTCTGCTATGACAAAAAGTCTGCCAATGAAAAAACCTGCTAGAAAATTGGACTATTTCGAAGTTAAAAATTTATTTAACTTGGTCTATTCGATACTTTGATTTGTTGTCAGTTCAGATGGAGAACATAAAGCTCAAGTTAAAAATTGGATGCACGTTATTTACAAATCGATGCGTGTCCTTTTGAAGTCTGAATCAATGACTATTTCGTGTTAACACATCTGGCCGTCGTGTTTGTATCCAGGTCTAGTGGTTTATTGGATGAACCAACAGAAATGAAAAATCTCTTGAGTTCATACAGTGTGACACAAAGGTCGTTTTTATATGCAGTAGGGCACGAGAGATTTCTTTGTACCAATGAATGTAATTTCGAATGACAGTGTTACGCTCCTTGGGGGTTATTTTTCTTCCTTTTGCGATGTTGGACGTGGGACTGGTTGGTATCTGAAGAATATACATTTTACGAAGATGAGAAAAGGAGAAAACGGGGAGAAAGGAGAAGAGTTATGAAGAAAAAAAAGCGAGATATCTTCAAAGACATTGCCTTCCTAGACCTCTTTACTTTTCTCCGATCCTTCGCAATATAAGCTGAGCATGGGGAAGACGAGCAAATTTAGCCTCAAGGCGTGAAAGGATTGAAAGGAAAAACGACGAGAATGAAAAAGGCTGAGGTAAGTAAGAGCGAAGACCAGGATCTCGCCAACGAATACTTGTGTGCACTTTCACTCATACACCCTCGAGCCATCAACGAAACACTTTAACGTTATTCATTAGTAGAAGATTGAACGAGAAGGTAAAAAGACGTCTGACTGAAGAAGGGGTTGCCCTCCCTGTACTAAAATACCCCATCGACCATCTCCTCGCACTGTATATATGCATAAATGTTACTTTCTTCGTATATAAAACGACTAAACGATGAAGCTCCCGTACGAGACTCTGTTCATCAATACCTTTGCACATCACCAACATTTTTAAGCCCAATTAATCACTCTGTGCACTTCAAAGATGTTTGTTGATTAGTTTCTGAATTAACAATATTACATCACTGACAGAATAGTGACTGCAACTTTGTCTTTTTCATTTATTTTCATTTCGTTTCAGACACTTTTCTTTACTACATTATACTTGTTCGAGCAGCAATTTCAATTATGAAAAAACTTATACTTGATTTGGTATAACGTAGGAATTTCGAATTATTTTAAATCTTCGTCAACATTTGTTATATTTATTCATAAATATGTTTTCATTGATATTTATCTATTATAAATGTATATTAGTAATTATCAGTGACATGATATTAATGACTTGTTGATATGAATCCATTTATAAATATAATGATGAGGCTGTTACCCAAAATCACAGTTGGAATGTGGCTTATCGGTGGGCGCGTGTATGTACAAAACGATTTGAAAACCTCGAGGACCACAACTGCATGGTTCAAGAGCTTGTAGCTCGTGGTGGCTATATGCAGGGCGTTAGGGGGCGGTTGAAAGGCAAATAACCGCCGTTTGCAAACATCAAAGCAATCCCTTCGCGAAAGAGAGTGCGAGAGAGAGGATAGAAGTTGAGAGAGAAAGAGAATTTCTCGTGCGCCAGTTCTAGGCTTGCATAAAACACATAATGTGTGTATAACGATGGGTACAGGCGACCCATAAACGTGCTTCTAAAGCCATCTTATGCCTACGACACTTTCTCCTTTAAAGTGTAACTTTAACAGCTTTAATCATCAAATTTATCACGTATCTTTGGGGTTTTCCATTGAAAATTATTGTTTATTGTTTCCTTTTCGTTCTATTATGTTTTTACTACCCGAATTTTTTTTTTTTTTTTATTCACTGAAAATCATTTTTATTTATTTATAAAGACAAAAGATATCGAGTTTTTGTGTCATGCTCGCATCAGGTTTCTATCATGTTGAATAACTTTTTCATGCCCAACGTGTCCTACTTGAAACAGGAGAACGAACCACCTGTGCTATGAAAATCTAAAAAATTCAAAACTGCATCGTAAATTCGGTGTAATAAGGAGAAACTTTTTAATAGATAAAATATTTTACTCGCGTTAAGTGCTCACCATGGACACATGCGTATGTACGAGCATGTCGGTGTCTGAAGGTAAAACGTGGCATCAAATCGAATGAAACCTGATGCTCGCACTCGCAAATATGAGAAGAAAAAAAATAGCGTAGGAAAAGAGCTCGCCGTCGTCTACAGAATTTGTAGTTGCAATTTTCTCTGAGCGCCTCGCAAAAGAGATTCTCCTGCTTCTGGCAGTCGATGAGAATATCCTGTAAGGCTTCGAAGCCACGACGTAACATCGACGAGCATGTTTCTTACACTTTCGAGAATTCACTTTTACAACATGTGTACAAATTGTGTCGTAAGTTAGTACGTATCAAAAATGGTACGAGACTCTTCGATTTTCCATATTTCCGTTGACAATTAAAAAAAAAAAAAAAAAAAAACAGTGAGAGCGGAATTAATGAGAGACTGCCGAATGAAAAATGTGCATGTCACGAGTTAGAAAAAAATATATATGATTTTTTACTATAAACTTGTAAATTTTATGAATATTCAAAGTATGGAATCGATGAAATCATTTGGTTGTGTGTACATCTGACAATGAATAATCTATCAATTAGGATTAAAACTAAAGTTGGGAAAACGTGAGTAAAACAAGTCTTGCTAAAAGTTTTCTACCGCACATTTTCAACATTAGCTCGGTGAGAAAAATACCTCGGGCCATTTCTCTTTAGAATTTTGTCAAGGAAAACTTGACCCGCGATATAAAAGCAACTTTAAGTACACCTTGTATATAAATTGTGTTTATATGAGTGCATATCCGCTCTTACCCTATCCATGAGATCTAAACAAAGCTATTGCATAATTTATAGGTTTGTGCCGTTCCTTGCTGCTTCCATTTCACTCTTACAGTCTGTTTCTATCTATAAGGTCCGCACCCTGTACAGGAAGCGTGCTAATGTCCGGAAAATATGAAGGTGTGTCTGTGTGTATGGGCGGAGGAGGATCCACGGAAGCTCTTCTTTTCCTCCGGCCCATTTGTTAAGTTTTATCGAACATTGGACAATAAAAATGAATAAAAAGTTCATGGAATGGATCAAAAAGTCAACGATTACATTATAAAAAAAACTGCAAATATGTTTCTTTGATTGAGAAATATCTTGTTGTCTCAGACTTTATTTCCATTAGATCTGAACCAAGATTCATTGTCGATTAATCCACATTTAATTTCATTAAAAATCGATTAACCCAACATCGTCGTGCTCTAGTATATTTACCATATATTTTTCGTGTCTTTGAGTATTCGTGCGAGGAAATTCGTTGAGAAGAGAATTTCCTTTGTCAGTAGACCTCAGTGTACAAGTATATGAACTGTGAAATAATCGAAATCGTTTGATATCGTGTCTAGAAGAGGGCTTGAAAAATTGAAAAATTCTCGTTTTTGTCCGCGAGCATCGTTGAGGTGCGACTCCTTTCCATTTTCTCTTTCCTACCCTTTACAATACTACTGTATTATGCGCGTCGATGATTCGACCCCGTCGTCATAGAGTACAAAGAACTCGAGATGTATATAGGAAAGACGTTCTTCGATACGCTGTCAGGATAGTCCTTATCCTTTGGGGTTGAGGAAGTATATACATACATTTAGTATATTCAAAAAATGTACGTATATATATCTTTCACAGCCGCGAAACTTATTCTGCTACTTTTAAGGGGTCTAGAGAAAAGGATAAAGGAAAAGAGGCATTTAGGATGGGCAAATGGTGGAGTTGGAATGTGCGAACTAAAATCGAAAGGATAAAATTCACCACGAGCTACCATTAGATTTTCTATAAGACTGTTTATATATATATAACGTTCAGTGGTTTTCCTCTTAGCCCGTCGAAGTAAACTTTTCCACAAAGTTTTCTACGCTCTACTTGATCTCTATCCCTTCACTATCCCTCGCTCTTTCTCATTCGCTCGAAATTATTTCGAATGGAACCGAGTTTCAGGCTTTGAAAGTGCCAGTAATAATACGACGGTTCGGAAAGACAGTTCGATCGTTTCTCTGATAATCTCTCAACATTTTCGTCCAAAGATACGAGACGAAAAGGTCTATGATTTTTCTACCAAAATTATACAGCTCTGTGGTTTCTAGTCAAGAAATACTAAGTTTTATTCTGCTGGTATTTATATAAGAGCGATAAGATATCGAGTTATAAACGAGGCCAGTAGCAAAGCCTGTCTGTGATCAGCCACAAATTAAAATTTTTTTTGTCAAAATCACTGGGAATTCTAGCTAGTTTTTTTTACCACTTGACGTAAGAATTTTTGAACAAACTTTGCAAAACGTTATTGCAGTTTACGAGAAGTTAACAAAAATTTGAATTACCACAAAAATTGTTGTAAAAATGTGGTTTTTTTTTCTTCTATATGCTGGTGGATCAGAGTTCTCAGCTGAACATGTCTTTGTAATTTACTCTGTAATATTCTTAAGTTCATTCATGTCAACCCTCCCTATACTTTGCCTTGCTCTCTCTCTCTATAATCGTCCTTCTGTCTCTGTTCCTCTTTCATATTCGCGCACTGCGGTGTTTTCAGCACACACTAGTAAAGTGTATCAGTTGGTGAGACATACTATGATACACTATTCGCGATGAAAGCACCTGCAGTTTACTCATTCGGCCGCAACGCTCACGGAATTGCTAAGTAGCCCCTTGTATGATGGCAAAAAGTACACGAATTTTGGTCTATAGAGAAAAGTACATACCTACGTGTCCCTTGTGTAAATGAACCATCGGAACCGTGGCACAAAACCAGGTGACTACATTTTAAACGCTCATATGTCTCGAGTCCAATAAAAACATAGGTCCGGGTGTCTATATTTTATATTTTATTCTATATATTCATTATTTGTGTCAGAATTTGATCGAAAATCAGAAAAAATAATGGTTGAAGGAAAAATACGATATTTGGAAAACCAGAAAAATGTCCATAGTGTGTTTATGCACGTTTGACAACGTTTTACCAAAGGAATTTGATTAAAGCTTAGTGCCACTCACGTTTTTATCTTGTACGCACATTCAAGTCTCTCGACAGGAATTGGCAGAAAAGTAGACAACAAAAATAGTTAAGATGTCAAGGGAAATAGAGCAGCAGGAATCAACGAGTAAATGAATAAAGTGAAGAGATACACTTTGTGACAGACGAAACAGAAGTTGCGGAAGGAGGACGAACCTACGAATGCGGAGAAAGCTTTTGAGCCACGAAAATTCATTGCAGGGTAAATGGAAGTTACATTTCAAACTGACTTTGTACTTCATTGAATTTTATTTTTTGCTCTAAAAATCTTTCGATAACTCTCGTCCTTATCTACAGGAATAATGAAATCTAATTTTTTTCATATTTTGATAACATAATTATTCACATGAACATTGTACCATTTCAATCATTCATTTGCAAAGAAAATTGTATGAAAATACCAGCAATAATTTACTCCTTATTTTTTCAAGAAATCCCAATAAGTACTTTGATTTCAAAAATGAAATTTATCAAGTTTGATACTGAAAAAAACGAGATCACTATATCGCACATAATTGTGTTTGAATGTACACCCCAACACGTCCAGAATGAAGGATAAACATTTTGTGAAAGCAGAGAGATGAAATAAAAGTAATAAAAAATGTAAAGCTTGTCCACAAGAAAACTGTCATCCCAACAAAAATGCTAGGGGGTTTGAAAAGAATGATATTTTCGCTGGACCATTGGGGAATCTACAGTCTTGTGAACTTTGCCCTCTGTCCCACGTCCTTCCTTTTCATATTTTTTTGTCAGAAGCAGAAACGTTTCTCTACATAAGTACAGTGGCAAGGTATACAATGGTAGAATTCTGGGAGCACAGAAAAATAGAGAAATAAATTTAATATATGAAATGATCATAAAAAAATCGTACTCTCTCTTTTGTGCTCTCAAGCTCAAATGATACGTGCTTGGTCAGTGAAACTCAAGCCTTCCAACAGTTCTTCGATAAACCTTTTCGTCCTTATACACGAGGAAATATATGCACTTCGCTAAACCTCCCAAGTGCCAGGATTCAGTGTCTGATCCACTATTATGGAAAAATGCACTTTACTCCTGCTTTTTTGTATGTTTATTTGTTTGTGCAGATGTATTCAAATCCAATACGTACACTTTTTATTTAACGAGTAACATTTTCGTTGTAAATAGTATTTACTCGCTATTATAAGCAAAAAATAAGCATTTTTCTGCTGACAACGAGTTTCAATCCTTGCTCCTCAAAAATCGAGTGTTTATGCAATCCCTTGAGCCACACATTTATCTTAATGTGCTTGGAATTTAGTTTTCGGAGGTTTTCGGATCACGGACTACGATTTTGATCCCGAAATATGAAAATAAAAAATTCTCTGTTTCTTTGTTTTGATTTAAACATGAATCGTTATACGAAAAGATTTGAAAAATTCTGTCAAGTCCTTGGAGTGTATTAATTTGTGAAAAATATGCTATTCTGATGTTCATAGCAGTTTTGTAAAAAAACATTTTTGTCTTGTCATTTCGGCTATTCGCATTCATATCTGGCATTTGTACAGCAAATAATGACAGTTTATATTTATTTTTACACCTGTAAATATCCCAAAGACCATGTAAAACCAAAAAACTTGATACTTTTTGTTGTAATAATTGTTTAATCGTCAAAAAAATGTTAAAAAATAAATGGCATAACGATAACAATCATTTTAAGAACGATAAAAATTATAAGAAACGTTCTGTTATAATTTTGATGATTGTTGTACGAAAATTTTACACAGAAAATGGTTTTTCGGTCAATTGAAAAACGAGAGCATCAAATTTGGAAAAGTTTTCATTGTTTCATTATATTTTTGATTATATTCCTAATGAACGATAATACTACTTTTACGTACAATGCTATAGCGAAAAACATTCTTAAATCTCCTTCAACTCGAATCACTGTATCTTTTAATTTCTGTTGTAAATTGTTTCCCGAGATAATTTACGAGGACACTAAAAACGAATGAACGGACGGATGAGCCGCTTTACGGCCGGGGTAAAATTTTCTACGCGAGTATACTAACCAAACTACTAACAACTACATGTAGTGACACCAAAACAGTTTGTATCGTCTATGTATACATACATTTTTTATTTACATATATAAAACCTATTTAAACGTTCCCCAGGTGTGTTTTCATAGGCAGTACGTTCGGACCAGAGCTCGAGCTATGCTACTACCGCCTTCTCTCCCGCCCCCGCCCCCGAGTCGCAACTCACCACACGGGTGTGTTGGGCTCCCGTAAAATTACGTTTCGCGCGAAAATTCGTTATTCATTGATACCAGCCGAAGCTTTTTTTCTATAATCAAACTTCATCGTTTTTCAAATCTAACAATGGAACAATATTATATACAATCGTCGAACCACTCCATAATCCCAATATAAATAATGAGTATAAATAAATCATATAAAAATTGAAAATATAGTGAAATGTTTGAAACGAGTGTAATGCAAATGATTTTTTTTTCTAATGTAGTCAATATTTCTCACAGGTTTTATCTTTTCTTCAATTTATTGACAAAATAAATTCCTCCGTAATATGAAATCAAATTGCGACCTTTAGTTATTGTTAAATTTTTCATTATTTATCGATCACCCGAAATATTACTTCAATTTAAATGTGTATCAAAGGACGCCTATTTCTAAACATTATCAAATCGTAATTCATTTGTTGGTAAACATAAAGAAAAATACGGAATCATTGAATGTTTTTAATGTTGATAATGCGGCTTTTGACTCACCTCCCGTTTAGTTCCGGATATTTTTGAGATGGAGGCACGTTGAGAAAAATTTGTTGTTCGTTGATGAGTTGACAAGGAGCTCTTGGTGCCTATATCGGTCTGTGGTCGCGTGTCTTTTAACCTTAAATCCCAGTAGCAACGTTATTGCATTTTCCGGAGGTTGATTCGCTCGTACCTCGAGGAATTTCTCGGTGCATCGTGCACATGCGTCCCCAAATCGAACACACAGTAATACACACGGAAACCGCACAGAAACACAAGTGGCACACAGAGAGGCACGATTAACGATGGGAGTATGTGACGTTTGCGATTACGCTGTTAATTATTCGAGGATGGAAGAAGGGGTGGGCGGATAATTAAATAAATAAATAAATAGGGTAGAAAACAAGTGAAACCGAAGTGTGTCAGTGTGACAGCGTTTCGTCCGACATACCTATATTCACGTATATTTATCTATATATATATGAAAACATATACTTTTCCTCGACCGTACAGCTGGTGCTGCTGCAGCACGATTTTAATTCCCTGACGAGAGCGAACCTACTCCCCACCTTACTCTCCCTTCTCCCGGCTTAAATTCAGCACAGCTGTAGAATCTTAACGGGTCAAACAGTCCGAAAATATTTTCAACGTTAAATTTTTCACAAATTCACAGCACACGACTATTCAAACGTTCCAAAAAGCTGTTATTCTTATTATAAATAATTGTTTTATTCCGATGAAAAACATCTCATTCTTGTTGTGGCGATTTTCCCTCGCGTCTGACCAATACGGACTTGTACTACTGTCAAATGTGACTTTTCTTCTCGCGATCTATCAAACCCTCCCTTTTATTAGCCAGCCTCTAACACTCTTTTGAATTTTTATGTTCGTACTTGTTTCACGAAATTCTCGTCACTCACGAGAAACACAATGAGAATGAAAACGAATTTCAGGCCGTCACACGAGGATCGTCCGAGAGCGCGATCAAACGAACTTTGCACAATCAACCGAGAAGAATGCACGAACGAAAAATACTTAATAGCGAAACAGGCGACAGTTTTTTCGTATTTTTTTTTCTTGTTTTCTTTTTATTTGATTTTTTTTTCGATTTGTCGTTTCTTTCTTTGTTGTGTTTTTTCTTCTTGCTTTCTCGTAACACAGAGCCTCTCGCGATCTCGTGCTCCACTCGTAATCCGCTCTCTCTGTCTGATCGGACAAAACCACGCTCTCGCCTTGTTCCCTCAACGGTCCTCTCGACGCAACCACCGCCCTCGCGCGCCCTCGCCCTCGCCCGACAACGATGACGCCGTTTTCATCGGGGAAACAGCCACGGGTGGGGAAGAAACGGGGTATGCAGGGCAAGAAGGGTACTAAAGCACATCACAGCGCCGCCGCTGTACAGTCACGTGCCAACTTTTACCACGCAAACTCCGTCTTCATCCCCACGGCACGGTCCATTCTCCCCTGTTTTCCAAAACCTTACAACCCCCTCACCCTTTCGAGAAGCTTTTTCTCCCGCTCTTTCTCTCTCTTCTCTTTCTTTTCACTCTTTTTCTCAACAAATTTATCTTAGCTATTTTAGTAAACTTCAAAAAAACGGATTAATAATTCAGTAGAAAAATAGTATCAGAATAAATATTCAATATTCCGTGAAATTCGAAACAAGGGACTATACGATTAAATCGTATACAATACCTTTTTGAAGATTTGTTTAAAGTAAAGGTTCAATTTCGAGGTCCAAAAAAAAAGTGATTTTTCGATACTGTTTTTTTATTGGACAAAAATTGTTTTTCTTTCTGAACGTTTCCACATGTTTTGTTTAAACTGTATGTTTACTAAGGAATAGTGTAGTTTAAATGATTTGTTATATTAAAAGAAAAAACGTTGTAAGGATTGTTGAAATACTCAATAAAATGTATTCAAAAATTTCGAAAAGTTGATTTTTTTTTTCCCATGAAAAATACTCCCGATAATCCCCCTTTTTTGACCCTCTAACCTAAACATTCAGCCTCAATATCGAGAAATATTTCCAACTCATAGATATTTTTGGAGGGAAGAAAAATAATACAACTCATTTTCTATGACAGCAACGTTTGGGAAATTGGCAATAGACAAGCTTTTGATGGACCAAAGAAAGCAAAGGGGAAAAACTTGTATATGTATGCACATAGAAGTCCCATATACAGTTGAATATATAGATATATATACATAACGACGATGCAGATTCAATTGAACTCTCTACGCAACTAACTTTTCCAATCAAAGTGCTACACTTTATCCCTAGCCATTTCTTTAACTCCCTTTTTTGCTTTTATTCCCTTCTGTTCCTTTTCTTACATGAGCTTTCTTTTATTCCCGCGGTACGGCCAAGTGCCAGCTATCCTGACGAACTCGTTGTAACCACCAGAAACTTCTAGCTGACATGCCTCAATATATGTACACATATTGGTCATTCCAGACCAAGAAAGTTACTCTTATTTTTTTCTTTCAATTTTTCTGTCTAGAATAAAACAAAATCATCTGAAAGTTTTTAGGTGTAGACGAAAAAAAAAATTGAACTAAAAGTAATTCATTTTTGTTACAATGATTTTCGCCAATTTCGTCCAATCGAATTCCAAAAATATGTGCGTTGCTCATTTTTGTAAATTAATATTTTATGATCTTGCTTTTTGCAATCGCAATTCTTGGTTTTTTTATGTTTTAATCTTACTTTTGTGCGACGTTAAATTAATCGTCGTCAAGAAAGGCAATGATCCTTTCTATTTTATGGAAGACAAGATATTTTTTTTAGCATAATTTATTATGACAAATTTAAAATTTTAATGAATTTCGAAGTTAATGAATCGATGATTGTTCGAACAAAAATATGGCGAAGAATATGAGGCTGATTTTAATTATTTTCTTAACGACTTCCAACGATGACGATGGGGATTAAAAAAAATGGGTCCAGCTGAAATTGACTACCTGGGCGTGAATTGGTCCATATACACTACTCGGCCAATGAATTTGATAGCTAGGCTTTCATCCATTTTCTTTCGTTCCCTTTCTCATCTGGTTTTATTTTATTTTTTGCCCTCTTCTTCTTCTTCTCATTCTCCGAATTGTTCGAGTCGACCACCACTGATACTCATTCGCTGGGCGCTTGTGGTTGAACTTTTCTGCCACTTTTAACTCTTCCATCTTCCTTCTTTCTCCTTGTTTCTGATCTCTGAGCTTGGAAAACGAATAAGAGCCTCGGGCGAAAGAGCTCCGGAAACTGGAGCCGTATATACATATATAGCATGTGCATTTATCGGTAAAGTCTTCGCATTCGAACGAGCCAAGGAGCACGAACTCTTAAGATTTATGAATCAACCTCGATGGGTCTTTCTTTTATTAAATTATTTTTTTAACTTTCAACTTATTCAAACTTGGATCCACTCAAGCTTGTTCCCATATATTAATATTTACATTATGTGCAGTTCCCCCATAATGAAAGCAATCAAATGAATTTCATTCGGTAAATTATAGAACCGAAGAATTGAACAGCGATGGTTACGCGATTGGTTTTTGACTTTGGGAATCTTTTATATCGTACCGCTTCGATCTCGTACTAAAATAAGAGACCGTTCAGCCATTCAACGACTTGCTTATCGAGCGCTCAGCGAGAAGCTTTTTTCCTATTTCTTGAATAGTGTGGAACAAAACTTAAAAAGATCGATCAAAATTTAGTCGACAACGAAAAACATGGAAAGTCAGTAAAGTGGGAAACTCGAAAAATTCGCAGAAAGGTAAAATAAAATTTGGACAAATTGTAAAAATGAAAGGAAAATGCAGCAAGAAGAAAAAATAGGGGTCATGAGGGTCAAAAATGTTGGGGTCATCGGCATGGAATTGGTCAGTCGTAGAAGTCTATTAGACTTTTTACCCGGAGGGTAATTCACTCGTCCGTACTGAGGAACACGAAAGCAAAACCTAGCAAAACAAAAGGTCAGAAGGTGGAAGGTTGTGGAACGATATTCCAACACGTCTGGTTTCTAAGGTAACCCGTCCACCAATGGATCAAACTGTTTCACAGTTGGCCACATCCTGTAATGCTCGACGAGCACGCGGACTCGTTCGGCTCCTAGTGCAAAGCGTGAAAACTTTATTTTACATTTCTCTCCCTCTCTCCTTCCTCTGTCTTCCTTTTTCTTTCTTATAGCTCTTGTTTTACTCTCATTTTTTTCTCTACAAACGGTGTTTACTTGAAGCGGGTTTGCGAGGTGTTTACTCGCTGACTTGATTACCTCGTTTTTCGTTCTTTACAATTTTTCACCTTTTCTCTTCGCCGGGCTCTTTTCGACTTTCTTTTCATTTTTTTTTTTTTTATAACCGCAAATTTAAATCGTGGAAATAAAGTTTACCATGAAAGAGGTCGAGTTTATTAATTTACGAGACAAGCAAGAGAATGAACCACAGAAATTCGATGATCTCTCAACTCCGGCTACAAATACCTGCGCATTAGATGCACAAAACCGGTCTCCATATTTTAATCAACCTCGAAGGGAAATCGTTGCATCGGTTCTTAAAAAATTCACTGATGTTCTGGCGATTTATCGATCGACTCTGGATAATCGAATTGCTACGATCAGGTCTAACGATCTTGACGTTCATCTTAATCACTTTGACACCATGATTCAGTTGCGAGACGACAGGTAAGTGTTTTCATTTTTATTTTTTTTATTTCCAAAAATAAATATTTATTGTCAACTGTCTTATTGAACGATCCCTATTATTTTGTCTAAAAATCAATTTATTCACGTGTAGCAGAGGTTCTAAATCTAAAATTTAACTCATGAATATATAACAACGAAATATGAATTATTACGTTAATAAATTTATTTACAAATTTCAGCCGCACAATAGACGAATTATCGTATCGATCAAATTGCTTAACCGAATCATTTCTGTACCGACTAATTACAAGGATAATTTATTAACGTAATTATTGCAGCATTTACGTGAGCAACATTTTCGATGATTTGATAGAGAATGTCGAATCAAACGGTCGATACGATGTACTGATACGGGAAATTGAAGACAATAAAACACAGCACGATGAAGAAATTTCTATACTCACAAATTATGAGGAAACAATGAAAAATCTTAATGAACTTGAAGATCTTTTTGAAAAAGAAACCAAAGCTCATGCTGCTCAGAAAAAACAATTGAGAACGAAACTCGTTTTCCTAAAGGTTTTTGCTTAACAATGAATCCATTAATGAACTAACTTAATTGATGTAACCAATGTACTATAATATTTTTCAACTTTGACGTCACATCCGGTTTATTATTTGTTTTTAATTACGTTAAAATAATTTTATTATAACGTTTCACAGAACGAGATAAAAAAACTGCAATATAAGGTGAATATAGAAATGAAATACGTGAAAGCCAGAGAAAAAGCCAAATGTGAGACTCACTCCCTTCGTTGTAGCCTCAATTTTCAAAGACTTCAAGATAAAGAAAAAAATATTTCTTCGAAACAAAAGAACGAGATTCAAGTCGCCAGGGACATCATAAAATTTCTTGAGAAAAATATAGTCGTAAGTTCACTTAAAGTTGCCATTTGGAAAAAGTGTGTGAGAGATAAACTTTGAAATGCTCGCGTTTATTAATTATTAACAGTGTTATTTGAAGCTCCACTTTTCTTACATCAAAAAATACGCAAATTAATGTACAGGAAAACGAGAGAGCTGCCTCTGAATGGCAAAAACGTTATGAGCAGGAAACTTTGATGTACACGAGTGAAATTCAACGTTTGACCAAAGAAATTGAAGATAAAGAAGAAACATATAAAAAACTTCAGTGCCAGGTAAATGCTCGACTCTTCATTTTTCACTGTTTTTAAAAGAACATTTATTTTCTGGCACTGGCATTGATTCAAAATTTCATAGCATTTCATCTAGCGTCACCCTGTGCAAACGAGCGCGTTACCTTTTTGTGAATAGATGTGATGCACCGTACTGAGACTTTTCTGTTTTACGTGCAAATTACGCGACTATATATTACACTGTTTACTATTCTACAGTCTAATATTGTCGAGAAAGAATGACCAGAAAAAAATGCAGACATATTGACGAACGAAAGGATAAAAGAAAAAAGTTTGTGGGAGAAGAGGAGAGGAGGAGAGGAGGAAGAGGAAGATAATGTTTTTTTTTGACGGAAATTGTGCACTGAAATCGATTAGACGTAGGATTTGCACTTCCTCGTGAAGGATGCTCTCTACAGCTTGATACTAAGTCCCCGTATGCACGCGTGGATATACACAAGGTGTCTAAAAATCGAAGATTTTATTTGATTTTGATCGATTTTTTTGAGAGTTACTTCCCGCTCATTATGTTTCGATTTTAATGGATGAAAAGTTATCAGGACTTGAGCGGATTTAAAAACGATTTCGAGTCAGAATTTTGACGTAAATTAAATAACATGGAGTGAACCCTTGATCCTGGCAATGGGGTTGAAAACGAACTGAATTTTATCAGCAAAAACTACTCTATAGCATTGTGTCGAAAGTTTTTAATGATTTTATAGAATTTTCCTAGTCGAAAATTCACTAAATTCAACTTTATCGTACACCATTCTTTTCGTTATGGAAAAACGAAGAGAATCGTGTATGAGAAACTTAATTATCACATACAAGTAACATTTTATGCTGAAGCGAAGTTTGGGTGATTTTTATTTGACCCCTCGAAGAAAATAAATTCTAGGGGTCTTGTTGGTCTTTGGTTTGTGGACACTGTATATATTTACACGTACGTATATAATATCCACGTATAATTTACTAGTGCTCTCCTTTGCGTACTCCTCGTACGACTCGCTGGTCGGCGACGGAAGCGGCACTCGGGCATTCTAATCGTCGTCCAACGAGCGCTCTCTCGGCCTCATGCAAGATTCATCCAGTGAAGAAAAAAAAGAGCAAAAAAAAAAAATGAAAATTTCAGCCGCCCTCTCACCGGAACTTCTCTCTTCCATGACTCATCCCCGTAAACTAGCTATGCCATTTCAACCCCCTGCGCCCTTCCCGCGTAATTAATTCGTCGGACCTCTGGGACATAGAACTGAGCTCGCTTAGGTATACTTCAGAACGCGCAGTTCGTGTATGTACCAGACATCTCGCAATTAGTTTCCGTCAGTCATTCTCAAATGCCTCTCATTGCAGTTTCTTTCTCTGTCTCCTTTTTCTCTTTCTATCCTTGTCCCTTCTCTTTTTCTCTGTCTTTATCTAGCTCCGCTTTTTATGCCATTCAGTAATCTTTCGTCCAAACCAGCACTGTGATTTGTTTTTCTCTACTTTACCATAAAACATCGAAATAAATTGAAAAATTGCAAATTGCCCATTTGTTTTCCTGCAAAGCGCTCGATTTTTTCTTTGGGTTTTCATCCCGTTGGTTTTCTTTTTTATAATTTTTTTTTTTTTTAACTTTGCCTCAATTTACTCGCTGATTCAAGTAACGCTAATTGGTCAAACCTTTCGTTTCCTCTTTATTATGAGAATCCACGTTTCAAAGGCACAAACAGGAAATGACTTTGAACTTTGAAAACTATAATGAAGCGAATAAAAAAAGATTTTTCACTGCATCTCGAATATGCGTTGCGTGGATTTAATAGGATTAAATTTTTATTGCAGTATCACGAGAGGCAAGAATTCATAGACACGTACATGGCCGAGAAGGAAGCTGCGAGGGAGTTAAAAAAACGTGAGGCACATCGTCGTGATTGTGCAATCAGGATTGAGGCATGGTGGCGGGGAGTAATGGTGAGACGGAAGTTGGGTCCGTATCGTCCGGACGAGAGGAAGAAAAAACGACCCGTTAAATCGAAGAAATAATCTCTACTTGCCTCCGGTGGAATTTTCTTGCGAGCTCTGAATCTCTCGGCTTGTGGCTTAATGCTCCAAAGATATATACACCATCCGACACTACATGCAACCTGTACAAGAGCCTTCTCTTCCGTCCCTGACGTTCATACGCCAAAAAGTAAAGAAGCGTCCAAAAGTTATCAGATTAGTTTGTTTCCCTCTCCCGTTCTGTGTTTCTTTTTATTTTTCCATTTCTTCTGTTTTTTTTTGTTCAGCCATGACAAACGAGCACGCCACGACGAGAAACAGGAAGTTAAATAAAAAAAGGAACTAAAAAATTCTCATGTCGCTTTTGTTCGCAAAGTAGTTGACTACATTCTTCATTTCTTACTAAGTTACTCTCATTTCTGTGTTTGAAATACTTTGAAAAATTGTATGGAACCAAACGTTTTATTTATTAATAAATAATAATCAATATTCTTTGTGAATAATTTATGAATTTTTCGTCATTCATTCTTCTCAGTAAAGAAAAAAAAAAGTTTAACAAAAAAAATGTACCCTTACTTTGATCCCCACAAGTTGTACATACAGGAACGAGCTAACAAAACTCTGGAAAAAATTTAATAAAAAAGGCTAATCTAGGGCCAGAAGCAAGGGTCGATCTTCAACAAAGTCTTATCAACATGATGCCGAAAACTTTGAATGTTTGTTTTACGACTCGCTGTATTTAGCCTGAACTTTAGATTCAGTACCAACGCTGCACACAGTGGATACATCGACTGATCAAAAAAAAAAAAAAAAAACGCTGTTTATATAATATTTTCAACCAAAATATTAAGTTCAATACGTGGAACAACACAATTTTTGAAACCGACACTTTGTCACACAGATTTGTGAATTTTGAAACAAATTCGTAATCAAACGAAACCGATCGATCTGTCGTTGCAAAAATGTCAACAACTGTTCAGTAATTTTCAAACGAAATTTTCAAAAAGAAAAAGTTCGTTGTGTCCATAATAAATATAAATAAAAAAAATAATTCATAAGTGACAGCAGCGATAGAGTGATCTTGAGAATTTATGGCTGTAGAGACTGTAGGTGTGACTTTTGAAAAAGCTTGTAAGAGCATACACAGTTTTCCTTTGCCAGATCGTTGGTGTCGTATCGACTCGACAGGGTTTTATGTCTCTCCCGCGTGTATACTTTCGTAGCTTTGGGTTAAAATTCAAGCCCCTGGCGCGCGATTGTGCACATTCTAGTTGCTGTTGCGGTTCAACCGGAGGAAAATCGTTTTCTTTAATCGGAGAACGTCGCTAGAGGCTCTGAACGAGGATAAAAAAGCAAAGGAAAAAAACACTATAAAGGCAGGACGAAAGAGCGGGTGAGAGAAGCGAAGAATCTTCTTTAAATGAAACTTGAACGAAACTGTATACTCTTGGGATTAGAGAGCCATGAAAAAAACGACAAGGAGGTGCTTTTCAGAAGTGAATACATATAATTATGACGCGCTAACACGAATGGAAAAACTTTATCGCAGTTTCCATGAAATATGAACAAATAAAAAACACTAATACGAAAAAAAACATTCGAATATTAAAGAAAATTTCATGATTAAACGAATTATTCGCCATTGATGGGTCTGCATCGGTTTGACTTATTTGTTTTTTCTATTGTCCGAAGCCACTGAGTCAAAAAGTTTCGAAATATATTCGGGAAAACTATATATTTTGGTATGCTATCCCTACAAATACTGAAATATTTCTCTCTCCCTCTTTCTTCCTCTATTTCCTTGCCTCAGCTTCGCAGCATTTAACCGCAAAACTTGCTCACTTCCGTTCGTAAGAAATTCACGAGGCCTAGGCGTGTGAACCCAGCTCGCTTCTCGTTTTCCGTGTCTGCTGGGAGGTATGAAGCTTTACTTACTACTTCCAAAGTAGTATGTGGCTTATGAGAGGGTTGAAAATACACAGGTTCTATAGCAATCTTGAAAGGGTAAGGGTATGTATTTCTACATGCACGAAGGAAGTCGAGGGAGAGAACACTAATACGTTGATCGTGCATGCGGCCATAGAGGCCAGCCACCTCCTTAGATTACGATATAAGGAATGGTTAACGGTTAACGCGACGTGGCAGGCAGGCAGCCAGGCCACCCAGTCGCCGATAGCCCAACGAGAAGAGCTTCGTTCAGATATACACTTCTGACCTACCTTTTTCACAAATACCAACCTAAAAATCTCGAAACTTTGCAAAAAAACACTAAAAAAAACTACCTCTAGAGGTGTTTTCTTCGTATTTCTCGCTTTTTCGTGATAACACATTTTTCAATAGGTTATTCTTTGAAAAAAACACATTTAACGGCGAAAAATATTTTGATGTTTCATATTCAAGGGGCTTATGTACACTTAGAGTTCCCAGAAATGGCGTCGTTCTCAAGAATTAGACTCTACGCCGGACCAATCCGGTGCAGAGCATCAAATTTCCTACGAAAAACTTGCAAAAGCACGTTTTTATCTTCATTAGTTTAGTCTTGCGAGCGAATCGAAAAAATACCATAAAAACGTTCGCTCTCTCGGGATTTTCGAAAATGAGGTTATTTTTTCCCTTAATCAGAATAACAAAGTTGTACACGCGAACGCCAGCACCGATAGCATAAAAAATATCGTGAAAATTTTCTCTCACGTGACCCTGAAAATGTCTACCAGAACGCAAGTGAAAGATTTTTGGATTTATAAAAAGCTTCCTGAGATAATTCAACACTTTTTGCTAGTCTAATGTCTTTATATATTTTTTTACGACAATTAAACATAACAAGCATTAAGTCCGCTTTAGCGGGACTAATTGCCCGCCAAAACGAAAAAAAATCCGGCCAAAACCGCTCGAGATTTTGCCACTTACTTCGTTCCGAGAGTTTCCAAGAAATTTTTCTATTCCTTCATCTTCTTTCTCTTCTCGTCCTCAACCGCTGTCTCCTTGTAGTATCGAGGAAATGTGCCACATTTTCTATTATTCCTTTCCTACGGTTGACCGTGACGTTCCTCACTAGCACACGCACGCACTTACGCTTTGTTTATTCCAACTTTCCAACGGGCGGTCGGCGGTTTTTGTTTTCAAGAGCTCAAGGGTAGGGGGGATATGCCATGTTGCCAATGAGAAGCACCAGCGCCGGCGCCTGGCCGACGCTGCCTATTGGCCCTCAGCTCCAAGTACGATCCAAGTGCGCTGCGAGCGGCAACTCGCAACAAGCAAAATATCGAAACACAAAAACATAAACACTTGTTATCTGTAGTAACGATCCGAAACTCGACGATCTTTTCCGAAGCTCGAAGTCTAAACGCAAACGCGGCAAGAATCACGACGATCGTCTAGCCCCTCAAGGAACAAAGAATTATTGTTTCATTCTTGTGTTCGAGTATCGTACGTTGAATAAAGTCGTTACGTGTGCTTTGGTGGCTCTGGTAAGTTTCCTTCGATCACCGTGCATTTTTTTTTTACAAAGGCATTCGAGAAACAATAATAACGACTAAAAATTCGTCTCTTTCCTTGGCTTCAGTATTTTGAAGGTTTATCAATTTTTCTTTCATTATTTGTTGCTAATTTCAGTCATTATCAACTAACACAATTTTTTCTCGTTTATTTGAAATACCACGTGGTTGTTTGGTGTCATGGAAAATCGAAATTAATTTCGGTGGATTATCCAATTAATCGATCGAATGTAAACAAATCTTGTAGTTGTACGAATAGAACACTCGAAATTTATTTTATGTACATGTTTAATTTGTTATTAACGAGTCTACAGGCCTATTTCCTTGTTTTGTAGTAACGAAAAAAAAATCTTACAAAATAAGTCGTAATTATGAAAATATTATTTTTATTCAATACATTCGAAAGTAAAAATAACAAATGACCCAGTAAGTGATTGTTCATTCGATGTAAAATTATTGAACGATCCAATCTTTTATTATGTCCACATCAAAGATTAATCCTAGTAGTGTCTCCTTGGGTCTGGGAGACCCTGAACAAAAGTGAAAAATATGCTATTCTTGTCTCATCAAATTTCCTTTGTCACTTGAAATGGTTTCTTTCTCGTAAAAGTTTTCAACCCTGCAGTAACTTTGCCTACACAGACAAGTTCTCCTGAGTTTGGTTTTCGATCGGACTAAAAAAAATTTTAATAAACCCAGCTTTGCGGGAACTATAATTTTGTAAGTTCAATGGTTTCAAATTCATCAGATTTAGCAATCAGTTCCATCATGAATTTCTTGGACCTTTTTGACGGTACCAAGACCTTTACCGCTATCACAGTCCCTTTGACATCAGCTAGAGTTCGCAAACCAATGGACATGTCAGCCCTTGACAGTTACCTCAATACTACTATGAGCTCGAGCGTCACCGGAGGAACGGAATACGCTGATGAGTACATCAAAGAAGAGGAGGCGAACATGCTTGCGGTAAATAGCTTTTGAAATGCCCTTTCTACATTTTTCTTTGTTCTATTCTTAGAATTATACATTTATTGATCGACATTTTTCATTTTATTGAAGTTTTTTTATTTTTTATATTTTCTTAAATTTGAATCATTGAGCTCATGTGCCTCAATGATGGAAATGAGTTTTTGGATCCATCAGAGAAAAATGAAGAATTTAATTGCATTTTTGACCTTCAGACTAAATTGTCATGGTGTTTGAAAACAAATATGGTTCTAGAATTTCGTAAATTCTGAGATTAACATAAATAAACGTTTGGAATTTGATTTCCATGCATTGAAGAGGTTTTTTTTTGGTAAATCTAGTTGTAGGTTGATAGTTGACAAATCAATTGAAAAAATTTATTCAAATGCAAATTCGATTACAAATGTGCAGAAAAACTTCATAAAATTGTAACAATTTTTGATGTGCTCATATTATTTGACGGACTAAATTTCAGGACTATAAAGCTCTCCTCGAAATTCCGGATGGTTCAGGAACAAATTTTGAAGAAATATCACAGAGCACAGCTCCGCCAGCTCATCACGATTTATTAAATGAAAATTTGACGAAAATCTACAAAACTTACAACTTTGCTCACAGAGCTAAAGAAGATTTGACCATTAGTTCAATGGAATCTAAAATTGTTTCCATCATCGACACAAACAGCGTTACTGTTATTCAAGGACCAACCGGATGCGGAAAAACAACACAGGTGCCACAGTTTATTCTTGATTCGTGCGTCAAGAAGAGAGTCCATTGTAATATTATAGGTGAGATTTTTCGTTTTCATATTTTATTTCGTAGATTATTTTTTCAATGAAAAAATATTGAATATTATTCGTAATGAATATATTCTTTGTGTCCAGTGACTCAACCTCGAAGAATAGCAGCGATGAGTATCGCGAAACGTGTTAGTGAGGAAAGAAATTGGCCTGTGGGTACCCTTGTTGGTTACCAAGTTGGAATGGTGAACAACACGTCGCAAGATACACGTCTAACTTATTGCACGACGGGTGTTTTGCTTCACAAATTGATAAACATGAAAAACATGCTCGATTTTACACACGTAATAATTGACGAGGTACATGAGCGTGACCAAGACATGGATTTTCTGTTGATGATCGTGAGAAAATTTCAACGAAGTAATTCACGATCTGTCAAAGTTATTCTCATGTCGGCAACTTTCAACGTCGACAAATTCGCCTCGTATTTCTCGATACCCATGAGTTGCAAACTCGTTCCTGCTCCAATCGTTGACGTTGCCAAACGAAATTTCTTCAACATACAAGTTCATTACCTTTGCCAAATAATGTCATTGGGTTTGGTGAGTTCTCTGGAAAAAACAAAATCATTCGACGAACCATTTTTAATATTAAAACTAATTTCAATCACTAATTTAGCTCCCCGAGGTTTCGGCAGATCAGCCAAGAGTTACCACGGAAATGATGAATTTCTGTATTCGCTTATTGGCTGTTTTCGATACAATCGATCAAGACGAACATCGTTTTGCGGTACTGATTTTTTTGCCCGGTATTTGGGAAATTGAAGAGATGCACACTCTTCTAACTTCGGAAGAAAATGAGAATCTTAATTGTGACGTAGTAGTTTTACATTCGTCGATCACGAGCGAGGAACAACAAAACGTTTTCAATGCTCCCCCCGAGGGTCAACGCCGAATTATTCTGGCGACTAATATTGCCGAGAGCAGTATTACAGTTCCTGATATTAAATACGGTACGCAAGGACTGCCATCGCATCTATTTCTTTTCCTAATCTTTGTCTAATTATCAAATCACTGATAGATTTTGAGTTAATATTTTTTTTTTGGTTTTTATTTATTAATTTTATTGGGAATGATCTAGTTTTGTAGTTTGAAATCATTTTTTTCGTGGTTTTACACAGTTATTTATTATTTATTCAACAGTGATCGATTTTTGCCTGACGAAACAACTGGTCACGGATCCAGTAACGAATTTCCAATGTCTAGAGATTAGTTGGGCAAGCAAAGCAAATTGTGAGCAACGAGCTGGTCGTGCTGGGCGTCTAATGGACGGCAGAGTCTACCGACTTGTGCCTCAAAGTTTTTACGATGTAAATATATCAAAATTTATTTATTCTGTCATTATCTTCTCAGTGGATGTTTTGTTGATTGATATAATTTATAAAAATTTAAGAACGTTCTGGTGGAAGAAGGAGCACCGGAAATGTTGCGGGCGCCTTTAGAAAATGTTGTGCTCAACGCCAAATTGCTGGATATGGGTGAACCGAAAGCGATTTTGGCGCTTACATTAGATCCACCAGATTTGAGTAATCTCGAACGCACGATTCTTGTGTTGAAAGAAGCAGGTGCGTTGTTAGATAAAGAGGACGAGCCTGTGCCGCTTGACGGATTTTTGACGGATCTGGGTCGCGTCATGGCGGCACTTCCGGTGGACATTCACATAACGAAGCTGATAATGCTCGGGCACATATTCAGCGTGCTTCGACCTGCTATAATAATGGGGGCGAGTATGGCTGTAAAAAATGTATTTAGCTCACAATTTGGGCAAAAACTTCGAGCTTACGCGGCAAAGCTCACGTGGTCAGAAAATTCTTCGAGCGACTGCATCTCTTTTTTGAACGTTTACAACACGTGGATGTACAAGAAAGCCTCGAATCGTTTGAAGAGCGACGCTGTTGAAAAACGTTGGGCACGATCGTATCATTTGCAGATAAGAGTATTGCGAGAAATCGAGGCTTTTGTTCGTGAGATCACGATGAGGCTTCGTAAGCTCGGTATCACCGAGACCGTCGGCCTCGATCGCGTCTACTGGAATAAAGACGAATATCCTCTTGTTCTAAAAATTGTAATTGCCGGTGCTTTCTATCCAAATTACTACACGAAATACGTCAACAGCGATGAAAAAGACGGAGTTAAACGTATCGGCGGTTTCGATCCAACAAAAACCGTTTATCTGCAAGGATGGCCCGTCAATCAACCTGGTCAGCTTTACGCCCGAAAAATACAAGAATACTTCAAGGACTGCGTCACATCGAATGTCGCTAAAATTCTTGTCCGCTTCGATAAATCCTCGAGAGTTTACGTACAGTTTAGACAGAACGAAGACTTGGGTACTCCTGATGGCGACAGCGAAAGTTGTCAAGAACCTGGAGAAATTTCAATGTCCGTCTACAAAGCTCTCAAATTACGATCGATCGCGAGTGCACTCGAAGTGCCCCTTATGAACGTTGAAATGGCTGCCAAAAGAGCTGAACAATTCGGTGTCCCTGATTTCATCCCTCAAGTCTTTTTGCCTATAGATGGACCCCTCGAAAAAATTCCTCGACAGGACATGAAACTCCGACCCATTCTTCCGGCTCTCGATATCTCTTACATACCGTTAATTATTCTGCGGGTAAGACATTTTTTCATTTGTTACACAAATCATTCAACGAAAGAAGTTTTTAATTATTCTTTGAATGAGATTTAAAAAAATATATATCTCTTGGTGGCTTCCTGTCACATTCTTAATAAATTCAAACAATTGTTAAATCCATCAGATTATTTATGAACAAAAAAATAATGATGTTTAGTTACATCCGAGGAACGCATTGAACTAAACAACTGAGCGGGGAGGAGTGTCATGCAAAGATTATCAAATGAATAATTCCATTTTTCTGATTCAGTTTATAACTCCAGGACACTTTTGGGCGCGTCTTCGTGACGAGAACACCGACAAGACGTTGAAGTCGATTAATTCGATGATAAATTCGCGGGACGTTGATTCGTTAGAGGAATTGAGGACTACACCAAAAATCGGTTCTTTGGTTTTGGTGCCGCGTAGCAACAGTGAAAAAGTTCAGTACCACAGAGCGATCGTGAGAAACGTTTCTATGGAATTGAAAACCGACTCATTGGCAGAAGTCCTGATGATTGACAGCGGTTTTGTGGACCGTGTACGAGTCTGCGACTTACGGAAACTCAATGATGACCACGAGATCAGTTCGATTCCGGGGGTTGCGTTCGAGTGTGTACTCGCGGGAATTCGACCTGCAGGGATAAGTCGCGTTCCCGGTCAATGGTCCGAAGCGGCTGAGAACGCGTTTGCAAAACTTTTGAAAGGTGGCAAGTCACTTTTCGGCGAGATTTATTCGGTCGTTGACGGTATCGTTCGTTTGAAACTGAAGTCCGTTCAAGAGATGGAACAAACGGATGTGAACGAGTGTTTAATTGACCTGGGTTTCGCTGAAGCTAAAGAAGAGGATTATCAATCGCGATGTAATCACGAACTTCGAGAAAGTCACACTGATTTGCCAGTTCGCCAACGAGAGTATTACGAAGAGCTCCAATACTACAGTGGATTCGCCACTGATTGTTACCCTGAACTTCCGGATCCTAAGGATTGTCCCACCAGCGTAGAGCTCCGGGGACCTTTTTCACCACTCGAGATCGATCTTGTTTCGCTCGCCAAAGCTGGCCTCAGCAAAAGAGTTGGAATCGACCAAATGTCCGTCAATTCAATTCTCCTGGACACAAGTCCCGACGACCCTCACGACCGTCTCCTAGTCGCCGCATCCGTTGGCCAAAGTTCCGCGGGATATAATCTCAACCTTCGCAATACAACCTTAATGCCCAATATCCCTGGACTTACTTCTCTACTTTGTCTCATATTTGCACCCAAAATAGAACTACGACGAAATAAAGCGAGCTCGGGTTACATCGGAGCTCTATGTGGCTTGGGCTATGATCCTATCACCAAAAACAGTCTCTTCCCTGAACACGATCTTTCCATCCACTTTGATGTCGATATTACCATGGATGACCTGCAGGAAGTGAGTTTTCAAAAATTGTTATTTCCTGCGCCAAAATTGTCCATAACAAAGTTTTTTTTCTCAATTATTTTGAACAGTGTTTATCATTCGTTTGCTAAAAAAAATGTTCAATTCTTACGTTATCATTAATTTCCATTCAATCGATTACACGGATGACAATGTGCTAATTGCTTGTCCAAATTTTGTGTCAAATTTCGAAAGTAATTTGTAAGAAAAAAGTCACGATTCTTATGAGAACGAAAATGATAGTTTTTTTTAAAAATAATAATCTCAGATTAACAGACTGCGACACTGGATGAGTTTGGGAATTAGCGTGAATCCAGAAAGAAGTGAAACAACGGAAAACGATCCGGACACAGTGATTTGTCAGGCCCGAATCAAACGAGCACTTTTGGCACTTCTCAATACACGAAGAAATAGTATTCCTCGCGAGACTGACCCACACTTTGGAAGATGGTGTCGTTACGACGAACGTTGTTTCTTGCCACCGGGAAAGGTTGCGATGTCGAAACAATACATTTATCGTTTACACGAAGCTCTTGAGCTGGATGTGAAAGACGAAGAGCAGGAAAAAATGCTTACTCATATAGAAGAATTGCGACAAATGGCGGCCAGGTAAAAACAATCAAATGTCACAAAATAAAATTCGCGAAAATGATGAAAACGTTTTCATTGGAATTCGTTATCAATTAAAATCAATGTTACAAAGAATAATATGGAGACTAACGGAATGGCAGAAATAAAATACAAAATTCAATTCTTTTAATGAAGAAAAACATTATTTTTTTTTCTTTTTCTTCTCAGACATTATCGCGACAATCCAACCAATGATGTGCTCTGCCAGCTGTGCAACGTTTCCGTGTGGGGAGTACATCAATTGCGAATACATCTCAGCAGCAAGGAACACGTCGCCAATGAGAAAAAATTCAAGAACGACGAAGACTTTTAACTATAATTACGTCGAACTACTCATTTTCTCGAACTCTCAATTCATCCCGAACGATTGAATTGGATTAATTCATAAATACGTCCGGATATCGTTATTATTTTCAGAGTATCTTTCATTTCTTTTTTTCATTAAACTGTTATCCATTCATATATTTTTTGATAAAATGAATATTTTTCATTTCGTATAATGAAGGTTTTTTAAAATTTTATTTAGTTTGATAAAAATAAGCAAATTAACATGTTTCAGCAGCTTGGACTTGAGAAGTACGGTTTTTTTTATTTCCGTTCATCAAGTGACATTTTCGATAAAAAAAAAAATAAAACGGATCAATTTATGATCACACTATGAACCATACTTTATGAGAGGACAATTCATAAATTTAATTAATTAATTGCCAATAAGTTGATTTATTATTTTCGTACAAGCCTGGTCACACACAAAATCCTTTCCTGACTCGGGGAATATGTACAATTTGTAAAGTTATGAATAAAGCACTTTTTTTTTCCTACCACACTGAACGTGCGGCGAAAATCGAAGTTGCTGTTACCGACTGACATTAATTATGAAGCTTGGAAAATTACGTTGAAAAAAAAAAAAGCAAATTTAAACTTGTATTGTAACGACGCGAGCTTCGATATCGTGATGCTTTTGACGTTTCGAGGGTCGCGAAGTTCACGTTTCACGTTGTAAATATCGGGCACCGGGTTGCGAATACAATAACCGTCCAGGCGGGACATTTGCAGCCGAAGCATTAACGTAAGTTCCTGGCGGCGGGGGTGGATAAGGGGGTCCTGTCGGTGGAGGCTGAGGCGCCCGAACCGGATACCCGGATGTAATTCCACCCGTCTTTGCACCCTAAACGAAAAAGCATTGAAATTGATGTTTAGTTTATTTGAAAAAGTTTCGAAAAATAGAAACAGACAGATTTTGTCGTCGTTATTTTGATTCTTCATTTTTTTTAGCAACGATTTTAGAGATAATTGTTTTGCAGTTGATATAAAAGCGAAAAATCACCTGGGGTGGTTGCTGTATGGGAATTGCACCACCGTGTACAGTCACGTGACTGCTTGGACGTAAATAAAACTTCTCTTCGGGATAAGCGTTCTTGTGATCAATCGTATGGATGTTCTCGTATCTAGAAAACGGCGTTATCGTTCCTGCCTGATGACTGGATATCGTGGCTCTGTTGCCTGAGAGATAAACCGGTTTTCCGGGCTCTGGTTCTCTCGACGGTTGAGAACTCTGTGTTGTGTAACTGTAGACGTTTTGGCTTGGGCTCGAATAGAAACTCGACGGTGGATATTGGTTGTTCTCTAAAACGTCATAAAACATGTTTTTTTTTTTTGAGTTCCGTAACATGGAGAAATCACTGATTATGATTGTTCATAATTATCATTTGCTTTATATCATGTTTATGCCATTTTGCAATTATAATTGCACATATTTCAGAAATTCCTGGCCTAAATAATTCAAGGATCAAGGTTCATTTTCGAACTTACTGTTCCAGAGGACAGCTCGATTATCGCCAGATCTTCTGGCAGCGTCCTCTGATTCTGGAAAAACATAACCATCTGCCCTCAAATCACCTATTTTCGAAGCATGATTTTCACTCGGTTAGTCGTTTGTTAAAACGCGTTGTTTGCGATTTTATTATTATTCAAAAACATAATTATTCATTAATCATGTTTATGTCTCGAGTCTCGGAAGAAACGAACGAGAGTATGAAACTTACTCGGTGGCGGTGGATTGTAGCTCGGTATCGACGGTGGTGGTTTGTAACTGTAATTTGCGTGATAAGGTGAAGCGACCGGTGGTGGCGATGGAGTGTGAGTTCTTTTCATAGGACCCTGTACAAAAATCGATTATACACATTATTGACCCTTCTTTTTCTATGTACTTCCCATACTCTATTCTTCAATAAGAATAAACGAAAATGGCGAATAATTCATTGGTTAAAAAATATACATTTACACTTGGCATCAACGTATGCGTCGGCGCAGCTGTTGCCACTTTATAAAGTGGACTTCGAGTCGGCAGTGGAAGAAACAGCTGAGGATGAACAACGCTCATTCCTGTACCTGGATATCCACCAACTGCTGACAAAACTTCAGAACAAACACTGAAAAATTCACAGACTCAACATGACCTCTCATTTCTGCAGTAAACCCACCAATGAATAAAACTTTGGGTAAAATTTTTTTTTCATAGCTAAAATTATTTTAATTATAAAGATGTGTATAAATAAATTGTTTCGAGTTGTTTGCAGATTTTAATGAAATTGATTTGGATATTTAAATTGTTTGTATTTTTCGAAAAAATGTGAAAACACATTTGAGACACTTGTCTTTAGTCATCATTAATTATTTTGAACTCATTGCTGACTTAGTGTAACGACTTTTCTTAATGGGAGAAATTGAGAAAAACTTGGCATTAGTTTTTAGATTCATCGGAATATATTGTAATGATTTTTAGAGTATTTTTTGTTTCATTTATTTCTTCATAGAAAGAAAAATTTGAATTAGAATCTCTGACGACAAGTTTTCATTTCTGTTTTCAATGATTCAGAGTCCTGACAAAAGGTTCATAATGTTGATTTGGTCTGTTTATTATTGTATCAAGGGATATAATGGAAAAAGATCATCATTAGTCAAAACCAGAAAATTCTCTTTGAGTCTTAAACATTCGTAAAAAATTCTTTACAATGTTATGGAATTGAAAAACCAACTCTCAATGAATAATTTGAGGACAATTTTTGTCCAGGATTATGTTATTACTTACTTGGTTTCTTTGATTAACTGTCTTCGTCGATTGTCATCTTCATTAAGGACTTTTTTTAGTTGAAGAAAAAGCTGGTGTTTTTCGTCTTTGAGTTGTGAAAGTTCGTTTTCCAAATTAGAAATTTGTTCGCGGGTCTCTCCCAGAGTCATGACATCCTGTTTTTGTTGTCTCTCTCTCTCTTTTCTCTGTCGTTCTTCCTCCGCATCTGCCTCTTGTTCTAATATCACAAAAAATCACTCTTTTATTAAAAATTTATGGAGAGCACGCTACGAAAATGTCCAAAGTGCGATAACATGTGAAATATTGACGGTTATGCCCGAAAATAAGCGCTCCATTTTTCACTTCATTACGAATGTTCATATTACCCTGCTTCTTTCTTTCTCGTTCTCTGGTTATGTGCGTTTTCAAAGCTTGCCACATTTGCTCATTTCGCTGTGGAGGACCCACTAATACGGCTGGCATCGTTACTTTTTTATCCACTCTAATTGCACTAATTGCGAACAACACAGTTCTTAACCAACAAACTCTTCTCAGGGAACCGCTATTGTAATTTTTTTTGATCGTTCACTTTTAATCTGTGCTCCAAACTGGTTATCACATTATTCGTATTCGCAATTTTTTGTACGATAAACAATCTTTCGACGGCTAGAGTTTTTTATGCAAATGTCATTCGTTCTTCGCAACAATACGTTTTCTGTCTGTCAAAATGTCAAAAAACGTCGAGTAAAAATCGTTGAAGAATTTTGTGTCAAATTTAACAGCCGTACATTTGCGCATCGACTCGCGCAGCCAGTGGCGGAGACTAACGACGCCCCATGCCACTGACGCGCCGATCAGTTCGGAGATTAGTCGGTAGAGTTCCGCAAGTCAGTAGTGCCATCTGTCGAAACTTTGCTGCAATCATTGAGTCTTGAATTGGTAAAATAAAGGCTTCCGTCCATACTGTCGATAATGAAGCTGAAACTTCACAGATGTCGCTACCCGTTTTTTTTTCAGTTCGAATTTTGAGTTTACAGTTGACATGAGCCCATAGCCCTCGGGCCTGGATACTTTTTCATTGAATAAAAAAAATAAGTTTCGAGTTCACATAGATCGAGCCTAATCTTCAATTTTTCTCGTTTCATTGAATTGAATATGTGAATTGCCCAAAATCAATGTTTACCAGACGATTTCAAAGGGACTTAAGATTAGTGTTATTGAGTATTTGTTTGCAAATTAAACGCCGTAATAATAAAGTTTCGAGTGGTACGCTGGCGTATTTCGCTTGATTTGAGGAATTTGACATAGTGTTCGTTTTTCGTGAAATCAAGCAAAGCAATCGGAACACTTGAAGGGCATAAAATTATACAACGTTCAGGCATAATCGTAACAAAATCGGTTCTAAAGATATTCGAGTTTGTCGTCTCAAGGTAACCTATTAAAAAACAGTGTACGGTACGTGGTAAAATACATAACATATAACACATGAAATAATTGACGGTTGACAACAATGACGAGTTTCATAATATGTACTTTATTTCAAATGCATAACATCATGTTAATTAAGAAATAATGAACTTGGTTATTCGTGCCGACTGGTTTGTGTGCTTAGCATCGAGAAACGGGCAACTCTTACCCCATTGGCATTAAAATCACGCCAACGGTGGTGGAGTTACCAACTCTTGACACTTTCCGATGTTTATCTTCGAAAACGATCTGTGAACATCCCCGAATTCCATTGTGTTTCAAAACTTCCAAGTCCTTCATGTTCTGCGAAAGAATATTCAACGAAAAGTAGACACAAAATTAGTTTTTTCACATGAAATTTTTCTTCGAAATTCATTTCTTAGAACTTTTCAACGTCTGATTTTTTCTTTTTCTGTCCTTTGCACGAAAAATATTTTTAGATAATTCGTTGGTTTTTATCGAATTCTCGATGTTTTCGAGAAAAAATTAATAAAATAAATGAATCAACACGAAATCTTTTATTGCCCTTTCGTTGGATAAGATATAAAACGAAAAGAATGAATACCAAGCTCGCGTGAAACTTGGTAGTCGAAACAAAAGACGAAAAAAACATTTTTTGAAAGTTCAAAATTTACACTGAATTGGCTATGATACAGCAGTAGCAAACACATTTTTCATGAGTTCAGATAAACAGGTGAAAATAATATCGATTGTTACAAGTTTGTTAACGACGAATTGTCGTGTCTGGATTGGATGCCAGGCAATGGAGATAGAAAAAAATAAAATTTGCATAACTCCTTACTTTCACTGTCGCGCATGCCAAGTGGACCGAGTAACTAAATATATAATGCTGCATTCAAACAATTGATTCTACCGCTGAATTCCCATTTCGTACTTAGCATCCACTGCACATTTTTTATCGAGTCTAGTCCAACATTTTTTTGTCGATCTAGTTACTAAAAAAAAATATACGGATTTTCGATGGATCCCAACTTCCGAATATTTACCTAATAAAAGACGTAGACTCAAACACTTTTTCGGTTTAGATTGAAAGCATTGTGCACAATGAGATCCAAACGAGTTCGCGAACGAAAAAAAAAATCGATTTATAAGCACGAGCTCTTATCATGTCGACATATCGTAGAAACGGACTAAAAATTTCGAATAATCTTCGAAATAATAAATAAATATATACACCGCAAAAGGTTGTAATAACTGATTTAAGTATCGATCAATTTCTCCGCTGGTCGGGCCGAAACGATAAATTGTCATTTTCGCGAGACCCTGTAGAAATCGTTGCAAAAAAATGGAAAAAAGTGAAGAGGAATCGTACGACCTTGACCGAAGTCTGCGTATGTATCGGCCAGCAGGTAAGGCTCCTGTCTAGCGGCTACCGCGTTGCGAAAAAGGACTCTCAGTACCCTCGATGTGCCCTATCCATAGTTCAACATTTATCTTTTTCTTTTTCTACTAAAAACATCGTCGCTTTGACAAATTATATAAAAATAAAATGGTCACTCTATTTCCGAATATTTAGGTTTTTTTCACCGCAAGTAACGATTGAGACGATTGTTTGAATTCCGTAGTATTATACAATTCAAAAATTATTATCCTCATAAATTGTTGTAATTTTTATAATGACTATTATTATCGCCGTGGCAAAATCTCGATCCCTTGTGAAAGTAACTGCAGACTCGTTAAGACGTAAATAAAATATGTTGAGAATAATATAATGAAATATATATTCGCCGCCATTGACGGTTCTCAATCGTTTGTCTTTTATATTCGATCGGTCCAAAGCCCTGCGTTTATCAAATGCCCAAACTTTTATTAGCAGGACAAAAAAATTTGAGTAACCCCCGATGATTTATCAGACAATAATGATTGAATCACAATCAACGAATAACCCTTGAATGATGAATTTCGCGAACAGAAATATTCTTCGTATCTCAAATCCAAAATTCTAATAAAGGGAAACTAGGAATTTATTTTAATTTGAAGAGAAAAGAACAAGTGAAATAAGAATAAAAATAAAACTTTTGTTTTAAACAAAATCAAGAATGACTGAATAATTAAAACCGTAAGAGAAAAAAACTCTAAACGTACCGTACGAAAGTGAAGAGCTTGCGACCCAGTTTAGAAAATCCTTGCTCCAGTGGTGCGCTGCGAAATTGAAAGAAAATCGATATTTCAAATCGATAATGAAAGCAGCGAAGTGAGCTACGAGCGATGCCGGTTCGTGATGAAATTTCGTTCGATTCGCGAGAACAATGAACGCGAGTGCTTAAATTTGTGACAATCGCGATACAAGAACAATCATTTTGGAATATGATAAAGAAATAAAATCGCAATTTTTTCTTATTTTGAGTGGCGGAGAAGGAGGAAAAGGGGGAGGAAAGAGGAGAAGAAGAAGCGGGAGCGCACGGGAATTCTTGCGATTAGTGTACACGAACGATAGTAAAGAACGGGCGTTGAGCAAACGCGTGGAACACAGAAGGAGAGTCAAGGAAGAGGGGAAGGGAAGGGAGGCAAAGGGGTGATGTGCCCGCGGCGCGTCTCTCACGATTTTGCAGAAAAACTGAGAGCTCGGGCCCTTGGTTATAACGAAGCCGGTAAGGGGGCATATACGTCGAGGAATCGAGAATGAATGTATGTGTGAGAGAGAAAGAACAAGAGAGAAAAAGTGCGCAGAGCGCTGTCGGGGCAGCTGTGGCTTGGCGCACCAAGCTTCGAGAATATATACATATATATATTTCTGGTTTGTCTTGACGTCAATTTATGCGAGTGGCCATGACTGTTGGTGTGTGCTGGGTGGTTTTGTGCCCGATGCCGTTTTACCGCCTGGCAAAGCCGAAGGCAAGGTCAGCCATCGACATCTTCAAGTAACATCGATTCTACGTTAAGGTAAATGATAGATTCGTGTTGATAAATGAATAAACAAAGGAAAAGTGAAGTGAGAAAAATAACGGAAAAATACCGAATACAATGCAAATTTCGAAAATACATCGATTTTTTCTGAATGCATTATTCAAAGAGGGCCGAACATTGCGTAAGAAATTCGGAAAAATTGTCGATATAAATGATCGATCGAAGCTGTCAAGGACTAAATTCACGAAATCGAGGTCAACACTTACAACTTGACCAAAACTTTCGTTGTTTCGTCCTTGAATCAACGAGTTATTTCTATCACGACGATACACTCAAGATATTTTCAAGATGGCGGTACTAGGATCGAAATCCGAATGGTTACAACCCTGTTCAATAAAAAAATGCAGGATCGTTAAATACAAAATTTTGAAAAATTCAATCTATGTCACGCTTCTCGATTGCCGCCATCTTGCACAACAGGTGACGACTTCAGGATCAAGGTCACGAAGATTCTAGCCAAGGTTGGCTTCATTTTCGACGATCTGTGACTGTAGATTAACGCGATAGAGATGTTTAATTAACCGAGTTAGATATTTCGAATGAATTTTTTTTTTTTTTTAATCGTCGTTTTTGTAATTGATATTGGACGAACTTGTGCTTCGACTGTTTGATGATTATCTCATGATGACAGCGTTCCAAACACACCACGATCTTCAATACTCACAATTATATGTAAATATCTAGATATATATGTACGTTATGTATAGACTATGAAATTAGAATGATAAGATAGGACGCTCGCAGTCGACACGGCACGGCAACAGGTGAAGAACTGTCGCGAACTTCCTTTGCCGTTTCGCTGAAGCTAACGAAGGATAGGAACGAAGGGAAAAGAAGAAAACGTAAAGAGACGAGTCCAATGGCGGTTCGAGCTCCCACTGAAGGGAGAGATCCTATAGATATACAGTAAACACCCGATTATTTCAGACCAAAAGGGCCCAAACTTTCAAATCGAGTCCTTATTTGGTTGAAATCGCAATTTTTTTTTTTTAATCCTAAAATGTACATCAGATTATTGCGAAAGTAATTTCAATTCTGTGGCCACAGTTTAACATCATTTACCGTCACGGTTGTCGACAACAAAACAAAACAAAAATTATGCAGATAGTTCAGCTTTTTTCGGGAGCGATAAGCAAATTATTTGAGTTTCAGTCCGAGAATGTTTTCGTTTCCTGCAAGTCCTATAGAACGATTATTATTATCAAACGTATTATTTCTTCAATTATCACATCAAAGGGTGTATTAATATTTTTTGCAAGTCCTCTAGCATAAAAAATTCTTTTGCAATTATTAAATATGATTAGGACATGATTTCGAAATGCTATTACCAAGTTAATGGATCTTTTTTAAATTATTTGTACAATCGTTGAATGAAAGTGATCCTAGAATTCTTGTTGGCGACTCAATTTTTTTACGAATAATTATGAAAAACATAAATTTTGTGTTTCACAATTGGAATCATAGTAATTTCAGTCGAAAAAGTTTTCGTGTTACGAATGTGACATTAAAAAAACTTACAAAAATCGAGAAATGAAAAAAGTAGATGTTTAATAACAATTGAACGACAAAAATGCCTCATGCATCTCTTCTTTCACTACAGTTTCATTGAATAGTCTGTAATTTCAGTGAAATACGAATTTTGGACTCTTTTTTTCTACGATTTAACCTCCTGATCGTCCTTGAAGAAAAATTGTTTTTAAGGTTATATCGAAGATTAATCGGCAAGGAAAGAAATCGAGTATTTACTGTATGCAGCGTTTAAATTTCTATGTAGGAGAGTAGAATATAAGTAGTAGAGTAAAACACGAGTCTGGCGGGAGTCTCTCCCTCGCGCGCAGATCACGGCCTTCGAGTCTCCTTCGTCGAGTCGCGGGACTCGATCTTCGGGGTACCATCTATGGATACAGCCGCGCAGCTAAAAGAGCGTCTCAGCTCTTTTGCTCTTCGTCGACGCTGACTCTCCCGCGTTCCTTTTCATCTACCCTCTTGGCCATCGAGAACGCCATTAGCGAATTTTAGAGAAGTATGCGAACCCGGTGGTTCTCTGTCTCTGTGAACGAATTCGTCTGTACACGCGAATCCCCAAGAAACTCTAAATCTTTTTTACTCCCCCGATTCTTACTGGCTCTCGCTGAAATTCCAATATGGCAGGATATAAAACATTTTAGCTTTTCGTACCAGGAAACGTAATTTCGTAACTTTTGAAATAATTTTTATCGAAGAATTGATTTTCCACCTGTTCTACTTTCATGCTTCGTTTCAAGGTTCACGAAAGCTCCCTGTAGTCCATGAAAATGATTTTTTGATCGTTATAGAGACGAAAAAAAAAGTTAGCAATTTTCATGCTTTTTTTTTTCTTCTTACGATGAAAATTGATTCGAGCGATTAATAATCCGAAAGGGAATAGTATCGAAGGAGGAAAAATATTATGTAGCCAAGGACGAGAGAGGAACTGATCGATTGGTCGATCTCTCGAGGATCAAGGGCTTTCGCGGGGAACGAAGTTTGCACGATTCTTCTCTCCTGCCTTCTTCACTTGGAAGTTTGCCTCGCTCCCTCCTCCCTCGTTGGACCTACGAGATTCTCGTAGCACTCGTATACAACGAGGGGGAATATAAGAGTGAAAGAGGCTCCGAAAGGGAGGAGGGAAGATTAAAAGAAGAAAAAAAAAACATATATTGAGAAAAAGAAGACTGAAGTGACGGTGGTGCGAGCGCTACACAGCCCGAACAAACGATATATATACAGGTAAACCGGTTTCTTACAGGGGGTTTCTACAGCCTCGCTCGCTTGTTCACAGGCAAAATGATCTGTCTGGCTTCGCCCTGCTCGCGAATCCAAAGCCATTCTTATACCTTCTTCGTACTAAAGTCTTTTGCTTTATATAAATATATGAACACGATTGTATATACACGAACTGCCTCAAAATTTGCCCTTAAAGTATGCAGGATACTTATATAGATAAAAAAATACTGAAAGAAAAGCCCTCAAGTCAGTTTTCTTTCTAATGCATCCTTAATGAGGACTCATGCTTAATTATTTAGCGAGAGCCAGCAAACCCGATAAGAAGAATGTGGCGTAGGGATCGTAAGATAAAATGGCGACTCGAACCACACTCTCGTCCAATGTCAACTAAAATGAATATTTTTTTCATTTTTATTCCATCAAAAAATCATTAAGGCATCTCAGGTCGATTGACATGAAAGTTTCACAAGTTCAATTGCACTCCCACCTCTCGAATTTTCTCGACATCCTCCGGAAGTGTGACCTTCGAGACTACACAAGCAATTATTACGGTCTGTCCTTATCTTTATGTTGGTGAGATCCTCGAGGTCTACGATTTTATCAAAATGTTAATGTCAGAGAAATGGATGTAGCTCAACGGTTCGCCAGTTTCTTTGTATGCATCCTTTGTTATAATATTCTGCATTCTGTAACGCTGCGACTATATTCTTTATGCTCAGGATCACGAATCGAAAGAGAAAGAAAGAGCAGAAACATGCAACAAGGAGGAGAACAAGGAACGAAATTGATCCGGATTTTTTTTTACCGATTCTCAATATTTGCCACAAATTTTTTTTATCTCATCAAACTGATCGTTCGATTCTCGCAGACATCGTATACAGGATTCGAGCGAGTAACTCGACAGCATATCATTCTTCAATAATATCCTTAGAAAGATTTGATCCATCGGGTGTCCCAGAAGTCGTCAGTTGAGTTCATTCTTAAAACTATACATTTTTCCTTACGTGCAAATTTGCAATTTGGTACTCGAGGCTTTTTGGATTTCTAGACTGATCGTAAATTCGAACTTGTAGAAAGTAATCGATTGATTCTTCATTTATTTCAACAAAAACCACTGTACGAAGAATTTTGAACAAATGCTGTAAAATTCTTTGGAGTGTATTGAATTTGTGAAAAAAATGTCATTTCGATGTTTATCGTATTTTAGTAGAAAATGAATATTTTCATGAAAAAAGTACGGAATTCGACTATGTATTTATTCACATGTCGTCTTTGTGCTGATAATAATTGTTCATATTTATTTTACATTCACGAATATCCGAGGAACGATGAACCAAAAACCCGTCATTTGTTGTTGAAACAGTAATTTAACAATAAGAAAAAAACTGCAAAAAGAAAAGAAGAAGAGCTGTTAGCTTCACTGCGGCTCATAAGTTGAAGTTCTTAAATTTCTTAAGGAAAAATCTTCAGCTGTTTTTCTCTCATACAGCAGCTTGACTAGATATTGATTGATTAGTGATAGGAAATTAAACGATTAGTGACGCCAAGCAACGGCACTAACACTGTGTGCAAAATATGCAGGAACTGAAAAGCCGCTATTCTCACTTTTCTTTAATCGCGAACAACGCTTATCGCAGCTCATTAATTTCTTCATCATTGTAGCAGCGTTAGAATGAAACGGAGCTCGAGAGATAACTCTTGAGAAATTCACGATCTACTTACGTTCAATGTAGGTTATGACTTTTAGGACACTATCTAAAGGCAAAAACTATATACACAGTGGGGGGTCCGTTGTGACGAAGACACGCGTCAAAAATGAGACAAGAATCACCTGAAAGTCTTAATTTTCGCATCATCACGTTGTTGTATCGTCTCTTGGGGAGTTATCGTCTCTTGTGGAGTTATCAAGTGACGACCCTTGCATCTGTGTTGATCGATGTGCACTGGTCCTTGAACGATCTTCTGTAACTCCCCACAGGAAATGAGATCCCTGTAATCTCCTCAGGATGCATATAAGTGTATCGTGTTACATCGACGCCTTCTAAATGTCAAAGATGGCGCAATTTGATTGAAAAATAATGAATAATCAATGAAATAAATGCTCCATATAAAACAGTCCTGTTCCTTTTTCTGAACTGAAAAAAATTAACCAGCTAAAACATCGCGATCAAGTCACGTCGACGGTTATCGGAAATCAGTATGAATAGAAATCGTTTTTCTTAGCTTGATCAAGATATTTTAATTATAAACACGAGCTTAAATTCATAACAGAGTATTATACAAGCCTGAAGGAACTCCTGAAGGAACTTGGAGAAATATCGGTAGAGGGAGAAATTTGTTGGAAGGACGCGAGTGAAAATGGCCCGAAACGTAAAAAGAGGGAGTTGGTACTATATCACACGTGAGTTGATTTTTGAGCGCAATTGTAAATCGAGGTTTAGTATCGCGTTGTCGTCAACATAAATCTTTCCACATTGAAAGAAAGTTTCAGAGGTTTCTGTGGATTAAAACTTCGGGTCGTTTGCCTTCGTAACGTTACCCTCAGCGTCGTTGACGTCGTCCTCCTCGTCTTCGCCGTCGTTGTCGTCGTCGTCGACATCGTCATCGTCGTTCCTACTGTAGCATTTTAACGGGGATATAGGTATAAGAACTCGTGAACGGGGAGTAGTTCGAGACAGTGTCCGGCATAACGCACCACACCCAGTCGCTGGAGAGCGAGCCCAGACATGGCTTTACACAGCAGAGCAATCGTGAGTTCATTTCCCATTTCGAACTTCAATTAATACAATTTTCACTGTTTTTTATTTTATTTTATCAATATTTATTTAAATAAAGGAAATGCACAAAAAAAACATTAAAGTCGTTGACCATTTTCGATGTATTTTTAATTCGGCAAATCGTGAAGTTTTAAATCCTTTTCGTCTCGTACTTTTTGACGTTTGGTTTCCGTCTAAACGAAGGCCTTTTGGAAATTGAAAAAAAAAAAAAATTATGCCTGTAAATATTTGAGTGTTGTCATCAATATTGTTGAAAAGTTGAACAACTACCATTTGTTTTTCCTAAGAACCTGTTGCACCAGCAGTGAAAGACGCGGAGCCGGCATTCAAGCGTGCAAAATAAAATTTCCGGTATTCGAACAGTCCGGTCTTCGAACTCGAACAAGTTCCTGATATAATTTTAACGAAATTTCAAAATAGTGATGTAAATCAATTTTATTCACAAATTATAGGCAAAAATGTCATTTTCCTTTCTAGAAATCAATTGCAAAAAATGCTATTTTTATTTAGTCAGTATAGCGATGTATCGTAAATAAGAATTCAACGTATGGACGCGATAGAATAAAAACAGGAGACGCGACCACAACGATTCATACGCAATAACGTTGAAGGGCAACAAGGCTTTACAATCGAGACAATAATTCGATTTTTTAGATCGTATTTCAAAGTGCCAATTATAAAGGCAATCATTTAAAATTAATTCACACTTAATTAATCATTGAAAAAAAAAATTGATGTGTATTATTACACAAAAAAGTGTACAGTTTCGTTTATTTTTAATTCTCATTTTTATATCGTATAATGAAAAAACTTTATGTACACAAAAGCTCGATGATGAAAAGAACATAATAAACGTCACTTTTTTGAATTACTTGCGAAATAATTTGTAGAATTCTACATTGGACCATGTTCCAAAGAAAAATTCATTTGGAATTCCAAAATGTATAAAAGAAAGTAATTCGTCCAACAATTGTTGATGATCTTTTTTGTTTCGAAAACTCTGCATATTGATAATGTCTGGGGGCAAGTGCATCGAGAATTTATTGCAATATGAAACTTTCATGTGAAATCGCATGCTGCAGGAAAAGACATTATTAAACACACCCAAACATACCTCGTGGTTTTCTACACAGATCACAGATCCGGAGCAATTTAATGTTTAATTTATAAATTCCAGTCACCGTTACAGTTGATGCAATACAATTTTTAACATTTATTACGGAAAATTCCTCATTATTGGGCAAATGCTCGGCCAATTTGTAAAGCTGTTAAAAAATAACGAGTTTTATCAATGGGAGCTGGGAAAGGAATAAGGAATTCGTGTTTCATAAAAATCATGAACAAATTAAATTATCAATTTATTATTTCCATTAATGCCCTAAACAGATGATAAAAATTGAGAAAAAATATTTATTTTCGTTTTATCAGAAGACAGTAATCGATGTGAAGAAACAAAACGATTAAAATTCATTTTTGCCTCATTTGTGTTATTGGAATTAACGATTTGTCCAATTCGATTGCTCTCAATTTCTAGAAAATACAATTCACTGATTATCTCTTGCTGTACACTTTTACTTTCATTAGCTATCGAATCGAGAATGCTCGATACATATATACAAATGAAATTTATATATTGTATAAGATGTGTGTGTGTGTTGTACAGACGTCAAACATGTTGCTAGTTACAGACGCATGCACGTAGGGTCGAAAGTGAAAGTGGTTCATCTCGTGGATCAAAAAATAAAATATATGGTTTAACCGGTGTGGGCCGTTTGGTGGGTCTCTTTTTCTTGCGTCATAAAGTAAAAATTGTAACATATCGACCAATCTGTCGATGTATACATATAAGAATATTTGTGATTTGGTGATATCTCGTTTGAATAGTCGTTCAAGTATTTGCTTGAGTAACATTCCGACAAATAAAAACAAGAACGACGAAGATTAAATAAATAAATTATTTCCTTGATCGATAAAGCCAGTCAAGAAAATGAATAATTCGATAAATTATTTCGTCAAATTCTCCTATAAAAATAACAATTATGTCCTTGAGTATCCGTTCAACGTAGAAAGTCATTTCAATCGAATTTTCATACACGGAGAAAATTAAAATTGACAAATTATCATTACAGAATAGAAATGGGAGGATAACCTTGAATTTTGAGTAATTTTTAGGACGCAAAATAAAAATTTATGTGAAAAAAATTTTAGTTTATTTTCATAATAATTTACATTTTTTATAGAAAAAATTATCCGAAAGTCAAGGTTGTTCTCAGTTTTCATACGGCAACGATAATCTTCCAGTTTTGATTCTCTCTTTCTGTATGGCACGGAATCTCATAGCTCTCAAGAATAATGGAATGTGGCACAGTGACTATACAAATTAAATTCTTGGCATGCACCTTCGAATCATACCGATCGCCCATATCGTTATAGATATACACACAGAGTATGTTTAAGAGCAAAAGAGTTTAACAGCAGTAGCAAATAATCGTGTAAGTAACAAGCAGAGAGAAAAGAGAAAGTGATTGAAAAGTGTTTTACGCCGTTGCCTTCGACTTTGCGCGTATCGATATATAAAATTCTCGAGAATACAAATCCATATATATAGATATTTACATATGTGGACATTGGTGTACAGAAATGTAGAGCGACTTCTGATATGCATAAGGAAAGTAAGGCTGACCTTTACATACGGATAGAGAGAATTCCACGTTGTCGATGTTGTTAAGTCCGATCGTGTACAGATCCGCATCATTTGTTTTCAATGATAAATCTTCCATGTAAATACTTTTTCCTAGAAAAAACGAATCAGTGTATTTTTAATGGAAATACATGGGAAATAATAATAAAAATTTGCATTTCAGTTATTATTATGTATCTTTGGATACGTAAGTGCACAGTATTCGGAGGTAGACATTCTGCCCCAACGAACAGGCACGACTTCGAAGCCTCGTTATCAAAAGCTTCAGAACCCTCGGCTCGGTAATGGACCGCAGCTGCAACCAATTGGTGGATCGGCACGTCCGCGTCGTCCTATACCTCTGAGGTAGAGTTTTAGATTCTTACATGTCAAATGAAATTAATATTAGAAAATAAAACCTGTCGATTAAGTGCATGTAGAAAAAAACAGATTTATTCATTAAAGTAAACATTATCACACATTAACTTCCTGTTTAGTAAAATGTGAAATTAAAAAATGGAAAAATAAGAATTCATGAGCCATCGTTACATGACCAGGAATGTATCAATTTTGCTATATATACAAAATGACGATCACATGAATGAGTTTATTTTTTTTTTATTTTACTCTATTCCCGTGAACAAATAATCCGTAAATGAAATAATGTAACTTTCATGAAGTTGGTTGATTTGTCAGATTTCTTGTTTTGCTGTCAACGCCTTTAGAAAATAGAATAAAAAAAACACAGCTCTTCAAGCTCGATTTTGAAATTACAAGTTTCTGGACGATGAAAAATTTGAAGATTTCATAATTACGATTGTAAGAATCTTTCCAAGGAATGTCAACGATATTCATTTGAGAATGTTTTATTATTTTTGTATCCAGTCGACCACGTCCAGTGCCCACGAGCGATGGTCCAGGACTCCCAAGTTTTACGAATGCGAGACCCAGGCCAGTTTTCATTTCGCCCCTTGCTGTTAAGACAGTGAATATTCCAACAGCTGCTCAAGAGCGTCAACAGCAACAAAATCTGCAGGAGAATCAGCAACAGCAACAGCACCAACAGCAGCAGTCACAGCAACAGCAGCAGCAACACCAACAACAACAAAGACAACAGCAACAACAACAGCAGCAACAGCAACAGCAACAACAACATCAACATCAACAACAAAGACAACAATTACAAACTCAGCAGCAACAACAACAACAACGACAGCAAGAAAAACAATCGCAACAACAACAACATCAACAGCAACAACAACAACGACAACAAGAAAAACAACAACAACAATCAATAATAAAACCAGTGAGCGAAGACAATGAAGAAGAAGAAGAAGAGGATGTTGCACAAGCCATTGCAAATCTTGGCGCTGTTTCGAGCTTTGCTCAACAATCTGGCAATCTTGTTGGTGGTCCCCTGACCCCAAAACCTGATCTTGGCTTAGGCCAATTTCGTGGAGGTTCCCCATCTCCAGCACCCGCTCGACCAACACCTTTACCCGAACAAAATCCTGCCCCCGTACAGTACAGACCACAGAAACCCTACAAATTGCGCAAACCCATTATCGAAGAGGTACCCGAGGTCAAAATCACCGCGAGACAACATCACCAGCAGCCACAACCTCCTGTAAGGACCTCATCGAAAACCTCCGAAATCAGGGACAAATATTCCGAGTCTCCGCGTGATAATTACTCCGAAACTCGTACCAAGTTTGCTGAACCATCACGCGACAAATATGTGGGAACTCGAGACAAAAAACCAGTCGCACAGGTAATTACTTCATTCATATTTTTTCAATGTTGAAACGTTTTTCAATTTTTTTATTCAACATCCAATACAGAAGCAGTCATTGTTTTTTTTATGGATCGATTGAACTGGGGTCTCATTGCACAGATTAGTAATTTTTTGATTGAAATATCAATTCAATAAGTTTTTTTAATCCTTCTTGGAGACCCTAATCTTCTGTTCAACATAAAATATTCCTCGTATGCAATAATGAGGCTTATGATACACCATTCTCTTTGTTTTTTTATAATGGAAAGAATGGTGTATGACGAAGTGGAGATTTAATGGTAAAAATTCTATCAATCGATAAAAGTTTTGGAATAACACTAAAAAAAGTCGTTTTTTTTTATTTAAAAAAGAATAATAATCCCTCAACCTCGTTGTGGAAGTTAAAAAACTGTTCGGTTTTTTGAATTTTTGAATGTAATTTCTTTTTTTCTTATTCATTATTTAATTGTAAGGGATTTTGTCGTTTATCGTTTGCTATTCGAACGAATTGAGGATTTAATCAGCGAAAATTGTGGTGTCTTTTTTTGTGTTTTTGACAATTTGATAACACGAGAGAATGAAATTAATAGATAATGGACGATGTCATTTTGTAGATGAAAAAGCGTTTTGAGGATGACAAATGTTGACATGTAATTTGTTGTATTGTTAAAGATAATTCGACGATGGAGAGAAGATAATCCGGATGGTTCGATAACGTGGGGTTTTGAGAACGATGATGGTTCTTACAAAGAGGAATTGATCGGTATCGATTGCATAACTCGTGGTAAATATGGTTACATAGACTTGGACGGTTTTCGTCGCGAGTACACGTACGAGACTGGAATCAAGTGCGACGAGGAACAACAAGAAGAAGATCGGGAAAACGGTTTCGTCGATTATCAGGAGAACAAGCTCGTTTTACCCAATGGAAAAACCATCGATTTATCGAGTATGGGCAAAAAACAAGCTCGACGTCCTGGGCCCAATTATAACTAGGCTCGCATACCATTCGTAAAAACTGTACATTTTTTGTGTCTATTCGTACGTTTTTTTTAGTAAATCTTTACTATGTAAAAAAAAAAAAATTATTGCGGTGAAAATTTATTCTCCATATGTTACCCATCTAACCATTTGAAGCATTTTTTAAACACTTTGCAATTAAAAAATTAACACCATGAGTTATTTGTGGGGTCATCCAACTGCGACTTTGGGTAATTATAAAATGATATTTTTCCTTGAATCACAAGTTTTATATTTCGGTTCATTAAGACGATTTATTAACAGATCGCCAACAAGGTTTTCACAAGCTATAACACATTTTTCTTCTACATTTCTAAACCATCTTTTTTTCTGTATATATCTCGTCGAATATAGTTCTTAACATCAAAGCTCAGGAGTAAGAATGTATTGGCAACGTTGAACTTGAGTACGAAAAGAAATTCAATTCTATTGTCTCAGTGCATCGCAGTAAAATGGAACAATTAAAGGATTCAATTAGCTCGAGAGTCGCGAACTTCTGATGTAGTAACGCTAGGAAATGTAAAAAACAAAAACAAAAACCCAAATTAATGAAAAATTAAACTTAAAATCATGTGTTACTACATTTTCAATGTTTGAACTTTAATAGAAACATTCGAGCCTTTCGATGAATTGTAATTTTTTAAATAAATTATAATTCGTATGAAAATAATGATTATAAAAACTCACGACCGCAAAATTATTTGAAAAAATTTTAAGTCGAGAAAGCGGATATGGATGAAATATCGAAATGTATCATTCCCTTTTTGCTGAAAAGCCAATACATCCGTGAGCAGTATTATTTTCATTGTTGCGTATACATTATTCGAAAATATAAACTAGTTTTACACAGCGCTATAATGTTGTATCGAGGATTTGCATATACGATGCATTATAACAAGCAACGAGTCATATATTAAAACTTTCGTTTGTAAAATTGGTAGCAATATAAATTTGCATAAATGGTGTTTTTCCAGCTTATTTTTCTTCAACGTGCTAAAAATCGTCAACAATTATTCCTGTTTAAAGAATAAAGCTTTCTCTTGTTTAGAATTTATCAATAATTTGTAAATTTCGCTACGATATGCGTACAGTAGGATGAAAATTATTTACACATACATATTGCTTGTTTAATAATTTTCACGTTGATATATATTCGTTTATATTGGTCCATTGATTTGTGGGCATGCATAGGTAACCACATAATTAGCACGAACAATAAATTATTGTCATGAACTTTCAACTTTTGTATAAACAAGTAATGATCGATTTTTCAAAATTACTCTTCAAAATGAGACGAAAAATTGTAGTAGAAAATGGTAAGAAAAATTAAACAATTATTTATGAATAGATAAAAACAATTGAAAAAAGTAATCGATAAGAATGAAAATTATTCGACAACGACAACAGAAACTTACCTTCGTGGTGAGAAATATAAAAGTTTCTATACAAAAAAGAAATACAAGAAAAAATATCAACGAAGTATTAAAAGTTCAATCGAATACCAAAAAATGTAGTCAACAAAATTTTACGAGAATTATTGTTAAAAGTCTATACAAAAATCGTTAAAATAATTTCGAAGCGAACTACAAACCTTTTTCTACTGGCACGTTTCGTCTTTTCTACTTTGGTATATATTTTTATATAAAATTGACCAAAAAGTAACTTGAATAGAGACTAACGTAACGATTAACAATGGATATTTCTTTCGTAAAATGATAATTCGATTACTGAATATTTACAAACGTATAAATATAAATCCAAGAAAGAGAGATAAAGATATTCGTAAATGATGTTTTTAACGCAGAAATAATGGATTGTAAAGCTTTACAACAATTTGAAAAAAACTTATACTTGATCGAATTGAAAAAGCAATAAATAAGTTTTTAAAACATGCAAAAGTTATAGAGAAGTTCTCATTTTTTCAAAAATTATTAAACGTCAAATATTCTAAATTAGCGACAAATTGATGTCGTAAAACGAATTGTACAGTTAAGAAGAAAATAATAAATATCCAGGAATGTTGAATCATGGAAACAATGAAAAGAAGAAATAAATAAGATTACGAAAAAATGTTGATTTTCAAAAAATGGAGCTTAAAAGGAAAAAAAGAGTTTTAAACGAATGTATAATACTTTGTGGTTTTCATGACGTTTTTACATTGTAAAAATAATCAAGATATTACAAAAGGGAAAAAATAATTAATGAAAATGAAATTAATATTTTTAATAATAGTAATAAATTAATGGAACACGTGCAATTGCGATAAGAGATGTCGTCTCTCGAGAAAAGGAGAGACCCATTCCAGATCGTCATTCATCATTAGACACATCTACAGATATAACTTAAATAATCGTTAAAATATCATTCATTTGAGAATCTTAAGTTATTTTCATTCTAGAATAACAATTAAATTAATAATAATAATACAATAACATAATATCAATATTGATGTTATTAATAATGATAACGAGGAAAGAATATCGCACAAAAAATAAACGTTATACAACTTAAATATATATTATCTCTGATTGTAATATTTTTATGAAAAATAAAGAATAAAGAATGCAAAGATAATACGAAAAAGGGTTTTAAAGAGTAAAGCGAAAAGTTGATAAGATCGGAAAATAAATGCGTTGATTTTGGCGTTTTGGCAGAGTTTGAAAAACATTCATTGGAAGGGGGCCTAAAAATATGTATTTATATAAATAGCAACCTCTCAAGACCTGAACGAGGGAGAAGGGTTTTATAATGTAAGAGACATTATGGCGAAACGTGTTTTGCGAAAGTTATAAAATAAAGGATGTGTACACATACCTCAGGTGTGTACATCAGGGTCTTAAGAGGCCTTTGTATTTATATACTTAAGCGTATAAGATATACATATATTTTTATGTATATGACTATATGCTGTTGTACTTGGATGCACATACGGATGAAGAAGCGTACGTATAAGTGCTATGTGATAAATAACGCTACGAAACAAGATACGCATTCGTGCATACATTTGTTAAACGGATATGTACAGTCTCGATTTTTATATATTTTTTCCCCTTCCTACGAATTTGTCACTCTCATACGTCTGCTTAGCGATTCCGCGTTTTGTTTTTTGTTTTTACTTCGGCATCGTCGCGGCGTCGAGTGTGAAAATTTCTCAACATGTTTTTTTCCAGGGAAACGTTGAGATTTAGTTCATCGATGAAAAATTCGAGTTTCCGTACGTTTTTTTCGTTCGATGTATAATTTTGGGTTTTTTGAACATTAGGAATGAAAACTTCAGTGCATTCGACGCGCGATAGACGCCCACCACAATTTCATGTTGCGTTAATAAATAAAGCAAAAAGAAACGGTAAAGTTATATGAATCAGGCTCGTTTTCTGGTTTTTTGTTTTCTTTTTTTAGTTTCGTTGTTGTCCCTCGTTGTCACGGCGATTATCGTGATTTTTCTTCTTAATAAGCGGGACTTGTGACTGTCGAAACTTGTTTCGAAGACTCGTGCTGTCCTTGTGCTGGGAAACCACTCCTGACTCCGCTGAACTTCAACCAGGCATCGTAAGCGTACGCCACCATAGCGCAAAATCCAAAGAACTGCAAATTTGTGAGAAAGACAAAACCCATTTAGAAACATAAAACAACCGGGGTTTTTATATTTCAATATACACCGAATATATTTTTTGTGTATCGTCGCATAAACTTACCGCAGCAACGCCGAAACCTTCGCTGTTTCGAGCGAAATCGGCAGCGAGCGAAGCCGCCAACAGGTAAAAGACCGTCCAAAGAGAGCAGAATATAAATTCCTGCAAAAAATGGTGCACACGTTCAAGATCAATCATTCACGGAGATATGGAGCTTCAAAAAAATTATTCAAACCCGGGCGTTCACAAGCAAATATTTGAGCGTTCGATAAATCTTCTATAACTATAATAATGACAAATCTTTTGAAGCATAAATAGAAAAATAAATGGGTCAAAATCATTCTGACGAAGATATTTCGATGCGTCAAAACTTTTGGTACCTAATCTTTTAAGAATATTTACCATTGGCATGGCGTTTTTGTGTTGTTATAATTCTACTACACCAGTTTTCGTTTTTGTATTTATAAAATATGTATAAATTATGAATTAGCAAGATAGATGATTTGCATGAAGTTTATAAAAGTTCTTGGAATTAAAATTCTAATGCTTTCTAGAGTATTTACAAATTCTAACTATTTGATAAAACATATTATCAGAGGAACATAATAAATTTGCTAATTAAAATAATGTATAATTGAAGACATTGTGTACAATAATACATTATTACGCATAAAGTATAAATATATTAATAAATTGTAGGAGATGTTGGCTGAAAGGATGTGCATGGCGATTTACTGGCACAGTGTCGAATGTCTTTTGCTATTTTGTACATACCTGCCACTCTTTTTCGTGTAACGTTTCCACAACTGTTTAGAACAACGAATTGATAGGAAGAAAGTTGTAATAGTAGTGTGATTGAGATTTAGATCATAGTGAAAAAAGCCAAGTTCGTTAGTATTCAAGGATGACTGAATTGTGAAGAAAAACTCAATTTTTTTATCATAAGTTACTAAATAGACGGTTTTTTCAGTAAAACTGATTAATAAAATGTATTACACATTTTCTTTCATGACAGAAATGATAGAAACACTTAGAAGTTTCCTTTTTTAATGTAAATAATTCATGTTCAAATATATATATATGTTAATTAATGAAAAAACGTCATTGATATACGATATTCAATTCAAAACAAAATCGATTTTCGTATGTTTTCGTTTATCTCTATCCAAACATCCTCAAATAAAACCAAAACAAATAAGAATTGTAATCAGTGTGTTCCCGACAAACTAGAAAACTTCGAGAGTTGTCTGACTTATATTAAGGCTGTAGACGAAAAAATATTATTGTAACGTTGGACTTGATCGAAATTAGTGACATCGTTTTTTTTGTTGTTGTTTCTTACGATATCGTTGAAATATTCTTACAATTTTGAGCCACGGTATCCTGGCGAATTTCTCGACAACGTGAAAGAGGTAAAAGGCCAATAAAAATCCTGTGACCCAGAATCCACCCATGGCTACTGTGTTGAACCAACCACCTCGGCTATGATTGCTATGTGCGGATACAGTTATGCATATGAAGCCAAGAAGATCCGTCACCTATAAATAAATTCAATATTTTGGAAATCAGAAAAAATATATAACTGATTCAAATAAAAAACGAAATTAATTTCCAACTATTCTCATAATTCCTCATAATTCTTATAATCGGTATCTCCTTTTTTAATGATAGGAATAATTACAAAAAGTTATTGTGGGACTTATGTTGTTCGAACTATTTTTTTTCATTTTCTTTTTAAATTATTAAACTATTAATCATAATTTGTTGATTGTACAAATACGACATACAAATAAACAGTCGAATGTCGTACTCTTTCGAATGTCAATTTTTTCACAAACTCAATATACCCCAGAGAATGTTCCATAATTTTTTTGAAACTTTTTGCCCAGTGATCTTTTATTCAAAAAATAAAGAAACAATTGATATTGAGATTCTAAAGTTTGAGTTCAGATTCGTAATCAATAATCAATGTCAAAAATAATTGCACGTGAATATTCATGCCTTCGCGAGTTGAAGTTGAAAATTCCATGAAAATTTGTGATTGTTATCATTTTACTTTTAAAAATAAATTCTCTGTTATATGAATAAAAAAATGAAAAAACTCACGAGTTGAACTGCTTTTAAAATGCCAGGAATCGTCCTGATGTAGGAAGGATCAAATCGTATACTTCTTTGTTGAGTTGTAGTGCTTGTCGTGACGGTCGTCGTCGTCGTATGTTGTCCTGGGAATCCTGGATCCATTTTTCAAGGCTTGTGTGTATTTTTTGCTGAAAAAATTATATGAAATATGAATTAATTTGAAAAGCAACTAAATTTGATTGTAGAAATTTCAATAGCTACAGTTTTCATCACGAATAAACTCCAAAATTCCCCGGAAGTTTCAAAACGATAAATCAAGTTGATAATCAGCGGCCACTTCGTTGCAAAGTCTGATTTTATTACCGGTTAGTCGAGAGCAACCCACACATTTATATATATTCGAATAAAATTTACGAACTTGCAATGCAATAATATTTCCAACTTTCACTCTCGTTATCACTCGTGATTACAATTTTAAAAAACAGCAACAAAAACTAATCAACAACATTAATTATAGTTACGATTATGTTAATAGAACTTTTCATCAATATTTCTTGCATAAATTTCCAAATAATTCGGAGAATAAAATGTCAATATTGACAATAATTAATGAAATGAAGCGAAATGAAAAAATATTATTTTTATATAATTCACTAAGTAATTGACAGAAAACGAATATTCGTAACGTATTTTTTAAAATATATATCGATGACAAAGAGTATTCGTACGTTGAAACCATGGAAATTTTTCGTTCAAGGTTGTAAGAGTACATGGCAACGTAATGTGAATAATACAAATGACCTAATACAAGGATCATTGAAAGATCTGAAGGAATTATTCTCTTAATGATCCTATACAGCGTCACTGAGGCCAAGTCTCATCTTGGCTGGAAATAGAAAATGACGTTCCAACATAATACGTGTGGGGGCGTTGGCGAATAATAAATCGATCGTACGTGGAATAGAATTCAATATCAATAAGTTATTTTGACAATATTTTCGTTGACACGATATCGAGAATAACTTCCTCATCGAACAGTGAGATTTGTCGACGCAAAATTCTTTCGAGAACCAAGAACAGGGAAACGTGTTTTCAAAATAAATGAAGAGTGTCAGGGAAATATATTATTTATTTATTATATTTATATCTATAGATTTATTATCCAATTCAATTATTTGTTCCCAAATCGACCTAAATAAACAAAAACCGTATGATTACTGTTTATTTGATTCATTACAAAAGGATTATCCATTCCAACATGAAATTATGAGTAAATGAGCCAATAATCGAAATATTATCAGTAACGAAAAAACATCAAACAGACCCAGCACGTCTAGACACAACTGAGCGTCTTGCCGAATTGCTCAAGATAAACGGTATCATTCCATTCATAAAAAATCTTTGTGTGCATTATATACCTTCGTATAAAATTACATCATACGCTCGTCATCTATTTCTGACCAAGAAATTCGAGGGTGTATACAACGAGTGTGTCATGGATGAGTTCCTGAGAACCAAGTGTCTATACGATGATGTTTTTTTCGCTTTTTTAGGCAAAATCGTCGCGAGAAATTGTTTGATTAGAATTTTATAATAACCGTTAAGCAACCGCATTTTTAATAAAAATAATAACCATAATTGAAAACATAGAAAAACTGTGGAATGATTTCTAAAATAATTGTTACTTTTTGGAACAGCGAGAATTTTACTCAATTGATTTTGTATAAAATGGTTTATTAGAAGCCTTTGAAGGGTCAAAAAAATGAATTACAAAAATTCACGAATATTTTAAAAATGACTATTGGGACACCCTGTATTATCTGGTTTTATATTTTTATGTGCATGGGAACTCTCCCGCATAGCGTGAGTAAACATCTGGTTGGTGTACGCCCCCCCGGAGCGATTTAGCGTTACGTTTTGTACATATTTATTTAGGCAGTTATAATGAAAAAATTTCACAAGGTCACGAGCAACAAATACTCGTCAAAGCGTTATCGGAATATCTCACAACCTTCTCACGCGAATAACTTTACGAAAAATGAGTCGAACGTCAATTATTGTCATTGCTGGGGAACACTCGTATAAATTTTGAATGAAAGTCCATAATTATGGGATAACTTTGAATAAACGAAGCTTTGCAAACTAATTTGAGAACGTAATTATCGAGAGTATATCAAATAAAATGAGCACGATCGATACGACATAATTAAATAAGCTCCGGTCAATTTTCACGTGAAAATAAGATAATCGATTCGGAAATCGAGAAATACAACCTTGACTTCAATTTTGAAACATTTGCATTATTAAAAATCGATTGCGATTGATCAGAAAAAACATTTCGTCGCTCCTTATTCATTTTCACAACATTGCACGGTTCGATACTCGAAAATTCTCTTCCTCAGCGAGTCGCAAACGCGTAGAAAGAATTGCGAGTTTGTATATATTCGATACGCCCTGTTTACTACAATCCATCATATCTATAGATGTACGTAATACGTGTCCGTATGGCCACAATAATAATAATAATATATGGATATACAATTATATGCTCGATGTGAGATATTCAGTCCAGACGATAAATAACGTTAAAATTTGATGGAAGATAGAACATTCGGGTTTCTGCCACGTACACGAGAATCTGTCATCGAGTCTTTCGAAACGAGGGAAATAAAATAAAAAATATCGCTTTTCTAATACGGCGTTGCGTCTACTCGCGAAATTGTCACAAAGTATAAAAAAAAACGAGTTGTTTGAATAAGCAAAGCGGAGAGGGGGATGGACTGCAACACACGATTCGTTTGTATTGATTTTACTCTGCTACTTATTCATCTTTTTTTTTTACGTTCATTTTTTCGAACGTTACGGGCAAATCTTTCAGCAAGAACAGTACGTAAGCGAAAATTTTAATCATTCACGAACGCCGAGTACAAACAAACAAGAAACTAGAGTTTGTAAACAAATTCGTTCAATTTATGATTTTGTGAATTACAGTAATAATACTTACAGTGAGAGGAAAGTCGAGTAAATTGAGTAGCGTGTGTACTACGAACGGAATACGGGAATACGATGATCTAATCCAGACACTCGGTTGTTGGCTTCTTCTCTTACACTCTCACGCGTATGTTTCCGCGCTAGCTGCTTTTTTTCTCTCGTTGAAACGACGATAAAAACAGAGGCCGAAAAACCCGTAGAGAAAGCTGAGATTTTAAATATGATGTTCCACTGTTTTAGGCAGTTTCACGTAACGATCATCGACGTAGAATTATTCGCGAACAAATTTCTAGTTGCAGTGTCAACACAACAGCGCCATAAGAGAAATCGTAAAACGCGGCACGTAAGCGTGTCAAGCTACAAACTTGCAATGCAGCACAATGGATGCGCTCACTCTTTGAGGACTCGATTTCCTACTCCGGCTCGAAATACTGAACAACCCAAACCACTGTGTGAGTGCGCCGCGGCAGAGAAAAAAAGGGGAGCGGGTTTACGCACCAACGTCAATATGCATTTGCTTGCGACGTCGCTATAAACGAGAATGTGTGTGTCAGTGGGAGAAATGGACGCGGGATGCGCAGGTGGTCGGGATTTCAGGATTTGCCGCGTTCGTCGCGCATGCACCGGTCGGTTCTCGAACGTTGCCGCGAAACGCCCCGGTCGCTGATTCATTCCTTGTAATTCCTACATCAACAAATGATTTGTACGCGTAAACATAATTCGCTGCAAATTTTTTTTAAGTGTTAATATTTATATTCTTATCGTAATTTTAGAGGCTCTCAACAAAATCGAGTATTCCGTGCGTTGTCGAGCATTGGCCATACAATAGCATAGATTTTCGATTTGATCGTTTTTTGACCTAGCGGACAAATAGTGAAGCTCTACGTCACACTCTACGCAGCCGATACTGCAGATTTATTTGATTATTATTCCGTTACCCCCCCCCCCGTTGTAGAAGTCCGAATCCCTTGCACTGCAGGTACACAATAAATTCCTCGATTATTTGTTTTGAGACCTCCAAATGATTCTGCGTCGATTGAGCACAGGATTGAGGTGATTTGATAAACGAAAATAAACATTTGGATCCTAAAAATGTGTTCTTCCGATTTTTTTGCTGCTCAATTGTCGTGTTTCGAAATCTTTTAAAATTTCTAGCCCACATATATGGTCTATAGTCGTTTGATCATCAATCAGCTGTAAGATTTCAGTTGATTCGGTGAAATAATATTTACTGTTTATTAAAAATGTAAAATAGTGGAAACATAAAATAGGATTTTTAGGTTATGCTGCAGAGTTTTATTTGTTGTGAGAAACTACGTATGTCTCAAGATTTTCACCTGAATTTTTCTTGTGTTCGGAAAAAAGGCGTCATTTTTAGCAAAAATTGATACATCGAAAATATTCTAATACGGGCTTCCACAGCTATTCTTATATCTAATCGAAAGAATTTTGGTTTTGTGTTTCTATGTTGAAAATTGAGTAAAATTCGTTTAACTTTTTTTTTATTACTTCGAGCGATTTTGTTTCTTGAGTTCATAAATCGCATTTCGTTCGGGTTGGACACTGGAGAGTTCTATATAATAATCATTATGGGAATCCGCGTAACTTCTTATTTATCATTAAATATAAAAACTATTTAGTTATTCGCAAAAAAATAAATTGAATACTTTTCGGGATCGACGCGGCAAAGTTCTCACTAAAAATCTTGATGGGGCGTGTTTAACGAAAGAAACATGGTATTTGTTGTTGAAATATTAATTTGATAATAAAGAAAACTCGAAAAATGAAAAAAATCAGGTTTGACAACATCAAAGTCCCACGATGGCTCGGAGGGTTGATGCGCCAGACAGGAAATGAGTTCTTTGAAAGTGGAGTGAATGTTGAAAGCTGGAAAATTTGAGATTTAGAAATGAGCAGGTATCGACGAAGCCGCGATGTAGGTTTACGCGAGTGTGGATACTCTTGAGAGAGGAAGAAGCGAAGAAGAAAGAGAGAGAATAAAGATGAAGATGAGGCGTGTTTGGTGTTTGGTGGGCAGCGATCCAGCCTCCGTTACAAAAATAGCAATCCCTATTTCTATCTCGCTCTCTAACTCTCTCTCTCTTTCTTTCTTCTTTTACGTAGCATCAGACTTGCGCTCGTATTTGTTCTATAGAGTGTATTGCAGCTCTATTTTTCTGGTACGAAATTCACGCGAGTTCGACGATACCGTGGCAAGCTCAGCGACGACAGTGTTGCGCCGCCGGCTGGACCTCGGAGGCTTCCAAACAACTCGAGAAAACCAGGACGTACATAGGGAACGAGAACAAGTACTAGAGATAGACCTCCGCGAGGTCACATGAGTGTGAGTGGATTCATTGAAAAGTCCCAGTGAAATCATTCCGTTTCGTCGACACTTGTTTTTTTCTTTCGTTCTTTTAATTAATTAATTAATTTATCATTCGATTAATTAACTAATCGAACACGATTGAATGAGACATCAAAAAGCCAATAGGATTAATATTCAGAACGATGCAAGCCGTGAGTAAATCAAACAAGATGGAAGAATATTCTTCCCTCCACACGAGATTCCAAGATCGTCCCTCTTCTAAGATTTGTCTGCGAGTGAATTTAATCCTATTTTTCTGCATTACGTTTATTGATATTACGAAATTAGTAATATTCCTTCGTTTTTCTTTACTTCTAAATACATTTTTCAGTTTTTATTTCACCATTTTTTGGTTTTTTCGGTTTTTTTTTTCATTTTCGTTAATTTTGAGGTTGAAAACTGTGAATAGTTGAGTGTGAAACAAGCCGGGGATTCTTCTGGTACCTCGTCTAAATAAAGCTCTCATAATGGCAACTTTCCTCAGTGATTTTGTCATCGCTCTCACTAAATTCATCTTTTAATCATATTTTTACCGCTCTCGCATTCACCAATTTATTCATTATCTTTGAGCCAAAAAATAATGGCCAGTGCTTGACAAATCAAATATTTGTCAATAAATAACGAATATTATGAATATTTGTTCACGCCAAAATTAACGATAGTTTAAGGAAAATCGTGACGTTCTCTTCCTATCATAGACGTCGCGTCGACTCACGCCTGTCATCATATATTCTCGGTGCTTTGCTATTTGCGTACTTCCGCGTCGAGACGCACCGCGCCATGCACAAATTATTGAGGAGATCGGGTTAAAAACACACGTGATACCAAATTTTTCATTTTTTACTATTTCCTTTACATTTCGAGGCAAAAATGTCTATAAAAAACGAAAAAAAAAATAAATAAAAACAACAAACGTTTCAATGAATAATAATAGAAAAATTACATGCCCATTTAATGTCTTTTAGTGAAGAACTTCGCAATGTTTTTAGTGACAAATGTCAAGTGGATGTTTGTAAACGATAATGAAAAAGTTGTCACTGAAAATGCACAATATATTTTCGAGTTGAATTTTATTAAAAAATAAATTCGATGAAAAATGAAGTAAAAAATTTGAATTTGAATTTGAACAAACAAAATAAATACGTTTAAAAATGTTCATCTGTTAAAAAATATCGTGAATAAGTTTTATCGCTTACAAAAAAACGACTCAACAAATTGAATGATTAACTTATTAACGACTCGTGTTTAAAGTATTTTTATAACCAATTAAAAAAGTGGCGCCTTATATTACACGTGAGTTGAAATAAAGTTTTCATCATTAACGCGATCGTTAGTTAAAAATTGGAAAAAATGTGTTGCACAGTAATGATCTGCAGCCAAAAAGCATATGGGATCGTAGCGTCACAGAGTTCGTTAGATTGAGAGACGCTTAAGGTTTATTCTTGGACTTTGGGTGCGAGCAATTGAGAGAGAAAGAGAAAGAGAGTGAGAGAGAATCGCTTTTCCTCAGTTTCACAAATAGATCGACATCGGCTGCTTCTAACGTGTTGTATTCGCCGCAAATGCTATGTTACTCCTTTTCTCTCCGAAACTCCGCAATATCAAATCACAAAAAAGGCGCGATCACTAAAAATCAATTGAAAGAATAAAATGTAATCTGCAAATATTCAATTTCATTGTCAAATGAATTTCACGCACTCCGTCTCAAAACACTACAAAAAATCCGTTTTTTTTTGTTCAATCATTGATTTTTACAGAACCAGGGTTCAGAAAAATGGCGACCAATGGCCATCTCGAATCCCTCAACTCGCCTGCGAATGGCCCGTACTATGCCCCATTGGGTCATGGTAAATAATTTCATTTTTCATTCATTTATTCTTCAATGTAATAGTCTCACCAAAGTGTTTTCTAACAGAATTTATTTTAATTTCGCGGACTCATTCAGTGCAGTATTAAGAAACTAAGTACAAAATTCCTAAAGGATATTCACCAATCACGTATTTGAGATATTGGCAATTGAATTACACGTATTCTTATGGGGGATTATTCAAAAATTCAAATTTCACCGTGTACCTCCGAAACTTTTGTACAGATTTATTTCTTTGTTTTCTTCTTAATTATAGAGGAACATATAACGAAGTTTGTCTAAAGAAATCAAAAGTTTCGAGCTTTTGCGTGTTTTCGTTATTTCTCATACATTAAACTCCACATAAGACATTTTTTCTAAAACTTTACATGTTTTTATAGATTTCTACAATGTACAAAAATTAATTAAAAAATTAAGCGGATTGTTAACTTTGTAATGTAACTGTGGCGAGGCTACTACGTTAATTTGTTTTTACTCTACAAATATAAATAAGTTTATTTATTACGAAGTTTGAAGAAAATGGCGTGAATGTGGTAGTAGATTGATTCTGTTGAGCTTGATAGATTTTCTTGTGGAAAAAAAAAGCTTGAAAAGTGTAACTTTGTTCATTGGATAGCAGCAGCAACAGCAGCAGCAGCAACCAGGAAGATTGATGCAGGAAGGACCATCGGGATCTCGTCGAGTACCCACACCCCCTAGATCGCCACCACCTTCGTTGACCGGAGATTGTGGTGACCCGGATTACGAGGTCATTGAATTTCCGGTTCGATCGCAAAACTCCACAAACCCGAACAATTTGAGAACCCCATTACCAACATCGGCTAAAAACTCCATCAGCGAGATGAAAAATTCTTCGGTATCATCGAACAGTCAAAAATGCGCTCTCTGCGGTACAAAAAATTTATTCGCTCGATGCGATACGTGCAAAGAATTCTATTGCGAGACTTGTGACGACGTTAATCACAAACATCCCAAGAGACGAGGCCACACGCGTCGCAGGATCGTAATACAGTCGCAGGAGAATTCTGGAACCATGAATCAGGACAGTGGCTGCAGGACGCGACCGCCATTGCCACCCAAAGGCGAGACCAACGCTAATCCACCACCCGTTCCACCACCACGAAGAAATCGTAGAAACACTCAGGTAGGCTGCGTTCTCGCCTAATTTCCTCCTGAGCCTCGTCGAAGAAATATTATTTAAAAAACACACCTAGCATTTCACCGAGATGATGAACTATATTTAATAGATTATCGAAATTCTCCTGGAGAGGATTTTAGAGACGGGGTTATTTTATGTTTAAAATGATTGGTTTATTACTATTTTTTTTTTTTAATAAATATTCGTGATATTATTTTTATACAATTTTCAATATCATATAGGACATGAAAATATTCATGTACTCAAATTTTTTTTTTTTCATTACTTATTTGGTTACTATATCATCCCCTATCTGTTAATTAATTAATTTTTTTTTTAATATTAGAGTACATAAATATTCTTCATTCCACAGATATTTATTCGTTCAGTATTTTTTCGTCAATTTATATATGAATTTATAATAATTTAATGTTACGATCTTAAAAATTTAACCTCGTCTCCAAAGGTGAAAATTAATAATAAAATACAATCTGACCAAAATGTTTAGTGTACTCTTAGTACCTTTAAGAAAATACGAATGCGTTACACCAAGGTCACGAAATCGAATATTACATAAATAACTTATTTAAACATAATACAACAAAAAATTATCAACAACAGCAACAACTTAATATTCTCTCTCTATTGCAACATATCGCAGTCGATTATTAGCCCGTAAGTATCTCATTCGAAAAAAAGAAAGATGGAGAATCACGGAAAAGGAACATTACAGGGGCATTACAGTCATTGATAATCGAAGGAAGGCAAATAATCCTTCTCCAAATATTGAAACACACCCAATGTATAGAATTAACGAGACATACAATGAAAATAACGAGGAATCCTTCGACCCATCGAATCTCCAAGCCCTGGGCACATATGTTCAAACCGTTCTGAAAAATCAACACCTCGGTCTCAGCGCGGTTATTTCCTCACATTACCTCTCGCCCAGAAACAATGATTGAAATGTTGAGTTGAAAAAAAAAAAATTTATATATATTTGCAAAAGTATTTTCCGGTACTAATTAGGGAAGATCGTCAATATCTCAGGAGATAACGAAGCAAAGTTCGTTGAACGATAAGCACGAGAGTATGAAAAGAACAAATCCGAATATGCAGACGAGACCGTTGCCATCGACGCCGAATGCATCGTCAACATTGACTTCGACGAGATCGGCACAGTCCCTCGTAAATCCTACGACTCCTGAGTCCTCCGGCATGGACAAAATGTCGACACTTCAAGTAAGTATGAGACAACGATAATTCGTCAATTATTTTTTTGTCTTTATTGATAGTTGTAATGATTTTAGGAGAGATATCGACGATATCAGGAAGCAATGAGGGCCCAGGATGCTAATCGAAGAAGATTACCGAATTCACCTCATCCGGAGATCAATAAAGACACGATGACCATTCCTAGGCCATTGAGTCTTACGAGCCCAAGAAATAGTTTCACCGGATCACCCACTCCACCCCCACCCCCACCCAGAAATATGATGCAGTCCGCCAGCGTGTGCGATTTGTCATCGCCCCATATTTGGAATCCTGCTGCTATGCAACAGGTGAATATTTAAAATACCCAATAACGAAAATAAATAATTACATTTTATGATATAAAACATGAAGTTAATAAATTTTTGTAGAATCGTTCGATCCTGTTCTTCACAATTCACACTTTAAATCAAAATTACTTTTGTCCATTTGCTTTACCAAATAACTTCATAAAACATAATTACATTCAAAAAATTGCATAATTTTTGACGCTTATTTTCATGAATTCGTATCGTCACGTTACAGGCCCAATCAGTGGCACATTTGGGCCCTAGAGGAATGCCCATGATTTGGTATCCACCGGTAAATCCTTGGGACGGACCCGTAGGAGGTTCAACAATGAGTTTAAACCATCCACCGATGTGGGGCTACCCAATGGGCTATAATTCTCAACAAATGTTACCACCACATTATCCTGGAACTTTATCGCGAGGACACAGTCCAGCACGAAGTGTCAAATCGAGCAGACGAAGTCGAGCTCCTTCCCCTTCGCCGAGTTTAAAATCCAGAAAATCTCTCGCTTCTAGACCTCGATCGCGAAGATCGCCGGATTCACATTCAGATGCCAGTTCCGAAGAATCTGACGATTCTTCGGACTTCGATGATCGCCTCTCACGAAGCTCCAGAAATCTACGACGAAATAGCGCCTCCAGAAGCAGGCACAGAATTTATCAGGATGACGATGACAACCGATCGTTGCTTTCGAAACATCGACAAGGGTTAGTACTCCCTTAACATTTTTATACATCTATTTTGTTATTATTTTAAAACCTAATATTCCAGAAAAATCTCTTAACTTCATATTTTCAAAAAATACCGAAAAAAGTTGGAATAAAGTCGAATTTCTGAAATTTATTTATATAGGAAAGAAATATTAGCAACACAAAAACTTGTGTGGGATTGACGTCCGATTAGTTTTGATAAACAAAAAAAACAATCTTTGAGAGAAATTAAAGTCGAATGGGATGAGATAGTGAAGAAAAAAACAAATTATTTTAGAAAATGGCGTTCGGAGGACAGAATAAACGGTGCAGATTCGAAAAGATGGTCAGGCAATTCAATGGAGAAGAAGCGAGATTCGAGTTTGTCGTCAAGAAATTACGATTACGAGGATGTCGAGTTGCGGGGAGGAATGAGATCGCATCGGCAATCGGAGACAGAGGAGGATAGTAGATCGCGAAATAGAGCGTCATCGTTTAGCGAGGATTCGCGTTCATCGGTGCGAAGGAATTCCTCGGGATTCGTAGGTTCACGTAAGTGTCCAGAGAAGCTCGAATCTCGGGAGATTCGCAATCGATCGAGGCAGCAATCAGAAACGGAGGAGGATCGCAAGTCGATCTCGCGAATGTCAAAGTTGGATGATTCAGTGACGGGTACGAATTTAGAGAGCCGTAGAAATTGGCCAAAGAATGAAAACGGAAGTGGAAGAGATCGTGGAAGAAGAAGAAGGAGCAGCATCGAGGAGGAAGCGCTTGAGCGTAGATCGGCGATCGTGTCACGTAACAGATTGAACAGTTCGTCGGAGGATTACATTGAAAGAAATTCATCGTCAAGAAACGTTCGTAAGATTGCGGAAGGAGTCGCGGCAATGAACAAAAGACCGATTTCGTCCAGAAGAAATTCAATGACAACGTCAGAGCATGAGGACGCGAGAGAAGCGATAAAAAATCGATCTCCAGCTGGGAGTTTGAGAAAAGCATCGTCATCGGACGAACCGGAAGTGAAAAGAGATTTAACAGTGAAACCGATCGCTGCGAGACGGCAAATGCCGCCGGCGAGTCCACCAAAAATTGTCAAAGATCGTGATGTTGAAGCACGAAAAAATATCAAACTCTTGGACTCCGCCAACCTGACGAATGTCACTCCAGAATCTTCAAATCGTTTCAACGTTACAAAATCCTCCACGAAACTGGAGCAAAAACCAGAAAATACAATCCAAAATGGAGTCAAAATAAATGACACGAAAACAAAGCTTCCAGAGCCTGAAGGAACGCCCGATAATTTGGATGACCTTGGCGAAGAATGGCCTTGCGAACATTGCACATTTATAAATGAGGCCAAGGAAAAAGTTTGTGCAGTTTGCTGCAAAACTCGGAGCAGTGCTCTGCCCAACACAACCACCGAAGACGATCAAAACGCCTCCAATGTATCAATCTCCAATCCCAGTCCTGAACTTCGAGACAGGCCAATTGGGAGTCTCGTAAAAATATCCAACAGCGAGGAAAGTGGGGACAGTGCTAATACCGGAAATGGCAAAGGTAGAACGAGGCGAAAAATTAGTTTTTCATTTGGCACCAAAATGCCCAAGTAATTGTTATCCTCTTTTCTTTTTATTTCCTTTTTTTCAAATCTCCCTCCAACTTTATTCCTTCGGTTGTTCAGAGAAATCAAACCTACAGTGTCTCAATTAATTGGCGCAAGAGATTATTTCAGGGTTGTATATTTATAGATATAAAATATCATGTTGGTTATTTATGAAAATTTGTGAGTTGTGATAAAAGAGGGAAACAAATTTTATCCATCATTTTTTGTTCTTCGAATATAAATTTATTTATTGAATCATCAAAAATTAGTACATCTTTACATTTTTCGAGAAAAATCCCTTAATTTATTGAAGAGTTTACTAAATTTAAAGAATGAAGAGACAAAAAATGTCGTTAGATTGAAAAAAAAGTGAGAAACTGTTATTTGGTATTCGAAAAACGGCCGCCTCAATATTCCACCTCCGAAACCTGCATTTTTGTTAATTTACTAGTTAATCCAGTTCGTGTATTAGTGTGCAGTCGTCTAGTGAAATTCCCAATGACCGTGTCGTCGTCAGTGAATTCATTTTCGTTTCTTTTTTTTTCTTTTTTTTTAACGTAATGTCTGATTATATTTATACGAAATTATATACGATACATAAATATCGAAAAGATTTTTGTGCTACTGTGGCAATGTATACTCGTCAAATGAATGAATAATAAAGAGACATGTGTCAAAGAAGGAATAATTCAGTACGATCTTTATTGAAATGACAATAAATAATATTAAAGTTAAGTTTAAACAAATTTTCGCTCATTATTATTCATTCGAGTGTCGTTGCATCGCTTCACAAAAACCAATTTTTTTTTTTGCGTCGTCTCATACTGTTTGGCAGATGTCACGCGTTCGTTAACGATTTGCAGAAGAACTCAGTACTGAAAATAACGAGCCAGAGGCCGAGGAGATTTTTCACTTTGACGAGAACAACGATCCGATCACGACAGAAAAAAACAATGATCCACCCTCGATCGATCTTGTTTCGTCGAAAAAAATCGAAACGAAAACAACCTCGACCTCGACCTCACCGATCAGAGAAATAGTCCCGACGATCAACGATACTTCCATTCAATCCTCGACTACTGTAAATACGGATTCACCGCATGCAGAAAAATCGGAAAAATCTAACGAGCCTCGAGGCAATTTGCCGATTACTGTGAACCCGAAACGTGCGGAAAATCAAACGGAAAATGCGATTGTCAGTAACGTCGCGGTTTCCATCGAAAGGGGAACGTCACCACCTCCCCAAAGTATTTCAACCCAGGTTAGCTATTTCAATCTTGAATTATTCGTCATTCGACTTGCAAAGAATCAATTTATCGTTATCAGTTTTTGTTCCAATAAGCAATAAATTGGAAACTAATCGATAAATTATGAAAAAAGCAAACGAAAAATTGGATTAACTTTTCCAGACTTACGACGTGCTGCCACTGAAGTCGAACAAAAGCATGAAAAGGTCAAATTTGTTTCTAAATCGTGAGGACAGCGATTCTGAGGTAGACCAAAAAAATGTATTCAATAATTTTGAATTGTTTATGTAACAAATGACTAAAATCTCGTACGAGAATTGATTTTTAATCTTTTAGGAAGGTAGCAGGTTCATAAACAGTCCAGATCTGTATCCAAGGCACTTGCAGCCTCAGCAACAGCATGCCCAACATCATTATCTCGTTCAACCGAGTTCGTCGCATTGCACAAGAAGAAATTCCATAGATTCAACGTCCCAGCTCTATTATCATTCTAGGGTAAATAAAAAAAAAAAAAATCTCCCCAAGTCACCGATATTCATCGTCGCTTTGTTTTTCCATTTGTTTTTTTTCCGCCCTCATTCGTTACTCCTTTATCTCTTTATTTGCTTCATCATCGTGCCCTAATATTATGTCCAGTTAATCTAACGCTTGTTTACGTGGATTTAATTGTATTTTCGTATTTTTACGTAGCCTCGGTGTGAACGCATCCGTATTTTTTAATAGGGTTAACATTAATGTTTATCAATCATTAGAATTACACTGTACATTTATTCTGATGTTTATTTACAAGAATTCGCGATGAGCCTCAAGCTTGGAGGATTGAAAAAAAATCCTCCTCGCTCAATGACAAAGCATGCCATTTTCTTCCACTTCGCAGACAGTTGACGAAGCTGCTTCAACGAATTAAATTACGAATAACAGTCGCCATTTCGTTTTACCTTTACTCTTCCTCATCTGTGCTAATTTAATTATTCTATGAAATAAGTGCAAAAGTATTGTAAGGACCGAATTGAAAGGGTCGTCATGACATACTTCGATGAGGATCATTTTATTAATGATTACCTATAACATTCGTATGAACAGCATTTATTTTACAATGAAAATAATTTACGATTCATTGTCATTTTTGGTTCATATTAATGTTCCTAATTGTTACGATCTTCAATGACCGTTAAAAGAGTATTTTTGATCATTTGAAATTGTAGGAACCCAGCCAGCATAGATACGTTCCAGATACACCCACATCGAGCATCCTCCAACCAAGCCTCTCGACCATAACTCGTCAGGGACTTGAAATCGTTGAATTATTGCGAGAGGCTGAGAAATATGGCTATTCGGCAGACGATATTCAAGTTGCCTTAGCACAGGGTGCTGCAGACCCAGTGGATTGGCTCAACAGACAGTGGCCACATCTCATCGAGACCGTCCAAGTATTGGTTACGACAAGAGGAAAAGAAATGCCTGATAGTGCAGATGACGTCGGGATTCTTAGCCCTAACGAAGCCAAGGAATACTTGAGATTGTCAAAAGGCGATGTGTGGTCAGCTGTCGCTCGAGCTATCCAACAGAGGCAGAGAAAAGTAGGTACCCGAATAAGCGTGAATTTCCAAATGAAATCACATCAAATTATCAGGAATATTTATGTTGTAAACTTTCCTTAGTGCGCAGATATAATGACTAGAGGTAACTTTACGATGATTGAAGTAGTAAAAGCCCTTAACGACAACGCGGGTAACGAGGAAGCAGCGTTGTTGGAATTACAAAAAAATCAGTTAAAACCGTTTTTAATGAGAATTTGGGGTCCACCTTCGGGGGTGGAGAACGAGGAGGCTGCACCTCGGGTGGGTAAGTACCTGACGTAATCTTATTCAAATTTCCTATAGACCAAGAGACGTGGATCATGAAATTCTCAAGTGCAACGTTAATTTCATTACTTTCTTTTTATGCAGAAAAATATATTCTTTGAAACAACTTCTCGTATTTTTAAAGTAACACGTTATTTCATGTTAAAAAAATTATATGAGTTGTAACCGGAGTTTTTGTAGAGCAGTTTTTTGCGAAATATCCAAAAGTAAAACTATTTTTTTTTTCCTCAAAGTTGACACCAAAAACCAGGTCTTGTCGAAGCCGAATTAGTTTTTCTAAACATTCTTGTTCCTTTTCTTTTCTTATAAAGAAACTTCGATGTTAAAATAACAAAAACCTTCATCAAAGTTCAGATAACTGTGTAAAGATCCTTTGCACCAAATTTCATTGGAATCGATCGATTATCGTTTTCAAAAACATCCTTTAGATGTTTGAGTCCCCTTCGAATCGAGAAAACATTTTTTTTCTCATAGCTGCAAAATAAAATGTTTGTGAAAAATAGGATTTTTTCCTATCTCGAGATGAACGTAATCACTTCGTTAGAGACTGCCAACAAATTGACAAAATGTTCTAAGATAACAATCTGCAATGATTTATCCCTTTAATAATTTTGTCATTTATTCACCTCGCCAAAAGGATCTTTAACGACTGTTGAGTAACGATGCTTTGGTCAATCATATTTTACACTCGCAATAACGGGATCGTGATTTGTGATGCAGATGCAGCTGTTGCGATCGGTGATTTAACACCAGAAATTGGGGAACGCGTACCGGATGGATCGGATAAGGAAGCGAAGAAGCAGGTAATGTCTCCCGTAGTTGATGATTTGGTGGCGTTGCAGGCGAGCTTTCAACAGCAAACGAGGACGCTGAGCGACGATCCAAGCCATTTGGCGATGTATCATGGATCGAGAACTGTAGCCGGTAATAATCCGAACGATTTATTCAGCAGCAATTGCGATAGAGGCAACATTCCTGAGACAAATGAACTTTCGGGTTTGAGGACGAATGAAGCAGCCATTAATAACGGGGTCGAAAGTGTAACGAAAAGTCCATCGATTACCGTGAAAACACAAGAAAAACAGTACGTCAGTAGCGTTAACAACGACGAAAATCGATCGCCAATCGTCACTGAAAAGCTCAATGACACGATCGATAATTCACTTCCAACGCCATTGACTGCGAAGGTGTCTGCCAATGCAGAAATTCAAATTCCAATAAAAAAGGACACTCCGACAGTTGAGAGCAAAGAAATAAGACCGACGATTTTCGAAAAGCAATTGAATGAACCCCAAATTGTTGTCCCTGCAGTTGAATCGATAATTCCGATCGACAATAACGAAAAACCAAAATCTACCGATCAAGTAACGGTCGAACAATTACTGTCTGCCGTTAAGGGTCTTCCAGAACAGCTGATTGGACCTTTGACCGTAGCATTGCAAGGCATCTCACCGAAGAATGTTGTAGAAATTCCTCCGTCACTCCCAACGACCGAACAAATTGTAAATCAACAATCTGAGAATCTCGGAGTTGCTATAAATTTCGAGTTGATCGAAAAATCAACGGAAAATCAGGTCATTTCCGTAGCCAAGGATGATCCCCCCCAAAAAATTGCATCCGACCAACCCACTTCGATTAATAACGACGAAATCGACAAAACTCGAGAAATAATGGAAAAAAAAGAAAACAACGAGTCAACGAACGAGACGGTACGTAAAGTCGTGTCACAAAACATCAGCAGCACTAACGCAATTCATGCCGATAACGTTCGTGAGACTGAAATAAATTCAGCTACGAAAGAAGCAGAGCTGATACCTTTGGACGCTGGATCACATTACGAAAACATTCATCGTATTTCTGATCAAGTTACGAAACAAGAAATTTCCCTGATTATTCAAAAACCAAGTCCCGAGCCTGGCACATCACCACCAAGGATTAGTCCACCCATCACTTTAGTAGAAAATACCGTAGCCCCGGAAGTCCCGCAATCCCGCTTGAATTTGCGCTCTTTGAGAAATAAATTTTCCAACATGATGGCTAAACTACCATTGTCCAAAGCTAGTATAATTTCCCTTAAGCCTGGTCCACCAAATAACGTGCAACAAAATCAAATTCCCCAAAACTTGCCAGACTCCTCCGTATTAGCAACACTGGAAGTCATTCCAAAAAGATCGACTGAAAAAAGTGTCGAAATTTATCCCACGATCGAATCGACGATCAAAGAAATTTATCAAGATCCCAACCCTCCTAAGATTTTGGTAGAAAAAGAAAATAATCATGTCATTCGTTCAATTGATCTTCCAATCAATGCTGAAGCTTCTCCCACGCTCATTTCATCGATCGCTCAAACTTTGCCCAATACTGTCGCGAGTGAAAATGTTTTGTTGATCCCTAACATTGCTCTTAAACCAATGACACCGTCCAATGAACTACTGGATGAATTAGTGGTCCAAAACTCCTCAAAAATAACCGAGACATCGACCCTGATCGATGAACCTGTTGCTATAAAAAGTCAGTTGGATAATATTATGACAACGAGGCCAAAAATATCTTCCATTTTCTTCCAGACAAACGGGACGAACGTTGAGCCAACGATGACGAAACGTAGTGAAATTTATTTCGAAACATCCGTTCCTAATGTCAAAGTAGAATCTTTGGCTGAAACAATTGTCCCGATAACGAAAACATTTAATCCAAACGATATTGATTCAAAAATCGATAAAGTCGATTCCAGTGATTTCACTGAAACCCCGGAAAAATTCGTTCCTGCTGTTAAACTTGAAACCTTAAGCCAAAGAATAGTTCCCATCGAAAAATCCGAAAACCAGGTAGAAATTCATGAAAACATTGAAAAACCTGATTTCGAACAGTTTACTCAGGAAATTAAATCAATTTCTGAGATCAACATAGGATCTTCGAGCCAGAAAATTATTCAGATCGAGAACGTTTCAAATCATACAGAAATCAATGAAAATATTAAACAAGACGATTCCACTGATTTTACTAAAAAATATAATCCAGAAATAAAAACAGGGTCTTTGAGTCAAAAAATCATCCCAATAGTAACCACTGACAAAAAAAATATTAACTCGGAAATTGAAGCGTCGAAAACAAGTAATTATCGCGAAGAAATTTTAACCGAATTATTTCCAAAAACAGAAACTTTAGAAATAGTACCAACCGACAAAAAAGTTGTGTCCGAATTAGAAAATGTTACTTCTACACGCATGGTCGTAAAAGAATTTGAGTCAGAAGTTACCTCTTTGCTCGAAAATCCGATTTTGACGAGTTCATTAAATTCCACTAGTCTCGCTCACACGTTTGAATTAAAAGTTACCGGTTCTCCAACTGTAGCAGTAAATGATTGCCCTCCTTCCTGTTCTGAAAAATGCCAAGAGATAGTCCATTTTAAGGTTCAAAAACCTCTTTCAAAATCAATGTGCCACGTAAAATCAAGACCACGTTCTCCGATTAAGCGATCTTTTGTGAAAAGAGTACCAATAAGATCAATCAAAAAGTTCATTCCGGTTACGAGAAAAGTTGCGGTCAAGTACGGTAGTAAACCAAAAAGCACAACGATTACAAAAGCCAAAGAAGTAGCAGACCAAATCGTTCAAAATTCGTCAAGGGTCAACCAAACTCTTGAAAAAAAGACGTCAACGGTTCCTGAACCCAAGTCACTGTCGTTGAAGAGCCACGAAACGGCGGTATCTCCAAAAGGCCTTAAGAAAACAAACGAAGTTACAAAAGCAGGCAGCAATCGAGTGTCTACCAAGAACCGACCAGAAACAATGCCTCCAAAAGTCAAACCGATCGAATCGAACGTTGCAAAAGAAATAGTTCAGAGGACCTCAGAGAAAAAGACAACAAGTATTCCCACTAAAATCGCTCGTGAAAAAGAGTCTACGCGTTTGAAAAGTCAATCAAACAACACACCAAAGAAACCGAATCCCGTTGAGTTATCCTCCAAAAGTCGAGTAGCTTCGAGAATTCCAGTCTTCAAAGGAACGCCTAAAGTTCCAGCTCAGAATGTTTCTGTCGCCAGTCAAAAGTACATCAACGTGAGAGTTTCAGAGCCGCCAAAAGCGACGCGGCCGATTTTACAAATGGCTAAACGTATATCGCCACCAAAAAAACCGACTGCAGCGCCATTGGCGGTTCGTCAGATAATCATTCATGAAAATGTCAATGGTATTGAAAAAGTCCAAACACTCGGAGTGAAAATAAATGACGATTGTTTGGTTGATGTAGCTGAAAATTTAAAAAATCCAAAGAACAAGGTAGTGCCGTCACTAACGACAATGAAAAATCCTGTTGAAGAAATTGAACTTGTAACTGCAAGGGATTTCCCAGAGGAAATTTTTCCCACAGAATCGAATGATGTTCAACATGACGACGAGAATAAGAAACGTGCAGCTTCCGAGGAATTCGAAGCGATCGAAAATTCCCAGGATGAGTCAGAAGACTCTGTATATTCGGAAGCTGAAGAAAATTTGCCAAGAGACGGGCGTGAAATAGACGAATTCGAAGATTCGGATGATCGTAGTGAAAAATTGGAAATTTCGGAAGGTCTGAGTGAAAAATCAGAACTTTCGCAGAGTTCCAGTGAGCAAGATTCTAACGACGACATTACAGACGCGGAGTTAATGCTGCAAAAAACATTGGACGGTATAAAATCTGTCTTGTCAGACAGCGAGTCCGAAGAAAACGATGAAGTTGATGATGGATCCGATGATGATGAAAATTCGGAAGATGCTGAAGAGTATTCGAAGAGCGACGAAGCTGAAGAGATGTCTGACGTTGGTTCAGAAATTGATGAAGATCAAGGAGAAGAAGAAGAAGAAGAAATAGTACAAATGGAAGAGGAGGAGGAAGTAGTGGTGGTGGAAGATGAGGAGGAGGAAAGGAGCGAAGAAACCGAATCTGTAGAAGACGAGCTACCATCGGTGATAGAAATATTAATAACAGACCGCGGTCCAAAACAAGAAGAATCTCAAGTGAAACTAGACTTAAAAAACAAGGAGGTTGCAATCTCGCGCGAAAACAAAAAGCAAGAAGAAAGTTCAAACATCCCCGAAAGTTCCAAGACAAATAAAAATACGAAGCAGTCGTCGAACATCGAAGTATCCAAAACGATAATCGCGTCAAAAACTAAGCTCGCAAATAACAAAACCATGAAAGGCCTGAGAATAAGCGAGCCCGAAGTTATCGTCGAAAAGAAAATACCGACGAAGCGTTTCTCGATCGTTGCAAGTTACGTTCAACAATTCGAGGGAGAAATACCACGAGTCGAGAAGCAAAATTCGATCAAGATTCCTGAGGTCAAGCCGGATAACTCTCCCAAAAACGAGAGGGAGGTCAGTAACAACGGTTGACAAGATATACCAAGAAATCCACAATGTCGACTGTCTATCTCCCGACCTACCAATGTCTACAAACGCAGCTTGACATATTGACCAAAAAAACTATACAAAAACAAACAAATAATCAAAAAAATCAATTTCAACAGAAGACGATGGGGAATGTTTGTTAGCCCACGTTTCCTGTCGATACAAAATGTACCTTTGATTAATGAACGTGTGTTTTTTTTTTTTTAATTTCTATTTCAATAATGCATTAACAAACAGCTAAGACCATCTGCAGTAAGTATATTTTTTTTTTACTAACATATTTCTTAAAATGAATTTCCATTATTTTCATCATTGATTCATTCGAATACATAGACAGAGACGTCACGTAATTTCGACCTGTGCATGAGACACTGTAAAAGGAGCTCGTTTATAGACGTTGGTGTTGTGTTTTTTTTTTTTTTTTTTTTTTTTTTTTTTTTTTTTTTTTTTTTAATTCTACACCTCGCATGATTTTTTTTTGAATGACTATCTGTAGGATTTTTTCACATCACTTATCGTAAGAAAATGTAATATTTTTCAACGCGAGGTTAATCGTGTTTCGTGATACATGATTATTTGATTATTTTTGTATTTTGGAACTCCGTCGATGTCATCATCGATTAATGTCAATAACTATACCATTTCGAGTTGTACGAAGGCTCATAAATCTCGTGAAACTTTGGTACAGAGAACAGCCAGACGTTTGCTCGCGGAGGGACGAGTTTCGAGCTATGACGAGGCGGAAATTGCCGCGGGGTTGCTCATCCTCGATTTCAATCACGACGAAGCAATTCAAGCAGCAAAAGAATGCTCCAGCGTCGAATCAGCTATCGCATTTTTGCAACAAGAGTGTGAGCTTTGTACAGGACGATTTGCAGTCAGTCAAGTTAGTCCGGACTTTTTATACATCATTTTCAAAGAATTTTAATTTAACGTAATAATATGTTTGACAATGAGAGAAAATCAGCCCTTTTTAAAAACACTAGTAAAACCAAACCTAAATATTTCCTAAACAATTCATGGTTTTTTTTTTATTTTACAAGAAACTACTGAAACATTGGAATAGAAAAAATTAACATTTTTTGATTTTATGAGAATGTTTTATTGTTCAATGCATCAACATTTGGTTTGACTGACAGAAATTTTAGTAATTATCGCAAATAAACTAAATTGAGTCAACAAATAACTCACGGTCTCAAATTTTGAAAATACGTTAAATTTATGATTGCGGTTTTCAGATGATTTCGATGCTGAAATGCGTTCATCGTTGTTGCAACGATTGTGCAAAAAACTACTTTACGATACAGATAAGCGATCGTAACATAATGGACGCTGTTTGTCCATTTTGTAAAGAGCCAGATCTTAAGGACGCGAACGAAGATGAGGTCCTCGAGTACTTCAGTATTTTGGATATTCAATTGAAATCATTGCTCGATGCACCGATTCATGAGCTCTTTCAGAGAAAACTGCGAGACAGAACGCTGATGAAGGACCCGAATTTTAAATGGTGTGCCCAGGTAGATATTTATTCATTAAAATTTATTAATGAGATACGAATTATCGACTTGTTGGTAGACAAGCTTTATCGAATTATTTTTCTTCAATTTTTACCCTTTCCTCGCAGTGCTCAAGCGGATTTTATGCAAATCCGAATCAGAAGCGCTTAATCTGTCCCGACTGCCAGTCCGTGACCTGTGCATTTTGCAGAAGACCGGTATGTGACTATTTTCTGAAAATCTATACATGAAAATGTTTCTGTCATGTGAAGATCCATTTGAACAATATTTTGCTTTCAAAAATTTGATATATCTTCTAAATTTTGTGACCAAATTCACAAAGATGCAAACTGCTAAACTTTTATTCGAAAAATAATTTTTTTTGTCCAATTAAGACTCAACGAGTGAGTTTGCTTCGATTTCCTTTTAGTTTTTGAGAATTCTATACATATTTTTAAACTGATTTCGTTGATCATTACGATATTCCGTTACGATTCAGTGGGAGAAACAACACGAGGGTACAACTTGTGAACAATTTGCGGCGTGGAAAGACGAAAATGATCCTGACAATCAAGCAGCTGGTCTGGCCAAACACATGGACGACAACGGGATCGATTGTCCCAAGTGCAAGTTTCGTTATTCCTTGTCACGTGGAGGTAATTTTTTATGGGCAAATATTTCAATATTTTTTAGATAAAAGGCCAAAATCTTTGTGAAATTATTACAGGAAAAATCAAAGATGCGACAACTGTCCCGATTTTTCATTTTTTTTTTTTACAAAATCTTATCAACCGATGGTCGGTCGGGAGTAATTTTAAAATTTTTTTTATTTAGGCTGCATGCACTTCACCTGCAATCAGTGCAAGTACGAATTTTGTTGCGGTTGTGGTAAATCGTTTTTGATGGGTGCGAAATGTTTGGTCAGTCCGTACTGCGCGAAACTCGGTCTCCACGCACATCATCCAAGAAATTGTCTTTTTTATCTACGCGACAAAGAGCCCGCTCAGTTGCAACAGCTTTTACGCGAAAATGGAATCGAGTATGATACGACGAATCCGACCTCTGAACGAAAATGCAAAATTCAACTACAGAAAGAGACACCGACCGGTGTTGTCGACGCTGTATGCAATTCGGACGTTGTTGAGGATCACGCTGGATTGTGCAGGTATAACGAATCGTCGATAAAGTAATCACTCGAGGACAAAAAAGTCGAACAAAAATCGGTTTAAATTAAAAATTGAGAAAGATAAAAAAATTAAAAAATTTTAAAGCTTTGAAAATCGTCGATTTCTTACGGAGTGCACTTTATGGAATATGTCCTCCACACAGATTGCGATTTGAAAATCTATATACACTTTAAATAAACGATTCTATAGAAGAAATTCCAAAGATTCTAAGTCACCTAACATTCAACAATAATATTTACAATCAAATTTGGGAAAACTTGACTAGAGATTTTTCGTCATCGTGATTTTCGAGAAGTCATCAAGATTTTTTCGACAATTTTTACCACATTTTTAACGGGAAGCTTTCATTTTTGCCCGTTACAAATCGACCCATATTTTTATCAAAGTTACTATACACTTTATCAGTATTTTCAACTTGCTGTTGAAACAGTAGTTTTATTTGTTTTTCAAAGAATGACGCAAATCAAAGTTATTCGAATTCACGTTCCTAAGTTCGCAGAAATGAATAATTTCATTAATTTGATTTTTCGCATTAAAATTTTATTAATTACCAAAAGTTCATTGCTATAGATAATTAATTAGCATATTAAAAACCCATCCTTTTCATCACTTTTCCATTACATTTGTAAATGGTAATGGTAGAACTATAATTTTAATGATAAAGTCACAATTTGATCGTGTCCAGACATTTGTGGCTGAGAAAATCAAGATTTGTAAGATTACAAAACGTCAAATGGTTTTCCGAAACCATTTAATGTAAGAATATAAAAATATCTAATAATAATGAGTTTCGATGCTCAGGATCCATTACATAGAGTATCTCGTGAAAAAGATTCGAGCGTCAAGGCTGGAGCCATTGAAATTATTGAATGTCGATGATTTGGAGACTTGTGTTAGAAGGGCAGGTTTGACATTGCCTGCCAATTGGTACAAAAGGGATCAGGAGGATTATCATCGTGATCTCGTCGAGGTAATTGAGAAAAACTTGGACAAGTCGTATTGATTAAAGTATGGGTACTTTTCCCCGCAGGCAGCACTACATTGAATACTTGGCGGGCCTGGTGCTCAAAGGAAAATTGGACCCGGTCGGAATATTTGATTTGAACGACGCCAAGCAAGAGTTGCGCCGACGGGGAAAAGTCCCGCCTGCTAAGGGCCAGGAAATGTCCGATCAAGATTATCTCAGGGCGTGCATTCAGGTGAATTGACTTGAAACTCGAGCAAAAATAAAAGAAAAAAAAACAGAAATTTCACTTAAATACACGCTTTCGCGTTTAATTTACTCGTTTACTGATCATTGGCGATATTTGCAACAATTCATTTCCAAAACTGTTTCGAATTTTTTTAAATAATTCCTAAGAAATTTCAAAATACTTATTCACTACGACATTGTCTGATAATTCAACCATTTTTTCGAAACATACACTTCTAATTTATGACACAACTTCTTGTCTAGTTATCTGGTGTATTTAAATAAATAAACAAATAATTTCCAGGTGGTGCAAAAGGAAATACCCTTAGAATGATCGTGAAGACATAAACATGAAGACTATTTTCGTTGGGATACTACGCCTAGACCGCTTAAGACTTTGATAGAATATTCCAATTAATTGGAATAAACAATTCATATAAATAATTAATATAGTTATATTTTATTTACAATGTAAGGAGTTAGTAATAAATATTTGCGACTATAGAATAATGAATGAAAATAAACATCACTAATTTGATTAAAAATAATAATTATTATTGTGTTTAAATTGAGAATATGAAAACTATATATATGTGTCTGGTATGGGAATTGGAAAGAGTGTAGACGACCATATTTTTACATTAAAGCAATGCATATTTTGCCAATTAACAGTGTCGTTAAATCCAACATGTTCGACCCAATAATTTGCCATGTTATTGTATTTCTTCAGTCTCCACATCTGTAAAATTATGCTGTGTAAAAATCTTGAAGAATAACTATGAGAATGAAGAAATGAAAAAATTGTGGCCAAAGTTCGAAAAAGAAAAGAGTCGGTTGAGTGATTTCAATTTTATCTCGAAACTTATGAACTTTTCGCACCGTTTTGTTTTGTCGGATCCATGCAAACATCAATTGATTCGATTGACTCGTTGCCAAATTGGAAGCTTTTTTCAAATATCGCATCGCCCGAAGTTTCCGGCCACGAACGATTTCCAAGTACCCCTTAAGCATGTACAGTCGCGGTTTTATGAAAAGTGCTACTTTTGACATTTTTTCTAAAATAATCACGAGCCTTTCGATATCATCGATCACCGATCCTAATTGATCAGCTTTTTTCATGTTGATGCAACGTGTCAATGTGAGCAAATGACACTCCAGAGCCTTTTGATGAAATAAAATTTAAAAAATCCAAAATTTGATACCGATCCATCAATTATTGCATTAGAACATCTTCGTTATTGGAAAAAATCATTTTTTTTACCTTTATCATTGTCAACAAGTGATTGAAATTATCCGCTCGAACGTTCGACGTATACGAAGCTGAGTACTGAGCAAAAGTAGGTGGAATGTTCCTAAATATGATTTTTAACAAAGTTTCCTAGTAATAAACATCCTCGAGGAAAAGATAAACAAATTTTGATAAAAATTTCTTTTGAAATATGCAATTTTAACCCTTATTCATTGACACACTCACGTTTGGCGACTACACTGACACACTGGGTCAATTTGACCCGGAGCATAACTCATCTGCCTATTACTAGCAGTGCCTTGGGCGTTCATTATTTAAAAAAGTTAACAGAAACATTCCTGATCACGTGTGCATCATGAAAATTCGAAAAATATCTAATTTAATTGTTATTAGAAACTATTAGAAACTTGGATTCTGAAAAAGCGAGTATTTTTTTAAAGAAAAATACACCTTTCGATGATTCATATCTTGGATTATTTTGAAAATGGAAAAAATCGTTAATTCTGGCGTATTCTAAGCGCTGGCAGTCCTGGAAAATGTGTTTGCTATTGAGATAATTGTGGCCGTAAAATTGGTCTGGGTCACAATGACCCAGTATGTCAATGATGGGTTAATAACAATACTAACTAATAAAATATATTAAAATTTTTTTTAAACTGATGCAGACGTACATACGAAGTTGCCACAACCAAAGGCAAGTTAACAATCGCCTCAGGCTATCACAATCTCGAAAAACACACTCCGCGAAATTCGACCTTTCTAAAAGAATGTAAATTTTATTTTTAAGCTTCGATTGAAAACACTATAGAATTTTTCTTATTACCAATTATTTTTTGTGCATGACTAGCACAATTTTCGAAAGAATCCAAAATCATTCCGGCATCAAGTGCCAAATCTAGAGCAAGTGCAAAATACCAAGTGATGGCTGACTCGTCAACATCTTCGGATGAAGAATAATACAATTCTCTCATCAAATCGACTGTTTCGTGTATCCGTTTCGTTCTAATCTGCTTAAGAGAATTTCTTGCCAATTCATTGTTCAATTTTTTTAATTTTTTTAAAGAAAAATTCGTATTTTCTTTTACCGTGAGTTGAATTAGCTGTGGCAAAATTAATAACTTCGTCCGACTCATTTTTAGTGCTGAAGAAATTTTAAGAACTTTAATGCCCATGATTAACGCATCCTCATATTCGCCCTCCAGCAGTCTATTGATTCATTTAAATTTCATCAAAAAAGAAACCAATTTGTTTGGAAAAAATCTATCGAATAATTAATAATTTAGTCAAATGAAAAACCTTATTTCGAAAATCGATTTAAAAACGTTTGCCACGATCGTTACTTCTTCAACGTCCGACCACCATTGTTTATGTTTTATCGTATAAACCATCGGTTTTTCAAGACTTTTGGCAAACGCAAAGTCGCCAAGATCACGAAATACGTTGACGATTCTTAAATAAATTGCGCACTTTTCAAAAAAACTTCCAGAACACGCAAAACCGTGATTGAAACTCTCAAGTGCGCTTAATTTCGATGCAGAATTTTCACTGACTCGCTACGTTGGAAATATTAACAATTTGTATTCAATCTCTCGATTGACAGTCATGGGTTTATAGAGAAGAAAAAATGAATGAAAATTCTTACAAGCAAAATCGTCGAAAGTCGAGAAAGATAATCGGCGGTGCAAATTTTATTCGCGACTTCGTGTCCGGTGATTCGATTGATAAAAGAATCGGGATATCTTTCGTGAAGTTTCTTTTTACATGCTTGATCCAAAATTCGGTATGAAATACAATATTTGTCAAAACTGCACTTCGTATTGATGTACAGCCGAACTGCTTCGTCGTAAAATTGTCTGGCTTTCATATAATTTCCGAGTTGTACACTGGCATCACCTAACGATTATCGACAAGATCATTCTTTCATCATGACAAACTAACTCCTCAACTTTGTGAGCTCATGGTCCTTAGTAGAGTCGATATTTTTGGAGACATTTTTTTTTTTAAATAATCGTACCAATCCCGACCAATGGATTGGTACAAATTTTAATATAAAAAAATGATTAGTTTTAGAGTCATTGCAGTTTAAAGTGAAAGTGTAATTAAATCTTCACCCAAATGCACACATTAGGCTTGGGTCAAATTGACCCCGAGTATAGAAACTTAGTGATAATAGATTCGAAAGGTTCACGTACCCATCAATACAAGAAATCGGCCTCGACTTATTTCAATATCTTCTATTTTGTTTTCCATATATCGAACATTATTCCTTGAATACTATTAAAATCGATGCAAATGTTGAATTCCATTTTCATCTTAAAAAATAATCGGGGATTCGATTTATAAATTGTTTTTTATTACCTCAATTTGATCATACGTCGCTGTCAAAAGTTTCATCGCTTGAAAAGATTGGCCAGTTTGAATCAATCCTGCGCTGTAATCTATTACGAATTTTGCGAGTCTGTCGAAATTTCCTATCAAAAATGATAACACAACGACGGTAATGAATTGATAAAAAAAATTATGACCTCTCAATCATAAAATTGTACTTTTGTAAATTAGATTCGATTTCTGCTTAAAAAAAAAAAGAAAATAAACTCATACCAATATTTAGGAAATGCTGATAAAGTTTCCATAATAGACAGTCTACAATTCCCATACACTGGCAGTTTCGATAATCGATGTGATTGAAATTCCGTAGGTGAGAAAGTCGAGATGGATCGTTTGACGTAGTGAGATTATGTGTTGATATTTTTTTTCGAAATTCGATAGGATTTTTGTCTTTATTAACACCAAAAAGAGATTCGAGGCAAACTGTCATTCGTTCTGATTCGAATGAGGATATTGACTCTAGAAAATTCATTAAGGCTAAGCTCCAAGCTCGAAAATGTTCGTAATAAAGTGAATTTTTCAAATGATAAACGAAGGGAAATGAATGTCGATAATGTAATTATGAAAAATTATTATACTGTTATTATAAAAATAAGATATAATAAACGTTCAATGTTCAATGAAAAATAAAAACCTTCGTCAGTATCCAAATGCATAGGCATGATGGATATCTTGCGAAACTCCATTTCCTTGGACTGAGTCTTAGATTCATTGTCACTGATACTTATGAAGTTTTGTTTACTATGCTTAATTATTGATAAACTCTTCTGCAAGGGAATTCTTCGAGATAAAGATCGAATTTTCGAAGTTTCTATAATCGTCATCTTGTTCGAAGGGAATTAGATTTTTTTTTTAAATTTTACTGTATAGCGTAATTTTTCTTCCTTTCCATATAAAGAAATGTAAAAAGTATTACGTCTTAGGACATTTTTTATTTACAAAACTCACAGGATTCTCTTGTCCGGGTATCCTGAAAAAAGGACCACCCCCACAAGCAGCACATTTTCTTGCATTTCGTTCATAAATCTTGACGAACTTTGAAATAACTTCATTTGTTAGGTCTATCGTGCTCCGCACAAATTTTTTGAAACTTTTCAACTTAAACTCCAGTAACTTGCAGTGCGATTGATGTCGTGAATTTCTCATAACTGTGACGGCTTTAAAAAATCCGAATAAAGAGGAGGAAAATTTAGAGCTTCTATTGAAAACGAAAACTCGTTCGAACTAATTGCTCATATGCTATGAAGAATGACTATTCTTGTGAATTATTCGATTCTTAAAAACATCAGCTGATAAAAATTTGATTTTAGACATAAATTACCAGATTGAGGACAAGTGCATTTAACATTATGATGCATGTCCGAAAAAGTGGTTCGATTTTGATACACACACAGAATAGAATCGTCCGTTTGAAAATCTCGACGTTGGAGCGAAGCGCATTCGAGAATTCTTAGGTCGATCATTCGAGCCACAGCTACAGAAAGAAAATTAGTTCCTTAAGGCACTTTACCGGTTGCATGAGTACGAGAGAATAGTAGATTGTGTTTCTAAATATTCACCAAATGCTTATATGTGATAATTTTTTGACCTTAAATACAGAAAAAATATAATTAAATATTGATTGAGCTTAAATTAGCGAAAAAAATTCAGTTGAAAAAAAACCTCTAGCTGTGTCCTTGGACTTGTGACCTGGCAAAATATTTTCTAGTGAGTTTCTCGTGAAAACGTTCCCAAGTATGCTCGCACACTGCGTGAGATTCTTCTCGTACTCTGTCGATCTATTGTAAATTTCACTAACAATTTGATTGATATTTAACATCGAATCAACATCGCCTGTGAAATTGTTGCTTATCAGGCACACTTTCATGCCTTTTTTATAAAGGTAAGAAAACTCGAAACTCGTTTCATCCGGTGACAAATCTTTTGGGATTTTTGTAATGAAACTTAGATGAGGAAATACGAAATTTTCACATGAAAACTCGTCAGGAGTTATAGTCATGAATTTTAGGGATTCATTTTGGAGCATCAGACTAATGAAACTTTCGCACCAGCCCGGATGATTTTCGCTCCTTGACCGTAGAATGCTGCGTTAGGATTGAGAAATCAAAAGAAAAACCTATTTAACGATTTATTATTTATAATTTCATGAAATTTTACCTAATATATTAACAAACGATTAAATTTTCATTAATAATTCATATTTTTCTCGTATTATTCTTCAACCAATCTATTCGATTTGATTAAAATGATTTTATACTTATTTGCGAATAAAGCTAAACGAATTATTTTTTATATTTTTATTGGATACTAACTCATCGAGTCTTTTAGAAATTCCATGAACGTTTAGAAATTGACAAACCAGGGCACTCAAATCATCGGGTTGTAATCCTTTTAATTTATGTCCGTAAATTCTATCGTCATTTAAAATAGAAATTTTCAATTCAGAATGATTCTCAGATGAACCGGGAGTTTGCATCGACATGACCAAAACGAAATTATTGTTGTTTATCAACCGAGTTATAAAAGGCCACGACATGAAGTCGACGAATTCCACGTCATCCAGAATTATACATTTTGGTTTTCTCAACTGGATAATGCAAGTTAAAAAAAATTTTTTTAAATTATTTGATATAAACAATTTTTTATTGCTAGTTCTTCAAATGTTTTGTCATTCTTTAAAAATATCTCTCATTTATGAATATTTCGACTAACGACCAACAATTTATTTTTATTTTTATAATTTACGACGATGTTTTTTTTTTATATTGGATGAGCTTCAAAATCTAAATAATTTGAAAGAATGTTCAATAAGTATATTTGAAATGTACCGATCGAAGAATTGCATCGAAAAGTTTAAGGGATTTGGCCAATCTGATTTCCTCATTTTCCGATTGATAATTTGATGACAAGGGGAATGCGATTCTCGATATAATGTTCATGTAGCAAAATTCATCTCGCAGTGCAACAGCACATAATTTTTCAGTCAAAAGCTTTTCACGTTCTTCTTCAGTTTTGCAATTTTCAGCGTCGAGTAACTACAAACAATTTGCTATCCAAATTATAAAGAAATTACTAGCTTACGATTCAAGTTGTGAATTGTTATGAAATACTTATAAAACTGAAAGAATAATATGTTTTTTTTTTTTTTTTCAATTTTAGCATCTCAAATGTTAGCATCTCACAAATAAACTCATTATAAAGTGGCATCAAGCATAGTTCTACAGTTCTTGATTAATTTTAACAATAGTTCCGCCGATTAAACTATTAAAATCGCGTTTTGAAAAAATGAGACGCTAACTTTGCAAATACATCGTAGCATCAAAATTGTTCCATAATTATTTGTTAATTGCGGATACTGACTTGCATGAGCAGGTTGTAAACAGTGGCGTAAGGTTTAGAGACCTTGCACTCATCGTGATACAATCTGCACACGGAAATTTGTCTAGATTCAGCAACTTTGGTAAATTCATCAAGAAGTCGTGATTTTCCAATTCTTTCGGTTCCCTGGATAATTGAAAAGAATTCAACGAAAACATTGGCATTTGACAAAAAATGTAATTAATTGCTATAAATCGAAATAAATCGAAAAAGCTGAAATCCGAAAAATTTTAAATTCAACCTCGACAAGAAGGGCAGAATAGGTTTTGTCCGACGCACAAATATCATCTAAGATGTCAGTAAAAATGTCCAATTCTTGAAAACGACCCAAAAGCGGATATACATAATCAGAATACGGCAAATTTTCAAGTTCTTCGTTCAATCTGAAAAGAATCTCCTTTAGGATATTTCATTTTTGTTTTCTTACAAAAATCATCGTTGAACAATATCACGGAAAAGTTTTCACGAATTTGAATACTTCTTACCCAATTCCATTAACAAATTGATACAAATGGCACTGGCCTAAACCCTTGAGTTCTTTTATTCCTAGAGAATAGAATTGATTTCGAGGCAAGCCACTGTAAATTATCGTGTCCAAATCGCAATTTATCTGCAATTTTTAATAATCTTAAAATAAAAAAATAAAATAAAAAAATTAATCTATAAGTTGTAAATAGAATGAAGACAATAAAAAATAAAATACCCTGTCATTGGAGATGAGTGCAATGTTATTTGCTTTTTCAATCGATCGACCGAACATCACGTAATTCATTCGTGCCAAATGGCCAATAATGCCGCAGTACAATATTCCTAAACATTAATAATTTTGCGCGTACAAGAATGAAATAAATAAGCTAAATAATCTGATTTTGATTGTCTCTCTAAATTGTACCTTACAAAAAATGTATCGAATGACTAGAAACGCTAAATATAAGCAAAATAAATCAATTAATTGATGTTTAATTATTCATTTTAAACAACCTGTAGAAATTCCAACAGATATTTCCCCAATTCCAGAAATATTCTTCAAACCTCGAACGCTAGATGCAGCGCAAAGTAATCCATTTTTGGTCCTACCACGAGAGCTGAACCCTGAACCAAAGACCATAACGAAATGAATTGCTTTCTCATGAATGTTAAGGGCATTCAAACAGCCCAAGTGATCGGTAACTATACTGTGAAAAGTTAAGATTGAATATAAATTATATTCGAAGATATATTTCTTGGTACAAAAGTAAAGGAGTAAACTTTTTTTATCGTTAGTGTAATTCATGGGAATCCGAAGAAAAATGTATTTTAACATTTAATAATAATCTTTGAGGCAAATAAAGGAATTTACCCATTCAATAATACGTAACATTCATCGACGAGAGTTAAAAGGTCGTAAACTGAACTATATCTGGATTCAAGATCCATAGCTATTACCATGACCCTCCGCTTTTCGGTCAACTGTTCGAGAGGAAAATCTTTCTCGATCTAAAAAGTAGCGAAATTATATTTGATTTTGAGCACCAAAACCTAAATGGCAAAAAACCGAGAGATTACCTGTTGAAGGACCGGTTTGATTGTAAAGCTTTTGAGATGGTTTCCAAGCTGTCTTCTTGAAGCTTCTGCCATTGAAAATCGTCCTGACGATCGCAAAAACGCATTTAAATATAATTTCGATCTGACCTCGTAATACAATTATACAATTATTATATAACTATTTCCGATTATAAACTATTTCCATGTCGTAAGTTTGAGATAAAAATCACCTGTAAATATTTTTCGTTCCAATTCTGAATTTTCCATCGACAAATTTAAATTGGGAATATTTTTATATTGTTGTCCGTGGGGATCTTTTTGAGGTATTTCAGATTTATGTTGAAAATTCTGGGGAAATTTATCGTTAACCAGCGACCCCTCCGTCTCTGGCTTTCCATCAAACTTTGATTTATATCCTGACGATCTGATAATCTTTTAACATATACATATATTTACGTCACTTGCTCTATAAGTAAAATGACATTTTCAAAGGCCGAAATATGCACTTTGCTAATTGACTCATGTTTTCATTATTTTCTCTAACCTTGACATGATTAGCATCCTGAAGTACGTACTCATAATTTTGTGGCGAAATATTGTCCCATGTACTTAATGCAACAATTAAATCTCCAGATGAACAATGGTCTTTTTTCATATTGCGAATTTCCACGACCGGATTTCCTACCAGTACAAAGTTTCGACTGTTTTCATTACCAATTACTGAGAAAATCACTGGTCCACTCGAAATTGCCATTTTCACTGTTAATTTTTAAACGTATTCATTAAATCTCTTACGCGGTCTACGTTTTTTGGTGCATTGTAACGATCAATGTGGACACAGATGTGTCCAACGCACTTTTCGCCCACTTGAGACCAAGTGTCATACCGGCTGATAAAAGCTCAAATAGGTTTCGACACAATTTCATTTTACTAGGATCTAGTTAAATTAAAGAAATGTATTCCCTCATTTCAAGGCCTAATAGAGAATAATTTTCTTCGACCTGAAAATTTTTATACATCATATAATATAACGAGCATGAAGTTAAATAAAAAATAGCACTCGTAATATTATTCACACCACGTTTATTGTATATTATTATTCAAGAATATTTATATGGGTTTGCGATCCTGAATTGGTTCGAAAATTCATGATTGACTTTTTTCCTCATACGTAGTCCAGTACTCGATTAAAAGTACCCAAGTAGCATTATTTATTATGGAAATTTAGTTAATTTAAAAAAAAAAAATGAGTAAAAAATGATAGTAGATTCGAGTAGACTTTTGTTCTGTGTGAAATAACTCATATTGACTGAATGCATTTTTAATTGTATGAATCATAATATGAAATTAGGTTGGGAGATAAAAAAAAAATTATTAATTAGAATTTAATCAATTTTTTTTGTATATTTTATTCTCTTTGTAATAATAATTTTGGTGCAAGATGACAAGAAAAAATACGTTGATTAAAACTCATTTTACCTTTAGGTAAGGATTTGGTTTCGTTAGCAAAATCCTTCAAGACTTGTTGAACGCGCAAAGCACACGCAATAACGGTGTCAATTGTTTTAGCAACAAATTTATCCTTCCTAATTTTCCACATGGCAAGAACTTCTTCAGCTTTTTTGTTAAAATGTATAAATTGGTAGAGTTGGGAATTATGTAGTTGAAACTTCAATTATTCGGACGTTTTGAAAAATTGTACCTGTTATGTTAACAATGTCACCCTCGAACGAGTAAATATTTTCGACCATGAGGCTCACGCAGAAATTTAAAATTGATCTGAAACCGTTGCTTCCACTATTTTCCGCATAATTATATTTCTCCCACAGGCGATTGAAACCTAAGATTGGTTGATTGTAACACGGATTAACTTTCTATTCACTTGTTTTTTTTTTTTTCAATTCAATATCTATTTCAGGGTATCATCAGGGTAAAAAGTCGATCAAAATAATTAAGTGAATAATTAATCGGATATTTCATGAAACGACATATTTTACCAGAAACATCAACGAGCAGTAAAACAACAACAAATTCATGAAAATTTTTCTTCGTTAAATCAAGTGCATAGATTAATTCGTCTGGAACGAAACTGGCCATTAGTCTCGTTCTCTTGTCAGTGAGATGAGTCTGCAATGCCTAAAATTATAGGCGCTTATTGACCATCAATAGATTACAACTTTTCAGCAAACTTTCATTTTTATAACCTGACGCAGAGAAATTTTTTCATTTGTGAACACAGGTCCGAAGAGTTCGGGGGTCCAAGGTAATTGTGGATCAGCATCAATACGTTTGCAGTGCAGGATTGATTGCCTTTCCCGCGACTTTTTCGAAGCCCATTTTTTTTTTTTCGTATTCGTACGATCTCGCATTTTTCTGTATATCAATACTTTAGCAAATCTCTGACAGTTTAAATGATCGTCATTTGTTCTTTAAATTGTAGCAATTTGTTTTTCTCTTTTTGATTTTTTCATGGTTGTCAAATCTTTATAATGGTTGTATATCAAATCGTTTAACACATAAATAAATTAATTGACGCCGTTATATGATTGCAAAATGTCCTTTAGTGAACTTTACTTGTATGAAAATTGAAATTTTTGGTGCTACCTTTGAGGCGAATCTCAATTTACAGTTCTCAGCGTTAATATTATCCGCAAACGGTGTAATTAGCATATTCTTCACTGACAAACGATTTCGTGTCGAATAGACCCCTAGTAAACCTTGCTAGCATGAAAATTGAAATTTTTTGGGCTAATTTTGCAGCGATTTTAAATTTCTACAATAGTTGCATGCAACATTAATTTAATTAATTAACGCTGCATTCGTTTTGCTGGATATCTTTTCAACAAAAAGAACAACTCATGACTATCCCATCCATCCTGGATGACCATCATGGATGAATACGAAGTTCCACGAATTCATATGTTCATCGACATTTTCTGGAGAATAATCCGTATCTTTGAATCTATTCTAACGCACGAACCCATATTTGGTTCCCAAAGAAATTCTCTACTAATTCACTGTATCGATTTTTTTTAAAACTTAATCTTGTGGTCCGCTACAGAAAAAATATTCTAAGTATAGCTTGGACAACCTTGATAAGCCTTCCTGCTTCAATTTTTTTTCAATTCTTATGCTGGCTATTTCATGCTATTGAAATGATTGATTTACTCACCGATTGATGTCTTGTTCCACCTCTCACGGACACGTCATCCAGTCGTCACGTGCAGCAAACCCCCTGGAGTATTGCATAGTTGAGATCCATTGCACGAGACCCTCACTCCATCATATTTCGCTTCTTTCCTTCCACTCAATGAAGGTGTACTCCATCATAACGATTGTTCAATATATTTATTCAATGTCAATCCCGCACAAATTATCTAATTAATCTCACGAATTAGTAAATTCACGCTCCTTTGGCTAATTAACACTTGAATTTATCACAATCCGCGCACTATGAACTTTGATTTCGAAAATTTTCACACCTAACGTTTGTGTTTAATCACAAAACTAGTATTGTATCCAAAACGAAATATCCGAAAAATGTATAGGTAAAGAGACTCGGTTTAAAATCTAAAGAAATGCCTACGTTGACAAACAAACTTGCGCGCGGTTAAGAGAATTTCGAAATTGAATGGAAAATCAATTAAAATTGAATTGTTTGTTTTTCGAGCTGAAAATCTTTTCATGGTGAAAGACATTAGGTTCATACAAAATTGAACGAATGTAGACCAATACTAAGTGACAGACAGTGTAACGACAGCTCTAACACATCTTCGTGGAGACCCGAGCATGCTCACGTTAGTGCCACGCGTGCGTGCGTGCTCGCCTTTTTCAATGTTAAGCAAAAGCAAGTTTCAAGAACCGTATATTGCTAAACATTGATGCAAGCGTACTTGTGTCGCGTTGCGCGGTGGGACAACAACCTCGACGACGACAGAGGTGGTCAGGTTGTGCCTGGACGTTGCATTGCTTACTTTCGGCTGCGACGGGCGAACCCAGACTTGCTACGATGCACGCGGGCACGCGAGCGTTTGCATGAATCTCAAAGTTGTGTTAGAAGGGTCACTATACTGTCTGTCACAAACTATCGAAACATTCGTCCTTTTTGTGTGAACAAATTTTCTTCGTAAATAAAATTTAAAATTTGACATCTTGGAAAAAAAAAATGTAATTACCATTACTAATTATTTTCGTGTATTATTTATGAAAATGAAAAAAGTAATTCCTATTCTCCAATTTTATCAAATAAAATTATCCATTATTTATTATTATTGTTTCATTTTTATTAAATAAAAAAAAATTGAATTATAGAAAAGATCCTATGGTTGTATAGTTATTTTTATTCGTTAAGGATTAAGAAGAATTCTACCTGTACTATAGGATATTTCGTTCAGTGAAATTTATCCGTATCGAGGAACGATGAAGCGTAGCGTTAAATTTACCGACCGACGCTCAAACCGCACTCTCCGCGCGTCGCCGGCAAGCGCCCGATTTGTACTAATAGCATTATCACGCTCTCTCGCTCACCCCACCGTCCCGCGCCCGCCCCACCAGTGGCGCTTCCCCGCTTCGCCCCTCGTGGCACGCCGGCACGGCGAACGTTCCCCCACTATGCAGCACGCTGAACCGCAGTAAGGATACGGGACTCACAAGAGCGCGTAGAACGTAAACAAACAAAACCACAGGCATACCACACAAGTTTACTTCGAACTATTCCATTTATTCCAATATACCGAAAAATAAATTCATCAAATAATAAAACTTCATCTGCACGTATTTTCATTATAATCAATCCAAAAATAAGTTTGAAAACTCTTATCGGTTGCTATTTGAATAACCAAAGCGGTAAGAATAATAACGACCGTAAGATTCACGAATAAATAAATAAATAATAATTTCAAATTACTACCGTAAGAGTACAGCGTACACTGGTATTTCGTAGCATTCCAGTAGTAGTACCGTGGTGGTATCTTGTACTTCATAGAACGGCGGATTATCTGGGTATTACCGAGTCATTTCTACTACCATACAACTTTACCGACGAAAATTTCACTAGGCAAATCTCTACAAGAGTAATTTTTTACCGCAAGAAAACTCTACTAAGCGTAATGTCTAGAAATCGTGGAAATTCTTTTACAACAAAAACCTCACAGATGGCAGCATTAGTAAAAATTCTTTTACAACAAAAACCTCACAGATGGCAGCATTAGTAAATACACTAATCAAACATCAGGCTGGTTATATTTTTTTTGTTGTATTTTCATTCGGTGTGTGAAAAGAATGTCATAATAAATTGAGAATTGCATGATAATCTGCATGCATGTGATAATAGATGTTACTTAATTCTATGAATAAGGAAAATCGTCCTTTTGCTCCAATAGAAGAATCGATTTGGAAGATAATTGCCTCCAAATTACAAACTTGACGATATCGCCAGTCATATTCTTACTTCAAGTAAATAATCGACGTAAATGACAACCAGAATATATTTCATAAATAAATCACGCTTCTCAGTTATAGCGAAAAATTCAAAATATTTTATTAAAGACATTAAAAATATATTTTATTTCTAATATATGATTAATACTATTTATCGTGTAATCATGTCACACGTAATTCATTTCCAACAACAGAGCAAAACACAAAACTTTCGTTCCGAACGGTTGATTTCGATTGGTTTGAGTTTTTAGCCCATTCGCTTTACCATTTTATGTTGCAACTCATCGTGACGAAGTTGGTTGATTGTTGGCGAGGTGAAGTGCGAGCTTATTTGCTCGCTTGAGGATAATATTTGTCTTTTTTTTAATAAGTAATAAGATACTTTTATTTTTACAATTAATCAATGCATAATTTACAAAATTTCTAGTATTTTCGTATTTTTTTCTTTATAATTTAAATAAATCTCGTTGATTGCGCAGACATTAATTTTTCTAACTCTGGCCAAAACACGAGTTGAGGACCAAGGTTATATTTGTATTTCGAGTTTATTTTGTGGGAGAGAATTCTGCACTGGAAACATAAACAAAAATCGTTTCATTTCGATACAATTGGCAAAATTGTGAATCTTGTAGGAAATTAGAAAAATTCTTCAAAAAGTTAGTCTCGTTGGAGAAAATAAGTTAATACGCGGTCATGAAAATTTTTTTTGTATAAAAAGACATGGAATTTTATTTACAATTTTAGCGTTTGAACCCTTCACAATGTCATGCCTCTAGGTTTTGCTTGGAATTTTTTGTTGTTGTTCTTGTTTTTTTTTTTTTAATTTTTTAGGAGCTTGAAACTCCCTTTAAAGTCGCATTTAATACTTACAATTGCGAGCCACAAGTACGAACCGAAAACAGGAAACAATCAAAAAATATGCTACTCCGTTGAATCCTGTTTCCGGTTCATAGCAGTTCTTTCAATCTTTTTTTTTTAACTTCTACAGTATCTTTTGAAATCAGTGACCGCAGCTGACGAGCGACTAAAAAAACATACATAGATACATATGAATAGAAGGCAGAAAATAGTTTCTAATTCAGATCGTAAGGATCGTATTTAATTTAAATTCCTGGTGGGTTTTTCATGTATTTGTGGTTTTTTTCGTTTCTGATAGTTATTGCGTTCGGATTTTGGATTATCCGAATGAAACTCCCTCTCAATGTTCAATCTCGTTGTCGATACGACTGCTACGAATTCCCGTTTTTCCCGTCCATGGATAAATGTCCGGACAAGGCTGGCACGTCTTCATGTATCTCACTCCACTTTTGTGCCATAAATTGCACACTTTCGCGTTGTTACACTTTTTCGGCCTGTCCTGTAATTGCGAAAATAAAAACAAAAAGTATTAGCTCAATTCAGCATTGAAATTTTGTCAATAAATAAAACACCATGAAAAATTCTCGTGGTATTTATGGACGGTTTGGAAAAATACTATTAGTTTGGAACTTTGCGATCCAAACCAGAGTCATTTAATTAAAAAAAAAAAACGATTGAAAACAGTTTCCATATTTTTTGCAAGTATATAAAGTTAGATATTCTCACGGCTTAGCCCACCGCAAGAAATATCATTGTTTATGCAACTGTGATATTAATAATAATTAAAAACTAATTTATCAAAATTAAGTATTTTTTAGTTTTTAAATTTATATGGTTAGTTTTTCGATTATATTCCTTTAGTTTTTAAATTTATATCCCAGCGACCATTCATTCTCTTTGTTTTCCAATGATCTCCAAATTGGCAATTTCATGTTTTTACGTTATCTACATTTTTTAATTGCCGGTGATTTTTTAAAGTTGAACTTGGAATAAAACTTTCGAATATTCTTTTGGCATTTCCGTAAAAAACTATTTGTCGGTGTTTTATACAGTCAAAAATTTGGTGTAAAAAAATAATATTCTTACGGGATAATTGCAGCCGAAAGGCTCAAAACTGTTGAGATGATCAACGGGTGTTGGATTCCTAACCCATTGGAGTGCCTGCCAATTAGTGACGACCCAAACATCATCCATGGCAACAATAGTGTCCAAGAAAGATATGAAACCTTCTTTGTGGTGAGGTTGGGTGAACCAAGCAGCGTGATAGAAAAGACCGAAGGGTGCTCTGTAAGAAAACATTTTTTTTTTTTAATTCGGTGTGCTAATTTCAACGTTTTTACTAATTAGTGTACGTAATTAGTGTTCTTATTCTACTAAGATTTATGGGCCACAAGGGCAAGGGTTAAGTCTGCTGGATGTTGGGTCAGTAAATAATAGGATAATGAATGAATTAATGACCTGTTGGTGGTGTAGTGCCTTTCGAAATTTTTGATTAACATTTTGTAGACGCCATCGGAGGTCGGTGGTGTACTGCAAGCATCGCCCATGGAACATCTTCCTCCGTTCAGGTCCTGCCACATGACCATTGGAACTTCCCAGAGTCCTGGATAAGATCTCGTTGGACATGGAGGAATCATGCAATCGTGGAACAATTTGTAATCCAAAGTGTACGGCCAGCTTGGTGGTCGATTTTCATAGATCGGCATCGACGAATCGTAAGTGAAATTGGTGTCCCATAGCATTTTGAACATATTGTTACCGCCAACGGATAGGAAAGGCGCTCTCATTCCTCTCACATCTTCCAATTTGACGCCTCCATAAGCAGCCAAAATCTCACGTTGTCCAGCAATTTCACTGGCCCATTTTCTCGGTGAGAATTGTTCACCGAAACTGTGCCTGATTTTTTTTTTTTTTTTTCAATTTAACGAACCATTAGCATCGAAACTTTAAATATTTATTTTCAACGATTGGACTTGAAAATCGAATTTTCTCATCATTAATCAATGAATCCAAGAATCTTTACTTTTTAACCACAACAAACCTGTCAAAGTTCAATCGTTGAAAATTTGAATTACAATAGAAACATTAAAACGAGATCTCAAAGAGCGAGCACGAAGCGTACAAAAAATCCATGAAGCATGAGTCGAAAAAGAACGATGGAAATGTTCGATAGAGAAAAGCAATGAATAAATTAGTTTTTACGTAAACGAAAAATTACATTTAAATACGTACTTAAGCTTGAAGGTATGCGTGAAAATGATTAATCGATTGATTATAAGATTTTTCATAAAAATAAATACGATCGTAGAAAATCTTCCAACTGCTTTTTTTGCAAAACCAATTTGAAAAATGCCTCGATTTTTTTTTTTTTTTTAACAAATTGAAATAAATTTAGAAGTTGAAAATAAAAACCAATAAATTTTGGGGACTCGTGTGTACTTACGAAACCGTGTGGGAGGCAATTTCATGACCGGTTGCATAGAGATTTTGTACTTGGCTGTAATCGGTCCATTCGTGGGACACGTAGAACGTTGCAGAGATGGGACAGCCGTTTGGGTTTTTACGTCCCTTTTCAAAGAGATCGGCATACAGGCCCTTGTTCAGATCGTTTACGGAATCGTCGAACGTTAAAAGTACGATTTGCGGGATCTCCTCCGGTAAATAATCACCTGTTTTTTTATGGAAAAGGATAAGGAAGATTCGAGTTGGTTACAAAGGACGTGTGAAGGCAGAGGAATTTCGATCCCGGTGTATTTTTGTGCCCATCGTGTGTATATTTGGTTTTTTGAATTTTTTAATTATTTTTGTATAAGTGTTTCGATCGATCGTGATTTGGGGATTAATGTGTAAAAATTTCGAGTGTTTCGTGGTCGTCGAACGCGGTTGGAATGGGCGATGAGGTGAGGTGGCGTATTGCGAAATTATATGTATTTTGTGTGCAGAGGATAGAATGAGAAAGAATGACATTTAGAGAACGAGAGAAAAGGAGAAAATGAGAGAAAAAAAAAACAAAAATCCTGTTAGTACTCAGCATTAGTAATATGTGATGCAGAGGCCGTTGCATGACACGTCGAACTGGCAACGTTATTTTTATATTAATAAAAATAGCGACGAAGAATAAAGAGGAAAAATTACACAGAACTTGATCAGATAATCCTTGTATAATCAGCCATGTTTGCAATGATAGAAAACGAATTGCGATGCATGAATTGGAACAAAATTAATGCGCATAAATGTGCTCAAACTCTCGCTGTATCGATCTCCATATTTTGAACGTATTGAGATCGACTTACGAGACTGTATGAGACGCGAGCTCGTGTCCATCAGCGTACAAATTTTGTACCTGACTGTAATCGGTCCATTCGTGTGACACATAGAAAGTCGAACTGATAGGACAACTGTTTGGATTTTTTCTATCTTTTTCGAACAAATCCTCGTACAGCTTTTTGTTAAGGTCGTTTACAGCATCGTCGAACGTCAGTAGAACTATTTGAGGTGTTTTTTCCACGGGTATCCCACCTGAGATTTTGTAGCATCGACAAGTTTTTTTATTTTTATTATTCTTCACTAGGCATCGATCGTACATCATGTAAAATTGTCTAGAATTAAGTCCGTACTATTTTTTCAATGATTTACTAATTCAATTTTATTTTATTTTGTAATTTAATCACGTTTATTATTTTGTAAATGTTTTCCAAGAAAACCGTACAATGACTAAAATGGAAATCCAAAATGATAAAAATTTTTTTGAAATTATTTTTCAACAAACGTAAGTACAAGTTTCGACATATTTTGAAAAAAAAAATTTTTGCGGAACTTTGTCAAGAGATATTAACCAGATATAAAATCGCTACAATCTCGCAGTGAAATTATTTATTGGATAACTTAAGACAAGAGAACGAACTAAGCTCGGGTGGGAAGCAATAAAACATTCAATTGATCATTAACGTTCGATTTCAGAATGGCTGCGAACAATTTTTAAAGTCAACAGTTTAAAATCTAATAAACTGCCTCGTTATTCTTTGGACGGTGTACGTAATCAGTTGCAATTGTCCAAAGATGAAAATAGTCTCACAGGGACACCGAATTTAGCGAAGACTAACAATCTTATGTTTTCTATTTTGTAGTTCGCACTAGTTTGACAATGTTCGATTCCATTGAAATTGAACTTCCGGTTGATCTTGGAACGTTTGCTTTCGTTCTTTATTGTCGATGCACGTGACTCGAGACTTTAAACATCAAACACGCGTGCCTAACAGTCGAAATGCATTCTTGAAGTACATGGTGTCCCAAATGTTAGCCACACGAAAACATTACAAAATTTTACGAGTTAACAACTTTTTGTACTTTTCAAAACCAAACGTTAGTTTGGCTGCATAAATTTAAATAATTCTCCAACCCTTTGAGTCATACATTTTTCCTTCCGTGCTACTGACTAGAAATTTGGTACTCGGCGATTACTAGAGTCGCTGATTACGAATCTGATTTCAAAATTAAAAAATCCAAAACTCATTGTTTCTTTATTTTTTAAAACAAAAACCGCCGTGCGAAAAAATTTGTCAAAATTCAGTAAAGTTCGTTGGATTATATTGAGTTTGTGAAAAAATAGCGATTCCTATATTCTTAGTAGTTTCGTAGAAAATAATTTTTTATCATGAAAAAGTAAGGAATTTGACTATTTATTCATATGTGGTGTTTGTGCAATAAACAAACCATGGTTGATTTTTTTTTTCATTCATAAATATCCCGAAAACTATGTAGAATAAAAAAAATATGGTATTGTCAAAATAATAGTTTTATGATAAAAAAAACTGCAAAAAGAAATAGATGGGGCGACGTAAATCCCACCATAGCTCAGAGTCATCAGTGCATTGAAAATCTGAGAGCATTTCTCTTCAGAATTCCACGATTTATCAACCCTTCGAATACTGGACATAACTTTCGGGACATCCTTTATAGACACGTGTATATACGTGCTAAAAAAAAAAAAAAAAACACACGCGTCGTGAATCGAAATGAGCGTTTGGTCTGTGTTGGCAGAGGTACGATCTCGCTGACCGGGCGAAACGCGGATCTGTTTCACTTTCGAACGGCCGTCGAGCGTAATGCGTATGTAACGTTAGAATCGGTGAAAGTATATCTCTCACAACGTAGCGAGCCTTATATTCTGACCGAGTTCGATTCGGTTGATAAATTCGATCGTTAAAAATCAACATTCGGGAACCGCCCATTTGATACAAATTACATCACGATATTCGCCGGTCTATAAGCGACGCGTACACCGGGCGATATTTGAGGTCAGCCTTCAAGCTGTTTTTAAACGAAAGTGCAAACGAGCAAAGACACTAAATTTCATAAAAGCACGAGAAATGTGAGGAAAATATTAATAATATTATTGAAACGGATGAAAGACACGGAGCGATGTCGTCGATGCGTGACGTCACGATTTACTAGGAATTTCTGCGGTTTCAAATTTCCGACTCTCGAAAAATAAGTGCGAATATAAATATATATACACATATATACATCGAACATTAAAAACCGGGTATTTTGTAACAATCTCGTTCCGAACTTCCTTCTACAGTTGAGATAAACACTGGACCATTGAATTTATAGCAGGCCCGCTTGTGCGCGTGTGTTTTGCTCATTGACGCAAATATTACGCCATTGATCGTAAAAAAGAAAAAATCTCCCGTCAAGAATTCGACGCGTGTGGACCTATGACGATTTTTCATATTCATGTGTTTTACGAATTTGATATTTTTCCATTTAGTTCCTATCTGGCCTCATCAACTATCTACAGAATATTTCACAAAATTTTTTTTAGCCACCAAGTTTTTCTTGACTCAATCAGAAATTACGATGAAAACTTTGTGACGATTATTTTATTTAATAAAATAATAGTTTGGCATGTATTTTTATTAAAAATTTTGAAATAAATTATGAAAATTGTCAGGGAAATGATCATCACAGTGTAAAATCGCAAATCTTCGATAATAAAATATTAATCAAACTTATTCTCGAAGATAGATTGGGAAAAATAGTTTTTTTGTTGATATTATTAAATTAATATCTTACCGGGAATATCGGCGCCGCCGCAATTGCAATCCGGAAGTAGACAAACGTCCTTGCGACACTTGGCTGCAGGTTTGTCGACAGTTGGAGTTGGATAAATTGGTCCAGGTCTGACAGGTGGATATCTGTAGATGTCTACGTATTCTTGGGCTTTGGATACGATTGCCGTTGATGGTTTGAGCGTTGGACGCAATCGTCTGAATCATGGAAAACGTGAAATGAGTATAAGCATACGTAATAAAAAAAAAAACTACTTTATAATGAGTAAATAATGTCAGTAATGATAGGCAGAATGGAGTAGTGAATGATGTCAAAAAAAAAAGAAATAAAATTAGTGATTGTTATAATTTGTAAGACAATAATAATTAGTGATTATTGACAGTGATTAAAGTTTCAAAATAAAACATTATTTTCCGATGATTTACAGCTTTTACAAAAAAGTTTATCGGTCACAATACATTGGTATAGTTTCAAATAAAATTTGTATCAAATTCGATAATAATATCGGAGACATTTTCGCAGCAGAGAGAACTATCGTAATTAATATTAATATCTCGGCATTTGAACAGTAATTATATTCGAATAACAATAAATTTCGGATTTTTGCATCTTCCAAAAATGTACAAACTCTTTTATTTGAAAAGACACAAATAATGTAAAAAAAAAGCAATAAAATTACTGATTGCGGTAATTTAAAAAACGATAATAAATAGTGAGTTGAGTTTCGAAGTAAATCATAATTTCTCAATCACTCAGAGCTTCTAAAGCAAAGTTCTTCGATCACGATACACCGATTTGATGTCAAAAAACAAAATCTCTCAAAAACGATAAGAAGGTCAGTGAGATTTTATCAGCAAAAGAAACTAATCAATTGAAATATCAACATTTGGATAGTAATTGGATTCTAATAAAGACAAATTTCAAATTTTTTCATTCTGTAAACCTTCGCAGACTCTTTTATTTGAATATAAATATATACGAACGTTTCGTGTGTATTTATGGAGAAAGAGAAGCAATTAAAGTACGAAAATACAGTTCCTATCTCCACGTCGTAATAAACATTGATGTGGTATAATAAATCTACAACAAGTTGTGTTGAACAAAGCTAAAACATGAAAGAACGTTGTGCAGATTGGAAAATAAGAGGATTAATGACTACTTTGGCACGTACATACTATATGATTTCTGGACATTTGCGATTTTACTTGATAATATCACTGTACATATGCATAGACGTTCATACGATGAAGTATTTAACTTACGGTGGTGCAGTGCCACGGTTAACTTGTGGTCGGCCTCGGCTGTAGAAAAATACAAATAAAACGAAACCAAATGAAAAATCCAATCATATATTTACATATATATATATTTGGACACATGGGATGAAAATAATTCTTGGTTTTAGGGGCGCGCATAAATCGCTTCCGGCTATGTCGAACGAAAGCGAACATACGCGTATGTTTCACGTGTTTTTCCAGATCAAGTGAAAGCTGGCAAATATAAATAAAAAAAGGGCGAGAGCTTCGACAATTCCGCATGGTCTCTCGAGCACATTAAAACTCGAGTCCAAGATCCGATGTTTGTATACACGTTGAAAAAATTGTTTTCGATTATTCTTGGCTTTTATTTATATCGTTTATAATCCTCGACTGGCTCCGGGGAATTTTTCAGTTTAAACGTTCGATTTTTTAAGCTTTCAAGTAAAAATGATTTTCAATCATTCGAACGAGATTCATGAAGTGATTTTCGGTGAAATTGCAAATTCATCTGAATGATTTTTTTTCATAATTTACTTACTTTTGAACGGTCACGGTGTACGGACGAATTGTCGTTGTTGGTGGTGGTGGCGGCTTCGTTGTCGTCGTCAATGGAACATAAGTGTCGACAATTGCATTAGGAGTCGTCACGTGAACCACTGGATGACTTAGCCCATTTGTTCTGTGTCATAATTGTTGATACAGAGGAATTAAAATATTTTCATTTAAAATCGACTTAAATTAATAATTGAGCCAAATAATTCATCAGCTGCTGCCAAATTTTGTTACAAAATTATTTTATCATTTCCCATGGAACAAATAATTTTTAATTAACTGAAGGTGTTAAGTTTTGATGATAGTTGTATGTAAAGTTTGATACAATATTCAAATGAATTGACGGTACATTCGTGTTACTGGATGTCATATCAAAATTGAAAAATATTAATGACAATAGATTTACTTTAAAAATGTATAAATATATGTTGACAATCTCTTTCGAACCAAAATAAGCAGAAACAATAAGAATTTAGAAATAAAAACGAATAAACAATTCGTGAGTTAACGAATTCAATTATTGAACTAACTAGTGACTAGTGTGAAGAATAAAAAAAAATCAATTTGCCTCAATGATCTTGTAAAAATCTTACCTCAAAGATTGTTGTCCATCAGAAATTCGGAATTTGTTTTTCAAAGGCTACAAAAATAAGTAAATAATTGTGAATTTGATAACATAAGAAAATCTATAGATCTTTATGACACATACAAAAATCTCAGAATGAAGGATCATACCTGGTTGTCGTAAATATCATAATCGGAGACTGTGACTTCCGGATTGAGATTATATTTATCGGCATCGTTAACTGTCACCTTTTTCGGTTTTGGACTGTACTGATTCGAGTTTGGTGTTACTTCGGCGATACGAACGTTTTGTTGTTGATGTTGATGGTGGTGAATTTGTGGTTGTTGTTGATGTTGAATTTGGACAGTTCGGTTGACCGTGTATTGGGCATAATCTGTAAGCCATTCAAATCATTATCATTCTTTATTTATTTAATTATCGTTCTGTATTGGGCTTCGAATAAAATTATCGTACAAGAGTGTGGAGGGTAAAAATAAAACATTTATAAGGTCCGGATAACTCGTTGTTGTTGTTGAATTGGTCAGAATGTTTAATTTTGTTATTTGACTCACCGTCGTCCTTGTAAATTACATCATCGTCGTAGATCGTGTAGTAAGGATAACTCTGATCGGGGTCGCTGTAGTAAGATTTGGAAATTGGTGCTGATGTGGACACAGTAGTTTTTGCGGTTCTGGGCGATTCCGACGAGATACTCCTTTCGATTGATTACGAATCGAAGAAAAAAATAATTAAAAAGACACGTAAGCGACTGCTTTAAAAATATAATAATAATAATAATAATAAAACGAGAAAACCAAACAATCTTTCGAGTTTACCTGTAATGGCTTTCGGTCTGTCCCCGTGAGTTGACGAGGCTGTCTTTTTCTCGTTCCTGCAAAAAGAATCGATTCAACAATGATTATCTGATGAAATTCGAAGCTCAATTGTATCCATAAAGTTTAAAGGCTTTATGGTCTAAAAAGAATAAATACACACATCTACGAAAGTAATAGAAAAGAGTGCAAGCATTAGGTAGCGTGATAAATACAGAGTAACAGATCAACGAATAGTATTACATAAGATAGGTATAGTAGTAACGAAAGTTGTGGTTTAAAGGGTAACAGGGTATGAGAAAATCTAATGAAGCTCAAATCAACATAATCGGCCCACGCGTCCAAGACCGTATAGTGTCTTTTCAAAGGTATTTTTTGTACTGTTCTTGTTTTTTGTCTTTTTGTTTTTCATCACACAGTATCAACGATATTTAATATCACCAACAGCATCACTGGATGACGAATCACGTCGTTAGTCTCGATTTGCACACATAGCAACTTTATACCACACTACCGAGTTAACGCTTTTCGATAGTTATTTTAAAAGAGACGAGTTTTCGTAGTAGAGGATGGAAGCAATATAGAGAGATAAGGAGAGAGTGAGAGAGCACCGATAGGAATGCGAGTCAGAATTAGCCAAGGCTCTCTTTGTCTTTCTCTCTAAGACGAGCGAGTTCACGTCGTCGTATTATCTTTAGTCACTCTGTCTCGACCGTTTCTTCGCCTCGTTTTTCTGTCTTTTGTGGCATTTAATTGTCTTTTTTTTTCTTCCGCATCGCATCATTACTCAAAATATATATTTTTTTAACATCCACAGGATACTCGTGACATAGGCTCAGCCAAAGAAAAACCTGTGGAGAGTTCTTCTCGTTTTATTAACTTTTTCTTTTGGTCTTCAACGATCTGAGTCGCTTATGCCAAGTCCTTGGACGGTATAAATATACGTAAATATATGTACGCACACGTGGGTGCGTATATCAAGAATTTATCTTGTATTTTTTTTTTTTTTTTTATCATAAGGCATTAAAAGCATTTTTCGATATTTTTATGTTTTTTTTTTTTTTTTTTTTTTTTTTCAATTTTTTTTTTTAATCCAGTGACGTCGGGGGAAGTCGGGGCCGATGTTTACCAAGACAGGTCGCACAGTTGCTTGATAGTTGAGGACTTACGGGTCTCGAAGTTCTTCCGATTTGCTCCTTCGTCTTGTGCTGCGATTGTCCTCTGACGAATGAACGTTGACGACCTCGATCGCCGATCGAGCCAACATTCGAGCTTGGTATTTCATTTCCTTCCGTGTCGTTGGTATCAAATCCACTGGAAGTCGAGAATACTTCTGGAAGTTGACCTGAGGCGGGTTGTGCCGATTCAATAGAAACGTCATTTTTCGTTGAGCCTTCGGGACTAGCGCTGCTCGTGCTGGTGCTTGTTGTTGTCGTCGTTGTGACCATCGTTGTTGTTGTTTTCACACTGTTAAGATCCTTGTCCGCTGTCGAAGAAACTTTTCCTCTTTCGTTGCCATCGGGGATTTCCTGCCCCTTCAAAGTCGAGGAATGCTGATCGAGGACTTGCCCGTTTTTGAAAATTGTCTCATCCTGGATGGGGTCGTTGCGCCGTTTTAACGTTTGCCCGGATGACCTTGCCGATTCTGAAGCCAAGGAAAGTTCTCGTTGCACCGATGGAATGTAATATTTTTTCTCCTGCTGGTTACCCTTCGAGGAATTCAGTGGAATTGGATTGACTGGAACTTTTCGAGTTTTGACGTAATTGAAGCGCTGTGTTCCTGTTAATTCAGGGCTTTCGGTTGAATAACGTTGCGGTATAGTGACCGCGTAATATTTTCGATTTTCTGGATCTTCGTAAGACGCTTTTCGCCCAGACAATGAGTCGAATGTGAACACTCGATTTTCGGAAATGGAGGTCGATTTTTCTGTCACTCGCGACTGGAAACCCGTTGGAATAATATTTTCACTCGTTCGTTGACGCGGCGATGACGGATTTACGGATACCTCCAGGTTCCTTGACTCTCCTCTTTCATGCTGGATGACCGCGACATCTGCACGATTGGAACTTGGACTCGTGTAAGCGGCCGTCACCCCGGAAACCTCTTTTTCATCGGACTCCAAGTCTTGACGATCAGAGCGCAAACGTTTGACCATAAAACCACGTCCGGCTGGACCAGGACTCACGGATACTTCGTTTTTCTCCAGTTCCTCGGTCGATCTTAACCAGGAGGGAGATGAAGATTGAAAAGTATCAGTTCTCGAGCGTTGCTGATTCGAGTTCCTCGAGCTTGAGTGACTCGAAAATTCCTCTTTTTCGGTAGAATCACTAGGGTTTTGTGAAAGTTCGGAAGAACCGGTTGTTCGTTGACGAGTCGATGACGGGGTGACAGAAATCTCATTCCTCTCGAACTCCTCGGTGGAGCGTTGCCATTGCGAGGCTAATGAGGTCGGCCAAGTGAACGAAGCTTGCTCTGTTCTTGAACGTGGTTGTTGCAGGGTAGATCGAGACGAGCTTGTCGGGACGACAAATGCGCTGGATCTCGTCTGGGCCTCGTCGGGACTGAAAGACTGTTGGTATAACGTCGACGGGAAAGTTGGAGAAGTTTGCCCAACGGATTCGCGTCTTTGGGTAGCCTTGATTCCATTCGAAACATCCGTGGCTCCTTGTCGAAGGATCATCGTTGTAGCTGTCGTACTCGGCAAGTTAGAATTAATGTTATTCGTCGAAGTTCCATCCTCCCTTCCACCATCGGACTCGCTATGTTCGTTCGATAACGAAATAACCTGTTGAGGAACTTTCAACGATATTTGTTCGATCGTAGGAGCTTGAGTTCTCTTGTCAACGCGATCGCGTCTCGTCGCAGCCTCATTGATATTATAATCGCTCGTAGAAACGTAGTCTTGTCGTGGCGTCACTGAGACCAATGACGACGACGACAAAGTCGACGATGATGATGATGATGATGACGAGGTTGGTGGATGACTTACTGAAATAATATTACGCCTGAGGCCATCACGATCACGCTGAACTTGGCCGATGGTCGATGGTTGACCACGGTATACACGCTGCTGACGATCACTCTCGATCTCCGTCGCTGGCTCGTACTCATCCACCTCCTCGTACGTCCTCTGCTGATGTTGTCTCTGTCGCGATTGCTGTCTCTCCGTTGTCTGAGACACTGGAGGCGATGATGACGTCACCGTTACTTGGGACTGTTGTCTCTGAATCGGTTGACGCTGGTGATGTCTGTTTTGGTGATGTTGCTGCTGATGGTACAGTTCTACCGATTCAGATTTTCCGGATCTGTCAGAAACAACGTTACAAAATAACGAAAAATTATAATCGTGACATCGTCCACACTCGAGTCCTCCCTTTGTCAACTCGACGAAACTGCAATTATTCCCTTTTGTCAGTATTTTCTCCATCATCACTCTTAACGCTGCTGACAGACACCGCAAGCGCACAGAGTCGAGATTATTCACGAAGCGCTCAGTTGGGTATGGAGAAATTGACAAACAGGATAACACTGAGTTGACAAACGGAAAATTCGACTGTAATAAATAAAAAATACCAGTATTTCACTCCGAAATGTTTAATATTTTGCAAATTCGATTCGTTAACACAGATTCCAGATCACCGTTGTGCATTCCACGTAGGTTACTGCTTTTTTATATTGCTTATGAATTACGAAGTCCTCTTTTACTGTTACCCGAGAACCCTACAATTTTCACACCATAAAATTACTTAATTTTACTGAAGAAGAAAATTTAACAACATTTTACGACTTTTTAATCTTAGTCTTTCGTATTGAAGATGCCTGTTGGAACGTTTTATTGTGCAAATTCTGGTTACGGTCAATTAGTCTGTTAAGTAGGCCATTGTTGATATATTGGAAACCTGTACAGGTTGAGAGTTCCTACTAATTGGCTTAATACAAAACTTATTTATTAAGTTTATTATTTATTAATTTTTTGCCTTTCAGCTTCGTAGTCGAAAAGAGAGGGGATCTGTTGAGAAACTGTTACAATATGTTCTATACATGAATGTGATCGTACACAATACACTTTGTAATGAGTACTCGAGAGTTTGCCTGCTTACTTAACTACCGGTGCAACAGGCCCAGTTACAGGATGGAAGGGACTTGCACAACGGGACTCACCATCGCTCTCTATCGCTCTTGATCCGGGCCCACCTTGCCCGATTCGGTGTTGTGTCACGTCGGCTAAGAGAAAGAACCTCATTCCAGAACTCGTGATATAAAATAACTCCTGAGATAGGAAATCTACTAAACTGAGAAATCGATCGAAACCTCTCACGATTTTCACACTCCCATGTAATTATAAATATTTAATTCGACTCACGTTTTATTTTTATTTTATCGTGTTAGAATCGTAATGAAAAGCACCGGAGTTTGGAAATCATTGTACATTTGAAATTTACCCTTTCTCGTTATTTTTATCCCGATCTATTGATTTTTTTAAATCAGTTTTCAATATAGTGAACTATTGTTCTCCGCTGGACATAGTGATTGAAACAAAATAAATTCAAGATAACCCGACAAAAAAAAGTGTCTCTTGAATTTTTTTGTTTTTCATGAAAAAGATGCTTCTATATTTGTAAAATGATTTCATAAGTATATTTTCGAGAGAATTTCGTAATTTTCTCGTTATGATAAAAAGTTATTGAAATAACAGAGTTTCAGATATACCGACAGGAGTCCTTGAAAATTAAAAAAATTATTACTTTGCCGGTGACCATGATTTTTTAGAGCTGTCTTATCTAAAATGAAAAAATCCAAAAGATTTATGTGACATCTCAGCAAACGTATAACGACGGATTTTTCAAAACATTCTTTACATAATAAGTGGCGAACGCAGTAGAAGCAGTGGTTTTCTGTGAAAATGACACTCGTTTTTTGTTTGTAAATCAAAACCTATGCAAAAAACTGCTTGTGTTGATATATTGCTAAATTTTTTGTGATTTTTTCATTTTAGATAAATCGAACTCGATAAATCTTGGTCAGCACCAGAGCGTTATTTTTTTTTTTTTTTTTTCCGAGGAGTCCAATCATAATAACCGTAACTTTGTTATTTCAACACTTTTTATTTGGAAAAAATTAATAGAATACTTACGATGTGAAGTAGGCATGATCGCTTAATTTGACAACGTAAATAACTTCTGTTAAGTTTTCTTATAAAGTAAGAATTTTCGCATTCCTCACGTCCGTCGAATTGATTCATAATTTTTTTTTTTATTGACACCTAAAACTCGTGTGCTATCGAAGGTAAATAACAAAAGGAAAGTTTTATCATTCGGACTGCACGCCTTGGAATATCCCAATAATGAGAATAATTATTACCGATTCCGCAATGGAAATAACTGGATATTATAATCACTGCACCGTAGAGAAATATTTCGTAGGACTTTCAATTTACATCAGTGTCTCCCGAGTATACTGAACTATGGGGGGAGGGGGGGGGCTTCATAGCCCAGTGGCGTCGTTGACGCTGGGAAAATAATGGATAATGCGGCGAGACCGAATACGTGTATTTTATATTTTCATTCGGTAGCTCCGAGTCACGAGTAAGATTGAGCAATTTCAATGCTGTGCGATGAGCAAATAACTTTTTGGCGTAATTATTATGATTATCATTTATTGTATGGGCATTTAAAAATGAATTTCTTATTTATATATTTTCTAAACTATTTTGAAATTTAAATCTATAACAAATACAGAAAATAGTTTGCCAAACGAAACATTCGCAATAGTTTAAAAATAAACAACGCCAGACTTGACATTTTATTTCACTGATTCGACGAATAATTTGTACGTTTTTTAATTGCGGAATTTACTGCTTGACTTACACGGCTTCAATGAATTCTAATTATTTCATTTAATTGGATCGTCTAATTGTTGCACTTTTTCACCCAACACTACTTCAATTATTTTTCCAATTGTTGTACGATCAACTGTATTTTAACTCGAGCTATATTTTGTATGTAAATATAAGTGATATTATGTCTTTACTAATGCGTAACAACGCGAAAACGAGGGTAATGTAATTTATGTAATTTTATTACGCAGCGAAGTAAGAAAAAAAAAATTATTTACTACGCCCCATGATGAAGTTTTTTTATTTTATAATTAATGATGCGTAATATAATTTGGTAATTTTGGGATTCCCGTGGTACACGATATTGTCAGATTTACCTGAATGGCAAAGTCTCACGCTTCGAACACATTATCTAATAGCAGTGTAATTATCCATTGTTTATCTCACCTTTCCAACAGGGCATCGTCTTCCACGGTCTCTTTGGCGATACTGCCACCACTGAGGCATCCAACGTTACGTGGCCAATCACAAGTCTGTAGCTCATGGCTATTGGAGAAAAAAAAACGAAAGAGAAAAACAAACCACTTCAGTATCTTAGAAATCAATTGTTTTTATGCATTTTTATATTTAATAAATGTTTAATCAATTATTACCTGCTCCCCAAAGCATTAAAAACAGTACCGACTGATGATTCTGATTATCATTGATATTTTTTTCATGTTAACTCTAATCATATTGTTTGTTTTTTGAAAACGAGATTTTGTTTAAAAAAAGTCAACCATTACGACATTTTTGTCATTCTACATTTATGTATTTTCTTGACATTTCAAATTGACTTTTAAAAGGATGAAAATCGAATTATTATTCAACAATATTTTTTTCATCGTAATCAACAACATAATTGGTTTTTTTTGTTTTTTTTTTTATTTTTTCGATATAATTCGTTGTCAATTTTTTTCATTTATTTTTTTTTGTCGTCTTTAGTTGTATATTTACTATATTTTCTGTCAAATTCAGTCTCCTGACATCGATCTTTGTCAATCAAATAACGATTTGCATATTTAATCATTATTCGATCACAAAATCGACATGGCCTTTCGATTGAATTCTTCTGAATCAACGCACATATTGGTCTAAACGATTTTCTAATAGCCCTAGAGCTATCTTCGTCTAGCACGATTGTCGCCTCCAGGCTTTTACGTCAAATGGTAATACGATCGAGAGAAATCACCATATTTACGTAAACATTACGATACTTTTGACGGTCAATCTAACTCACTGTCATAATCGCAAAAATGTTTCTTTCGTCTCTTGTACGACTCTGCATAACGCAATTATCACATTTTGGCGTAATATGCAAATCACCAATTTGATCTTTTTGCGAAACCTAACCCTGTTTTTCTTGTGTCTAACGAAACTCTGTGTAGAGCCCGAGAGGGGTCGAAAGAGAGAGAGAGAGAAAGAGAAAAACTTTCTTCTCGTCAAAGTTCACTCTGTTGTTACTGTTTCAAAAAATGACTTTTTTTAAATTTCAGACAAATTTTCAAATAATTCAACTTTCGAATCGATCATTCCAATAAAATAAAATGAGAAACAAAAGAAATTATTGTGCTTTTATTCCTAAAGATGTGATTAAAAAAAAACGCAATTTTTTGCTTCTTTTCGTCAATTGATTCATCATTATGGATTTGACACATTTTTTATTGTTTATGTCAATTTAAAATTTCGGCATTTTATTATTTTTGGGAACCAAATGGAGAGGAGCCTCGGAGGAAGAAGCGATTTTATTCTCCATTCAAAATGCTGTCACTTATTAGTCCAAAAATTGACATAATGGATCGATTGTTCACATATTTACATCCAATTGATATGAGCAGCTTGAGAATTTTTCGATCTCGTAAAATTTATGGAAAAAAGTGCCAAGTTCTTCATTAAAAATGTGACTTAAAAAAATGACGATTAATTGACGCGTGTGTTGATCTGCCTTATTTGGTGTTGGAGTCTGGACCAGTGTCACAAGCCTTCTCCTTAATTGGATGGTATTTACCATTAAGAACATTACCGCTGAACACCGCGAAACGTTGTGTGCACGAGTGTACAATTCTCCCTATTAATGTGTCTAGGTGCCGCACGACGTAATTGTGATTCAAGTTTATATATTAACTCAACTGTAGTCCGTAGACAGTAAAAAAGACTTATCGCATATTTGTTACGAGTTGGGTGTGGTCAAAGTATGTATTTATCTCCCAAATAGAAAATGATATACATTTATGTCCGACCGGATGTAGTTACTCTTTCAAAAATCCCTAACCAACAGGCGGTCACATAAAGGTAGTATTGTTGTTTATAATTCTATTTTTGGAGAACATTTTCGGGATAGAATAAATTTAGAACGAGTTTTTGTTAGTTTCTTAAACTTTGTGCACACATATTTCTTAATTGTTCACCAAGACGTTCATATTTTTTTAGAAGAAAATATAAAATGATCAACAATTGTGGAGAAATTTTCTTATAAGTACATTTTTTAAATCGGTGACCACAATAGAAGAGAAAATAAATACGATGAATCAATCATTAAAATTCGGCATGCTGTCATTTAGTGAAAAAAAGAAATTTCTGTCTGAATCTTTATTTTTTATTTTCGAAACGTCCGGAAGTCTGGTAATCAGTCGAAAGTTTTCTCTGCAGACAGTTTTACTAAATCAGACACAACTACGAAATAATATTTTTCGAATACAAGTAAATGAAAAAAAAAGTATTTAAAATAAATGTATTTACTTAATATAGCAATACAATTTCTTCCTCTAAAATACCTCGTGCGTATTTGGTACTTGAGTGCGATAATTCATCAAGTTTTGGATCTTTCGTCTGATAGAATAATGCTGGTACGTCAAAGCTCATATGATGAAAAAGTTTGATTGTTTTCTCCGAGGATTGAAATCATAAGACTGACGAAGGAAGGCAGAGAGGGAAAGGGGGAGAGAAAATAATGACGAAGAAAACGAGTTCGGAAAATAGCATGAGCGGTAATAATGTACAGAGAATAAAAAGAGAGAACAAGCAAAGCGAGAAGAGAGAAGAAAAGGATTGTTCGCACGCGTTGATGTCTCTTCCCTTCGCCATGTTTGGTAGTTCGAGCTCTCTCGCAGCAAATCAGACACTTTATGCGCAAGCCTCGATACACACATATGTATAGCTTTGGTAGACAAATCTCACGAATCTTTTATATCGCGTAATGCAAACAATACCTGGGAACCTGTGAGATCTCGGTGCTCACTGAAAATGCCGGAGCTCATTCCGTAAAAGTGAGACAAGTGAGTCGTGTTTAAATACGTAGACTAAGTCTCCACTTTTTTTTACATGCCTATTCTCCACAAAAAAATGTGTTTATATTTTATTCTACATTCATTGTTATTGTTATTATTAAATATATATGTACATAACATATAAACATATGTATTTATTTTGTGAACTGAGATATGCGATATATCGTAGACAGGATACCACCGCGTGGCGTATCCTTCACTTTCGATTTTCCACGCTTTATATACCTGCTGTTCGATTTCTCGTTAGAAAAACACACGCCCGTTCGCATATCTCTGTATTATTTATATATCTCAATGTGTACGAAACGAATGAATTTTTTGTTCGACTCTTTTTCACTCTGTTTACTTTCTCGTGGCCGAAGATTTGATTGCATGATATTTTTTTAACCCTTCGTTGACACACTTCAATGTAGCCACTACATTAACACACTGGGTCAATTGTACCCTGAACGTATTTATCCCCTGAACCTGGGAGTGGACTTCAAACATTTCTTAATACGTGTACAATGTAGAAATTCGGAAAGTATCGTATAAAATTAATATATTTATAAAAAATATTGAAAATATTGAAAAAGTGAGCATGTTATTTAAAAAATCATCATTTTTTCAATTTTTAATATTTTTGGAATCGAATGACGTTTATAAGAATGCTGTTTTTTTAGAAAAAATAAAAATAAAAAATAGTCCTTCTACTACGAGATTTTTACGGGAAAAAATGACTCAGTGTGTTTACAAAGGATTAAGACTCATTGGACGTGTCAACAAACATTGAAAATATTTATCATAGTCGACCATTAACTTATTTAGAATAAATCCTTTATTACCGCGGATATTTTTTTTTCGTAAAGATATATTTGAACGTACCTGTACATGAGACCGCCAGTACATGACTCCAATAACGCACCACCAAAAACGCAAACATAGTACTGCGTACAATCACGGGGATGAGGGTAATAGCCAAATTCTTCAGGACACTCGAACTCGAGAGATCCTTCATTTCTGCTTGCACGTGCACTTCTGGGAGTGTTTCGAACACAATCTGCAACAAAATAATTAAATCAAATTTAAGCAACAGTATAAATATCTTATTTAGACTTACATATTCAATTATCCATAACTTTATGATGGTAATAATTCAACTTAAGTATCATCCTTTTATCCAAATAATTATTAAATTTCAAGACCTTTCACGTTTTGCTTTACTCATAAAATTTAATACATGCTAAACTTTTCGAGAATACCGCGATATATTTATTCATAATAAATAAGTCAAATGTCAAATACTGTAATACACATCGGAATACTGAAACATGGAGTAAAATAATTGACAAGTATGCAGAGTTTTGCTGACGTACAGAAAAGCAATGTTTGTAAGAAAATGATAAATGTCTATATTTATATTTATAATCATTCCAGAACATCCGTTTGTACGGATTGTTATTAAATTTTGATACCTTTCACTTTTTGCTTTGCTCATAAACCTCAGGATATGCCACATCTTCGCCAAATTCCTCGAAATCATTTTTATTATAAATCCTCCGAACACTACATTAATCTCTACGTGAAATTGATTCGAAATTTATGAATTTCACTTTAAGAAAAATAAAAACCGCCGTACGAAAGGTTTTAAAGAAATTCTGTTAAATTCTTTGGAGTATATTGAGCCATGAAAAAAATCGTAGTTCAGTAGGAAATGATTTTTTTTTTTTTTTTGAGAAAAAGTCCGGATTTTGGCAATTTATATGGACTCTGTAGAACCATGAAATTTGATATTTGTGGAAAATGTAGAACAACGTAATTCATACCACGCTTCATAGAATTAAATGAAGCAAATATTAAATATTAAAATATGAACATTGCAATCATGAAATATGCAGTGAAGTTCGGAATTGACAAGTACGAGGTTTGTGTAAGTGCGCAGAGAAGATATGTTTGAACGGTAGTGTGGCAGAGAGATAATTGACTGTTGGCTCTTACGTTATCCATGCATGGAGGCTAATTTCACGAATGTTTAATTGGCGGGAAGCCCAGTACAAGTGAGTTTGGTTCGTGCACCCCTGGCGATCGAACCTATACCTCGCTCATCCGTTCGTAGATCACGTATTAATTACTCATGCTATTTGCCATTCGCTCCTCGATTACATCTCGAAACTAAAGACCGTATATCTTTACGCGTGGGCATCCACCATTTTTTATTTCTTTGTGTTTTTTTTTTACTCAACTTTGGATGCAAATTGCGCAGACGATGCGATAAGAACAATTAACCTGAAATAAGAGAAAATCGACGTACGTGCCTCGGCAATATCTACACAAAAATTTTGCATTCCCCCGCCCACGTTACGATCGATGCCAGGATACTTCGATTTTTTTCCTCGCTTTTTTATACACTCTTCGGGGTTCCAATTTTTTAAACTTATGTTTCACAAAACGCGCGATGTTTTATTCTCTTCAAACGAAATCTAATGACGAAACCCAAATGAGAAAAATTGCGATTTTCATTTTTTTTTTTTCTGAAGTGAACAAGAATTGCAGATCGATGCAAGATCAGTGTTCTCGATCGAACGTTAGTGACTTTCGATATCAGAGAATTGTCCAGTAAGAAGGGCAAAGTTTACTGACCAGCAAAAGATACGAAACGTCCTTTCACTTTTCATTTGTCTCTCTCCACAACTTGCCTCTCGCAATTTATACATTTATTTGCAAAATCTAGTATTCAATTTTTTTTCAACATACATTTGTCACTTTATTCATTATTTCAAATTAAATTTAATAAATCAACAAATATTTTCAATACAATTCGTTCAAAAAATCAATGTTTTTGGGTAAGTAAGAATTTATCTCTGAAACAGTGCTCATTTATATTTTTAATGGTGGATCAAACCTTTTTTTATAAAAAAAATGTTTGTTAATCACAGCGTAACTTTAAAGTAAAATTTTTAATAAGCTCTCACACTTTGTGCAATATTTATACATAGCAATATGAATGAACTTAGCGTTGTGTGTATATTGCAATACAAGCGAAAAAGGGCTTGTCCACATTGAAATATTAGCAATCGAGCTTGGCTGCATTAACTTAAATACCAATAGGCTTCGATCCAGTGGCATTTTAAAATCGGTATGCAGTGCACCACGTGTCGTAGACGTTATCTCAAGTAGCTAATGTTTTTAAAAATAAATATTTAAAAATACAGTCCAGTCAATTGAATTAATTCGATTGGAAGAGAATTGTCGTAATCGATCAATAGTGATAGTATGCGTGATGTAATTTGCACGCGTAAATATCAAGGCCTCTCATTATCTTTCCGATATCTTAGAGGCCATTTTTAATTGAATTTATTATGAAGTATTCTATAAGCCGGAAGAAAAATTTCGTTTGATATGATCCAAGAACGTTTCATCAAAAGTCTATGTAAATTTAAATGTTTTCTGAAATTTATAGGAAATCCCTAGTGAATTAAAATTCGTATATTTATGAAAATAATCAAGATTTGTAATTCGTCATATTGCTTTGAGATATTGAATGCCAATTTTTTCACAATAGTTTCGAGAAATTGTTTAAACAATATTTGCTACTATTTCTACTTTAATCAGTTTTCATTTCTGTATTTTTTTCAATTCAGACCCCTCTCTGAAGTTCAATTATATTGACATTACGCTCCTATAATCGCGATTTTGAATACCCAGAATTATTTATAATAACATTCTTTGATATTTTCGAATAGAAGGAAAAATTGCATTGTATATTGACTTGATGGCTGAATCGTAGGCAAACACGCGACCCATGGAGCAGAATAAATAAACGTCCGAACCACGAGACGGAACGATCGATGGAAAAACTTGGACACAACACGTACATGCGACCCTTTCGGTTCTCCATTGCGGTTTTCACGCGCGCGCGCATTCAAATGCGTGAAGGCAAATTGTGCAGCCAGTTGCGCAATATCGTAGAAAAGTAACCGGATTTTTGGTCGACCTTGCAAACATATGTGCGCTACCTATCAACGTGTATGTATATATTTTTTCTTTTCATCGACATTTACAAATGTTTATGTATGTGTGCGAGTGCGTGAATGAGTGTAAATAAAATTGCTATTGGCGCATACTCGAATCTATCATTGGCAAAGACCACTCTCGACGTGGCAACGCAAATACGCATAAATTTGTACACATTACTATAAATAAATAATACATGAGGGACCACGACCAATTTAACGAGAATTCGAACCATTTTTGACCTGTAAAAAACGTGGGGTTTTCTGCAAATTGGAACGACAATTGGTGAACTAAACGAGATTTTATTTCCGGTTTTAAACTCCTTTTGGGTTTGATTTACGATTTTTTTTTTTTTTGATAACTATGTTAAAATTTATCGATTCCCTGAATGTTTTCAGAAATGATATTTACATGGTGTAACTATGGAATAAAAATATTTTTGAAAAATCGACTTTTTTTACCTTCTTTAAGTGTATTTAAGTGTCCTTGATTATGATGGTTTTGTAATTACAATTTTACGATTTTGAAAAAATAATAGATCGTAAAATTTTTTCGAATACTATAGTAGAGGTCGGTTTTTATGGTTGTTCTTAACACCATAGGCAATATAATGGCTACAAGATTAATTTTTTGCCCATAGTCCGGGTCAGTAGGACACGAGCTACCAGGCTCGATCGACGAGAGTCGAGAAACGTGTGAGGAAAACGTGACGAGGGTTTAGTGTTGTACCTTCAACGTATAAATGTGTGATGTGTTAAAAATATATTATTAGAGAAACACGCTCCTACGCACGTAGCGGCATCTCTAAGAGCAGCACGTGTCCCATTATTTGAATGGACTCTTTTCATCGTTTCACTCTCTATTTGCTAATATGAATGGAGGAACAAATTTACGGCTGTGCGTATTAGTACATTGTAAATTAGTGGCATCAGAGGTTTTTTCGAAAAAAGAAAGCAACTCATGAAAAAAAAAAAAAAAAAGTGCTGGGCCTCCTATTTTTATTAAAGACGTACAAACATTAGGAACGAAAGGATAACCATTTTTTACAATTAGTAACACTCCCATAGAGCAAACTTTCATTATTAAATCATTTTTTTGCTCTCATAGTCGACTTAAAAGGAAACTATTACTGTAACAGTGAAAAAAAAAGCAACAAAAATCTTCACGTGTTCAAATAAGAATCAACTGGTGCTCACGACGGCACCATTTCTACTGGAAATTAGGAGCCAGTTTTTTGCAAACGTTTTTATTTCCTCGTTGGGAGCCACAAAAATTGCCCATGTGCTTCTTAGAGATCGCTACAAATATGAATATACAGCGATATATAAAAGTCTTTCTGATTAATTACAGATTAACTACGGTATACACATTGCAAAGTTCTGCAATGAACGTTCTCGCTAGAATACCGATAAAGGTCAAAGCAACAAGAGAAGTAATAATAATAATAATAATAATAATAATTACTGCTCTGGAGTTAACGAGAAGGCGATGCCCGTTATAATCTCACGTCGATCCGATTGAAACCCACATGTACATGAATCCATATCTAATTACATCGAACAGCAACAATATTTATAAGTGTACGTGATAGGGAAAAACAGTTCCAGGAAATTGAGACTACAATTTTGGGATGAAAACTGTGCACGATGAGATCGTCTCTGATAAATCGATACCGTTGTTAATTTTCACCATATTTTTATTGTAGTTTTTTATTTACATTAATTAAAAACAACAAAAATTCTTATCGTTTTCTGTTCAGTTGCATTATTTTTTATTTGCAGATAATTATTTTAAACTAAATGAATTTCATGTTGAGCCTGAATAAATAAAGAGGAAGATCAGTTGCGTAAGTAACTTGATTCTCTTAATTGTAGCCTCACTCAGATTGTTCTCAATGGGCAAGACGTGTGAGAGTCATGGTAGCGAAATACATAGTCCACATAGAACTCGATACAATACTCTGGTAATTATCGTTAACCATATCCGGTCGACTAACATCGAATCTAATGGCTTTTAATCCATTAGAATCTAATGGATTTTATTCATTAGATTTGATGGGAATTAATCGGAATTGTTATACTCTTCTATTATGTCTCCAGATATTTGGATATGGATTGCATTAATGATGTGCTCTATAAAACGCAGGAATTTCTGTCGTAGATATCGTAAATATATTATTATTGCATTTAAGTAATAATTAAATGATCTCGATAGAAATTTATTATTTTCAATGATACTAACAAGATGCAATGATATGATAATAATAATACGTCAGTATTTTTCGAGACGTCACCAATATAAATATTTTCAATTCTTAATGGATCAATAAATGGGCAAGTTAATAATTGAAGTAAAACTATGAAAATTTCCAATAGTATGCAATTTCCAAATCCCCATAATTATAATAAATGCAAACTAAAAATCAATCAATAATTAGAACGTCATTAATAGTGAGATGTAAAAGGAGGAAAAAAAAAACTATAAATTATGTGATCCAAGAAATGAAAAAGTAATAGTACACGTCACGAGTTATGAATACATATAATGGTAACGATAAAGTCTTGCATAACAGACTTTTAAAAATAAGTGTCCAAATTCAAGTATACACCTCGAAGTAACCGACCTCAAGAAAGAATTATGAATTATGCCACACACGGATGTAACAAGAGGGCGTGATATTTTTCTTCCTCATCAGGAATCATGGTGACGACCTTCACTAACATCGAATATCCAAAGACACTTGACGCGATTTTCCTTTCACCTCAAGGTGAAAGGAATTCCTTGTCACTAAGTCATAACTCACAGACGAAAATCTATGACTGATCGATCAATCATTCGTAAGAATTTTCATTTGTTCGTCCTTAAGTGCGATGAAGGCCAATAAGTGGTACTCTGACATAAGAGGAATGATTTTCAAGTGTTGGAAGTTGAAAGTGACGTCTATTATGAATATAAATTCGCTTATACAACAATTTTCGGCGATATAAAAAGGTTATCCAGGAATTACAAAGAGTAATTGTGATTCGGAATCACTGAATGGAAACCCAATGAGTTTAGGCGATGACGGGGCAGAATCTTGTACAATATTTGCTCGTCCCTGAGTATCATTCTGTCGTTGTCCCAATGTCGAATCCTGTGCGTAAGGTCAACACTCTGCTTTTTACATTTTTATTGACATTTCTGTCATGGTGTTCTTATATTTCATGAAATCTCGTTTGATTCGTTTCATTCCAATATCCACCGGTCCCCCTTTTCTTTTTCTCTTGCTCTTAATTATCGAAACGGCCTCCAAAAGTTTCGTTCACACTTAACTCGTAGCGCAAGATCGACAGCAGACAGATAGATTCCTAAAGACCAGTTCCGCGAGTCTCGCAGTAATTGGTAACGTGATTTCTTGACGGATCTTTTTTTTTTTGATACATTTTTTTTCCCCTCTTATTCAATAGTATACAAAGTTTCTCGATGCAGAAAAAAGAGGGGATCTTGTGTAGTGTTACGATTACACCAAGATCTAGAAGTACGACTACGTTATTACGTTAGGGGTTTTAATCGATTTCTACTGTTCAATCAACATCAGATATGTGTTATTTGAGCTCGAAATAATCGAGTCTACGCTGCAACAATTCGTTGCTTGAGGCATACCTTGATTATTTTCCCAGATTGGTAATCCCAACTCAATCACTTTTACATGAACAGCGGAATTGTGAACGCGTGCCTTACATCAACCATTTCAACTTCCGAATTAATTAATTTTTGTGCATATTAATCGGACCAAAGCAATTCATACTCATTAAAAGTCGTTAAAACTCTTTATCCTTTAAAGTGTGTATAAATAAATTTATGTAAGATATATGTTAATGAATGTAACACTTTTATATAATTATTTCAATGAAATAAATATTTAAATGTCAACTAATTATAATGATTTTTATAACGAAGTAAATGACCTCCCGGAAGTTCCATGTTGCCATTTGCCATTTTGGTGTTCTCGGGCGTGCACCAACATGGCGGTCAAGCATTTGCATCCTTTCTCCACATACATTATCGAAAGATGCTCATGGAAAAAAAGGTTTTCGCGTATGTAGCCGCGATCGGAGGTCGGGAACCGTACATATGCAGATAACATGAAATCCGTGGAGCACGCGCGTCTGTGGACGCGGGGGAGGGTGTAACCAAGGAAAAAAGGAAGCAAGGATACTTGAGTAGTCTCTCGGGCTTGGTGGAAGTGAAAGTCATGCGAATGAGAGAGTGAGAAGTAGCGATATAAGGCCCCAGGATAAAACAGTACGAGCTCTCTCCCGTTCCCCGCTTCCCCTTCAAGTGAATGAGTGAAAGTGAGTCGCGGAATACCGAAGCAGGGGCTTTGAAACTGGAGCATGGCTTGCATAATGTCGGACAGTTTGAACAGTTTGAGGCGTTCCGCGTCTTGTATATCCATGTACTAACCAACCGGCGCATACTCCATTTACTCATTATACACTACATATTGTATCTATATATGTATATGGGATTCTACATACACGAATCCAAAATGCAGCATTCGCGATTATGATTTCTTATCGTAAATTTTGAAAAATTCGTCAACAACAGAACAATTTTTCGGGAAATTATGATAAAAAATAAATATTTGACAATTAAATGGAGAAATCGCCATAATAATAATACTTAGCCCACGATTCGTATTAAAGTCTCGAGCAAATTGATACCATTTGATTGAAACAATGCGCGTGGGATAATCAATAGACTTATTAGCTGATAAAAAAAAAAAAGCAATGTTTGCTCGATTATAGATGTATACAGATTTATATTATATACAAAGGAGAATTATAGCACTGCATGGCGCCAACCAGAGCGACAATAACGTGCCCTATAAAATAGTCTTCTGAAGATTGATTTATCCAGCAAATATATCCGCAACAATAAAACGTCAGTTACGTAATAACAAGTAATACAGTACAGGTAAAAAGTCCGATATCTTTCACAACACCCACGGTCAGTTTTCATGTATTTCTTTTGATCGATTTATCACGCGTATTTCAACATTTTTTTACTCGCGTTACTGATCACAAAGTGCAATATGGAAAATATTTAAAAATCAAAATGATTGATAATCAATGGGAATATTTATTGAGATTCCTTTTTATTTCATTGTCTTTTGATGAATGGAAATAGTTGATTATTTAAATATCGTTATTTTTTTTGTCAAAACATTCGAGATAATTATATTTTCACTTGGCAGAGTTAATTATTATTTACATTGTAAGTGTGATTGAATTTTTAATGATTTGGATACCCCAGACAAAAGGAGGATGAAATGTTTATTTATGCTTTTCAAACACTACATGGAACACCCTCTTTTTTGTGTAATTATAATCGACCTCTTATGGCTGTGAAAACATGACAATGTGAAAAAAACGCGACATACAATGCCTCGAACATAGATTTTTATTTTGCGTTCGTGTTTTATTCTTCTGGGTCTTACGAACGTTTTCTTAACGCTTCGTAGTGTGAATCTGGGCCAAAATAAGGAGAAATGAAACATTTAGGTGTTCTTCAGAAATTTTACACTTTTTTCATTCTGTTTTTTTGACGGATTCAACCGAAGTAACTCGCCTCATGAATGGTCTGTAAATGAACAGACCTGTCAAAAAAAATCACTGACAATTTGTTAAATTCTCATCGCAACATAAAGACAGTCATAATTTTTATTCTCTCGAAATATTGGACACATCAAATTTCCCATTTTTTTTGTCTCATCTCTCGTCGGATCTTTTTTTTGACAGCTGTAAATAATGAGCTTCCAGGACACTAGTTAAAGTGGTGAATACTCGACCATCAAGAATCGAAACTCTCGCCATGAAAGGGAATTTATTTCTTCACGGTCGCAGCGCAACGAGAGTGAAAAACGAAGCACGGTGAATATTTCCAGCACTGACTTTGCACATTCAATAAAAACATTGATTCAAATGTTGTTATCGAATTTGCGAAGTATTTCAAAGACGCTTTCATGAAAAGGAAATTAATTAATGTTCACCTCAAAAATGAAATAATTATTATTTGAATAATTGAGATTTATTGTTGAGTGAAAAAGTTATGAGAAAAGAAAAATCTCCAGCGTTATGAACGAATCAAAATTTTGCATACATTGTTGTCTGATGATAATATTAATCTGGAAGCCAATAAGATAGAAAATACGAGCATTCTAATATTATACGATTAGTTCTGTTTCATTACAACGAAATTATACTTGGAAAAATATATATATCTAGATGCACGTATACATTTAATTTATCAGATAATAACAAGGCACGTGCATTGCGACGGAATTTCCGGAAGTGCTCGTAGAGCATTGCCTCAGGAAATGTCTTTTCAGGTGCGTGTGCCTTATAATAAACAGGTAAATCTTTTTAATCACGTAAGATTGTATTTCCTTTTTTTTTGTCTGGCAAAAATTTGTGTAAAGATTATTTTTAATTAAATAAGTATGTTATAAATGGCGAAATATTGTTATTATGATCAAATTGAAAAGATAAAAATACGAGAGCGTCTCTTGTTAATTGGAAAAATTTTGGAGAAAGTCATTTTTTATTAATTACCGAGAGATTTTGCTAAATAAATTGATATTTTTTTTAAATTGAGCACTTCAGCAAATTCAGTATTAACTCATTGATGATTTTTATTTTATTAACCAGAAAATTGTTAAGTATAGAGTTTTTTTTTTTCATAAAACTTGTGTAACGGCGCATATAAAAATAGTTTAATATACGGTTTTAGAATACTAAGTTTGTAAAGTCCATTTCATTAATACTTTCTCAAGATGTAATCAGAACAACCATTTTACGAGCTTTTCTCCAAGAACAAATGACTCGCAATGTTTCGTTCTACGATTTAAATACATAGTAAATATATATGCAGGTGTTGTGATTTGTCGTGACTTTATTACTGGACCGATTACTTGGGAGACTCATGCTTTTAATTATACATTTTGCGCTAGTTATACGACAATCAACTATTTTGAAACTTATGTCTTCCTCGTGGACTTTGCATACGTGTAAATAAACATTCCTCTTTTTTTTTGACTCACTCAACATAAAATGTAGGAAGAGGCTAATTTTACATAATGAGTGTTGAACTTTTGGTACTAGTTTGAAAATATTTTGCTGTTTTCTCTTTTTCATAAATTAACTACTTTTCTTTTAGACTAACTGCTAGAAAACCTCTGTGAACGTGAAAGAGAAAAAACGAGAGAGAGAGAGAGAGAGAGATTTGCGTTAATCTGATGGTACTCTCAACACAATGAGGTGAAAAGAAATTTTCCAGGACACTCGGTTACTGTTCTTCGTAATGCATCCAGGCGTCACTTCTTTCCATACAAACAAAACCAACTCGCATTGAACGCATCCTCTTGAGCGTTCATCCATTATTTGCATATTCTTGATTCTCAAGATCGAACGATAACGTCAAGAAGGTTTTTTTTTCAATAGAGGTCGCCGATGGTGGATATTTTTATACATAGAGAAAGGAGAGATTGAGAAATAGGTCAATAGAAGCTTAACAATAAAATAATCAATTACAATGTTTATATATCGAGCATTACTACGATTCTAACTGAGTGACTTGAAATTTTTGTATTCTGTAGACGCGAACTTTGTGCACTTTTGTTCCCAAAATTTGAACAATGTTGACGGTTTCGGGTTTACCGACTAAACCGCGTAAAGACGAGGGTTTTCAGTTGTTGAACCAAAAATTTAATAATCACAATGTTGCTACTTATGTGTATCCAACTAAAGTAATTAAAAACCGGGAATTTTGTAGATTCGACATAATAGAAACTGTAAGAATTCGAAAAATGGAACTTAACCCTGTAGATCGAGTATCACATTATGCAAAAGTTTCAATTTTCGGTAAAAATGGGAATAGAACTAACATATTTGGTATGGTCCTCCGTAACAGCTGATGCGGTTGGCAAACCTAATCTCACTTTTCTATTACTCCCGAGTCGTTGAGGATTTCATTGTTCAATTTTTATTTTTCAAACCAATCATTCATCACGATTGTGAAACACTACAAACAATCGCACCGAAAAATGTGAATAGTCGACACGAGTCAAAATAGCTGATAGCATTTTTCAAAGGTAAACGAACCTTTCAATCCTTCTTATAGAGCAAAACAAGTAAATAATGATTTTTATATAAATTAATGATGCAGATCGTTATCGAAAAATTCTAGCCACGAGTTGATTTTTTCTATCGTTTCCTGCCTGTCCGAATCATCAATCTTTTTTGCATCGCACCTGTGGTGCAACAAGTCTGACACAAATTCACGATGTGTGATAATTTCGAGTTTCTTATCACGAAGCCAGGATGCTGCTGTAGAAAAAAAGAAATAACATGGGACTACTACTCTATTACCAAATACACGAAAGAGTATAGTGCAACATCCAAGAATTGCAGATGCGAATCACCTTCTTTCTCGCTTCCTTCCACCATATTGGTTGCTTAATTTCGTTTGTCTAAGATCTTATCTTAATAACCATTTGTCTGTTGTGTCTGCGAATATATATAGGCAGTCTATTCACACGTATCTTCACATATCCATGAGTACTATATATATCAAATGTATTTACATAATTAGCGATATTTTGTCTCGGGTAATGAACGCGCATAGTATTTTAATTTAGCGCCGTGCCGATGCACGGCGCTAAATTACACGGCGGTTGCAAAAAATATGCATCGCTTGAGCCTATATTTGTATTACGTACGAATTTTAATCGTCACATTAGCCATAACAATGCAGAAATACTGAAAAAAAAAACGAATTATTGCAAATGTATTACCAAATGAATAATTATTCATTTACAATAATTGATTTTTACGATCTCTGACGATTTTGAAGTCTGCCAAAATCGGTTTTCCGATGAATTTTAGGATATTTTCCAAAGAGGCCAGTGGCAGAGACTGATTATAAATCAACTTCAATGGTCGAAGGGGATTCACAATAAAAATCAAACGACTTGATAAATTTCTGTTTATTAATCCCGCATTAATCATGAGGAACGACAAATATTTAGATATTCATCTTGGACTTTTCTCAATACCGGAAATTAATATAAAGATATTTTTACATCAGACTTATGACATGCCTCACAAGGTCAAATGGACAGCTTGCTTACAATTTCCCTTTCACTCGAGATGTCCATTGAAATAATTCACGGAGATACAATGTTATAAAGAATAAAAACTCTCGAGATACTATCTTTGAATTCGTTGGGTTTTTAGGATTCAACTACAGAATCAATGTAAAACTTAAAAAAAATGTGTTCTCAATTCCACTGGCTGCAAATGAATTAATATTTAATTACAGTTTATGGTCAAATTCATTTTTAATTATCTTCTCGTGACCATGACAAATTTTGGTTTAAATGTTTAATTATTTCTCATTGAAATGTATTACGCAAACGACCTTGACACTTTGGCAAAGAAAAAAAAATACTTGAAGTGTTACATGTACAGAATGCAATTATTATACTGAACAAATAGATACGTTTGGAAATATCACAATTGAGAAAATCATCATGTGAAAGAGTCACGATTAACATGTGATTTATTCAGCCTTCCATTTTGAATGCTTTTCAAACTTTTAAAATCATTTAATTTTATTTTTGTAAAAACTTTGATGCATTTATCATCTTCTGACGATTCAATGACAGATGTCACAATTTTTCCACTAGATTTTAGCCAATTGAAAGTGATAATTTAACCTGAATCCAACGAATCCAAGGGTGCAAAGACCGAAACGAATTCGGAGGTCATAGAGTATGAAATCATCTACGAAACGAGATTGGAAGTATAAGTTAACAAGTCAATCTTAGAGGTGCGCGTCATATTCTAACGAAATTTTTCTCTAGAGTCACGACCTAGCGTAACGTCGATTAAAATCTTCTCTTTTCTTCTGTGTGCCACACGTATATTTCTCAACGCGTCCCAATTTCCGTCCATCAAGAGTTTCGTCGAGATTCCAAGCGTTGAAAAATACTTTTCGGAGAGAATCTCTTAATCTGGCGAGTCAGCATGATGCACAATCTTCAAACGAGTATGTTAGGTAAAAATCTCATGTTCCACACTAAAATAAACCTTGATTCGTATGGAGATACACTATGGCTTTCCAATTAACATTTAATTAAAATTCTTCGATCCTCGTAAATCTTACACACCATTTAAATGTAGTACATATAATTATATTTTTTTTATGTAAAATAATAAGAAGCAAATTATCGATGGAGTTAGAACGTGAAAATTCTAATCTGCTCGAATCTATTCTTAGAATCACAACCTTCGCCCAAATCATGAAGTTTTTCAACGAACCTTAACTCAGCAAAACAATATTTTATGTTTCATATCAACAAGGCAAGAAGGTTATTTGAAATATTTTAAAATATCATTACGTATTAGGTTGGTTAATCATTTTTTTGCCTCGATATTGCATCCTGGCTGAAAATATATCAGGGCTCAAAAATTATTAGTCAACATAACAGTATCTCGAAGACGTGGTGAGATCTTATCTATTCGTTTCTCGAAACACGACTGCGAAATAAAAAACGTAGTGAAAAAATGTTGATCTTGATTTGGCTGCAATAAAAAGTCCTTGAGGAGACAAAGATTGATTTATTTTGGTGGGCAATAAAAAAACTGAGAAGGTATCAAAATATTTCCATATTCCCCATATTTCCATAATATTCCCCATGCAGCTTCTTAGACGAAGTAAGAACATAATTTGAATTCGAATTGAATAGAAGTAGCTGTTACGTCATCAAGGTCATGAAAACCCCATCAATTTCAAGAAACGTATGAGATTATAAAAACGTTTTTAAAATTTGAATGAATCGCTCATTCACGAAACATTGAAGGTCGTTGAACTCGTGCGTCGCCCACAAAATTCGTCCACGTATTTGAAAAGCCTCATCTTTTCCCAATCACAGCAAAGATATTTAGAAATAACACTGAGAAACACATTTTTTCCACGACCCACATACGTAATGCCGTCGAAATATATTCTAAAATATTGTAACACCAGATTTGACCTGTATATATATATTTTTTTAAATCAAAAGTGGAAATCCATAGAACTAGAAACTCCTAATAAATGTAAACGAATCAACGCCCAAAAATGTAATATTTAAATTTCATATTCTGATTAATTCAATGGCTCTCAATCATCTGAACTCCTTCTCAAATGCAAATTCATTGCGAAATTTCTAGTTTCTCGAAATTTGGAGAGTTTCAAGTTGCGTGAGACTGTGCAAACAGAGTTCGAAATCTTTGTAGATACAAACATCAAACCGAACCTAACTCAGGTGACCCTGATGGCTACGTGAAGGTGAAGTGCGGAAAAAGTGATACGAAAAAACAGATTCTTGTATGGTTTTTTTTTTTTTTCTAAATTGAATAAATATCATAAAAACAAACAACTTGATTAGGTGTCAATCAGAAAAAAATCGATGTTTGCATAAACAACTCTTCGAATTATCAATAAACGTAATCGATGTCGCAAATGAAAGGTAACGAATTATTTATCAGGCGTCCGCGTTGTCATAATGATTGAGTATTATAAATGCATTTAATGCGGCATATTAAAGTCCGAGTTAAGTGTAATATATGTTATACACCTTCACTTTGAGGATTGGTACAAGACAATAAATTCATAAGAGGCGAATGGCGTGCCTGGGGCGTCGTCGAGAACCCGTCACAATTGCACAGACATTTGCTATAGCAATATAGGCTGCTTTCGTCTTACGTTTCGGTCTGATCCGGCTCGAACACACTCTCACACACATATACGATCAAATATACATATAAAATAAGTAAAGAGTATAATTCAAGAATATGAAATATATATATAGAAGCTGGAAGTAAAAATGTCTGACTTAACAGAGTATCTTTCTACTGAGACAAGACGAAAGGCGAGACACGCCCGTCCACGAACTCTTTCCCCTGTACCCCACACGTACACACACGTTACTTACGAATCCCACGAACCATGGTTCGTATGACTTTTTTATATCTCAAGTCTATCTGTATGACGCCTCGATATTTGAATATTTTTTAACAATTCTGTTGAAGTTTGCATCGTTGAGATGCACCAGAATTTCTTCTTTTTCTACAGCCGAGCTCGAAACTCGTGTGCAGTTACAATAATTAGACGACAGTTGTGACGATTTTTTATATTTTTTTATATGAATGAACAACGATGTTTTCCGTTACGTTCGAACGATGGAAACTTCAATACATCATCAGTTGATACTCCGAAAGGTTTGAGCAAGCGATTCTTGCAAATTTCCATGAGGCACAAAGTTATCTGTGCAGCTGTTGTGAGATTGGGCGTTCACCCCTTTACGAACGCATTTTACATCTGGGAACACCCACTCACGATCGACCTCACAATGTTCATATTTCAGTCTGTTATACAATATGCAATTGAGAGAATGTTCATAGCTACTGACGTGAATTTAGAGAAGAAGAGCTGCTAATAAAAAAAAGAGAAGAATAGTTGGGAGACGACCTCGCTGGCATTCGAGACTGCACTTCTTTCGATCCCACGATCTTCCACGTTTAGTCACGATCTCCAACTTGGTATAGAAATATCAAATGTCTCGAAGTGAAATGACTGTGTGGACGTGCACCTCACGTCCGCGTCTTCTTCTGATGTCAGTATAATTCATCCTTATACTCTGACTACGATACAAATTTCGCGCCATGGAAAATAAAAATTGCCAATCGAAAGCGTTGACGCGAGTAATAGCCAGGCAAAAGATTATCGACCGACGTAAATTATACACGCGTCCCTCACACATGTCGATACCATGTACTTGACGAAAGAAGAAATTTTATGAGAAACTACGATCGATAATCGTACACGATACAGTCGAGCTTGTAGATACGTCGATCTATTACGTGCACGAGAATTTGTGAGATTCAAATACCGCTATGCAAGCTAAAATATAATTTAGTCCGTACATCCGCGATGTATGCAAAACACATTGGAGAATTCTTTCGAATTTAATGTCAAAAAAATCTAACGTTGTTGATTGAAAGAAAAATCTCGTTATTTCACTCTTGACTTGCAATTAATTGATTTTTTTGCTCGAATAAAATCAACAGAACGTAATTTGAATCGAAAGGAAAAGTTTGTTAATTTATAAACATTGTTTGTTATTCATGAGACTAAATTTTTTTAATAATTCAGCCAAATGTTAGGATTTTCAAAGAAAAAAAAATGTCATTGTACAAAGAACCGTTTGAGAGGAAGCGAAAAAAGAGTGAAAAACAAAGCTTCTTTTATCAGGAAACAAAAAAGAGGAAGCGCTTTTTTCTGTGCTTGAAACACGTGGTGGAAAACTCAAGTATATGCGATGTTCTGCCCGGGAAAACCCTTAGGTCAATATGAATGTGTTGGAGACCGTCAGAAGTCTGATGAGGTTCTCAAAGGGAGAAGCGAGACAGCGATGTTGTGTTGCAGCGCAGTGGAAAGAGAAAGAGACGAATATAAGGGAAGTTGAAAATAGGGGAGAACATATAATATACATATTTATATACGTATACATTTGTACATGTATATAAACGTATAGTATAAAGAGGTCGATTCACCTCTTCACGATCTTCGAGCCCTGGTAGAACGACGCATTATATCGAGTATATATATTTTTTTAAACGTAATCTTCTCATAGTTTTCCTGATACCCTGTTAACTTATACATTATTTCGATGACTGTATAAAAAAAAAAAAAAATACAACGTTCCCTATGTGTGCCTGATTTGTTTGTCAAGAATATTTCTTCAAAACATACAAACAAAACAAATACAAGCAGTGCATCAATCGAAAATGTTACTTAAGATCATTATGACAAAATAATTAACTTTATTTCAAATTGAAATGAAGAAATTGTTACCATCTCTTATCATTTATTCATTCAATCTTAAATGCCTGCAAAATAAATAAACAAATTCTTACTAATTAGTCGATTAATTATTGCTGCAAACATGACCATAAAAAAACTCGAAGAATCATTTACACGAGCCTAATTAATCTCTCGCACACCTATAATCCGAATAAATATACACACAGAACGTAAGTCTTTTGAATGGAACTATTAGACATTCGTGCTAATTTTTATTCGAATCAACGATGGACGCTCTGGTCAAAAGAAAAAAAAATTGCTCGTTTAATCCATAGCGGTTGAAAAAATTGTAACGAAGCTGAATGAGAATGCGATTGCCATTAGTGGACATAAAAATTATTAGCCTGAGGGTAAACAAGTATTTTTTTTCTTCTTTTTTCTCGCCCATTTACATCCACATATGAACAGAAATATTTAACGATTTCTAAAAGTACTTGCGAAATCATAAAATACGATGAAATACGCATTAAGAATGTCAAACTAATAAAAATTTGTGTGGACCGAAAAATAGTATGAATTATATCGTAAACTTTGAACTACATCTTTGACAATAAATAAATAAATAAATAAATAAATAAATAAATAAATGAATAAATAAATAAATGTATAAAGGGACTTGTCAGTAGATTCTGCTGTAATATCATCCACTTTGAGTGAAGAATATCGATATATTTATATTGAACGTGGTGTGAAAGATATCCCTTCTAAATAATTCCTGCGGGTCGATCCAGTCGCAGCAAAAGTCCAGTTGGAAACGGTGGGAATGGGAAACGGACCGCGAGGCGAAGGTCTTACTCAAGTTCTTACTCTTTTGTATTTTACCACTGTTGCCAACTGGTGCATTCTACTATGAAACTAAACTACATCAAACGATGTATATAAGTATATACATGTGTATATGAAAAGTTTATGTTGAGGTGTGCCAATCCCCTTCGTATCTAACCTTTGCTATCTTCGTCACGAGATGAAACCAAGAGAATTGTCGGTGTGGGAGGAGTTGCGAGGCGTTCTCGCCCTCCGTTTCTATCACATGATAGTTGCTGATATATTCCTATGCATTTTCATCGAAAGATAACATTCGCGTACACACCGCGCTATTTCTGACTGGAGAATGTTTCTCATGTATTGCATTCCAAAGAACATAAATACTTTATTACTGATTTGTATAATTCAACAACCGCGAAATCAACTGTTCAAACCTTTTTTATCCTCACACTGGACCACAGGATATGTAGTTATGTATATATAGAGTATAGAATATCGTGTAGAAATTGATCGATCTTATGCTCGCTCAATTATTTAAACTTTATATCGAGAGATCTGTGATCGCAGAAACGAAAGGAAAACGTGATGTAGCGATTAGTCGAGAATTATTGTCGGGGAATTGTTTTGTCTGAGTTTTTATTCTTTCGTGATTTTATTAGGGGCTTAATCAATCATTTTTTATTTAAAAAATGGTCGATTTTTAACCTTTGTTTCGTTTAAATAAAAATTATAAACAATTATCAATTGAAATACTTCTTCTAACACATTTTATTCTAACTGTGAAAAAATATATAACTAATCAACTACATCGATCGAACGATCATGATTTCTTTCGATGTATTAATTGCAACTGAAACTAAATAAAATTTGAATAGAACATAATTAATATCACGCAGTCATGTGTTGTTGTTGTTACTTTTTTTTTCGTTTTCAAATAACAATCATGATGAAGCTTGTTCTTTAAAATTAATGACAATCGAATTTTTTATGATGGTAAATTTAGAGGTTAGGAAACAGCAGAGCTGGAAATCCAATCGACTCGATCGAAGTAATCATAAAACTTTTGATTAATATAATGGCACGATTCGATCAAACACGATAAATGAAATACATGCAGATCTAATGGAAAATCAATAACGGTTTAGAGAGGTTAGAAAATTAGGTGAACCTTCGATCAGTATCAGAGGCAAGGGATTTAAAATCTCAACTATGAGCAATCATCGTATTTAATATTTTTCGAGCTTACTATTTTGATTAATTAAAAATAATTCGTCAGAAATAATAATGAATAGCTATGAAATAGGTAATAAATATTATTCAATAGGTGATCACCATAATATTTATTTATTATTCTTACTACGGAAATGAAATTCATGAAATTTTGTATAATTATCGCACAAAGTCAATGCACTTGGTATCGAAATTATAAAAGGATCAAAGAATCATATTTTCCGGTCACGTAAATGCATCTGTTGTATCCTTTAATCAGTTTTTAAAGTTCTTAAAATTCAATTGCGATAAACGTTCGAAAATAAAATTATGTAAAAAAATAAGAACATGCCGATTGCCGTGATTTAAATGAAATATCGAATTCATTGGCGAATGATAAATGCAGGAAGACGATACAGGAAACAGATGTATACACGCTTGAACACATGAGTCCTCAAGTTTTCTTTAGGATTCATTTCATTTCCGCCACTTTGAGTTTTCGAAGTCTCGCTCTAGTTAATGGAGCAGCCACGCGGTTCGACGAACCTGAACTCCAAGTTTCACGGCGTACGATCACGCGAAACGCACGAGAATTGGTCTTTTCAGTCTGTCAAAACGCAAGAAAAAGTGAGAGGGAGAAAAAAATGATGTCAATGAACAATGGTAACTCTTTTGAGATGCAAAAACAAGAATTTTTGTCAGTTCTTTACAATGTGGTCCGCGAATTCATCCGTCAAAGATAAATAATTCGTAAAATATTCATACTGCTGTATAATTAAATGTTTCCGAGCAGGTATTTTATAGCTAGCATATTAAACCAACTTTAAAATCCTGCCTCGAAGCACAATATGAACGTAGAAATCGATCGAGAAAGTCCCAAATTTGTGAAGGAACAACTTGTCATCATAAGGCACCTCACACTCGCCGAGTGCGCAGAGTACCATTAATGTGCTATATATGTCTGCATAAATTTATGTAGAAGCGCGACATTGAGCTGTTCCATATTCACAGTGCTCCGAGATGACTTTCTATACAGACTTATATCTTTCTTATTTATAATACTAAAGCAAAATGTTGGAGTCGTAGTGCAGCAGCAGTGATCTGGAATCGAATATCATTCCGTAAAATCGAAAGTGACGACGAACATACAGGATTTTCCAGAAGTTCCCAATGATCTCTGGGGAAGGGGAGGGGGGTGGATAAGTAACAAAATTTTAAAGAGAAAACTCTCCGGGCATTGTTCCCTGCTTGACACGGTTTCGAAAATCTTAATTAATAAGTAGGCGTGGCTCGCTGACCTCCTACATCGTTTTAAAAACGGACCGACTTGAGTATTTTTAATTCATTCTAATATCAAAGGAACGATGGGAAAGGGCGATAAGTTCGAATGATTTAATTTTTTTTTTCTAGAATTAATCGATGTAAAGATGCCAAAAGGCTGGAACTACTTTTAAAACGTCTTGTATATGAAAAACGGCAACATTCGCAAAACAACAGTCTTCATAACGCGTTCTGTTCTGATATTTTATCCACGTGCAGACAAGATTTCTCACTGCCTTTCCAAAAGTATACGACACCGCAGAATTTTTACTCGCGAAACTCTCGCCTACGCGGGAAGGTTAATCAGATCCTTTTGAAATCTCGACTCGTCCAAGGTCCTTTTCCTTTAAATGATCTCGGGGTATTTTGGCTCATTAATGAACATTTGCTCTTACGATTATTACGTGCCATTCAATCTCCGATATACATCGATCACTATCTACAATCGAGATCACGCAGATCCGGGACCATTTTATTATGATTAATTTGGCAAGCTCGCTTGATCGTCGGGTTGTACCGTGGTCTGATTACTTTGAAGGGAAATGATCTTCGAGGCCATGGCAGAAACAGCGGATGAGATAAATTTCTGAGGGACAGCTTTTGGCTCAAGATCAAATTCAAATTTAATGCGCACGAAACAAAATATAATGTGGGGAAGTTACTCGTTGATGGTTGCAGTTCCCGGATTCAGCATGAAAATCTCTGGAAAGAAAATTCGAGCCAACAGTTTTTGTTAAACAACAACAATGCTAAAGTCGCGAAATGGAATCATTTTCCACTTGTTTCCGCCTGTGTTATGAGAATTCATAACTCGCAAGGAAAAACGTGTGATGAGGTTGTTTGGGAATATCTCAAAACTTATTCCCAGTAACCGTGATACGTTTCTTTGTCGCGGGTGACAATCATCGTTATTATCGATCTTCACACAATCAGCCAAATATTATTGGTTTCACGTTTTTCTAAAAAAATAGCATATATAAAAATTACGATAAGTTTGTTTCATAGATTCTGAACTGGTAGAAAGCGTTTATAAATAAAATTAAGATTATTTTTTTTATATACTCTCGTTTCAAATACCGGATTAACCAGATTATGTGTACGTGTAACTTATGTGTACGTCTGAATAGCTCAGGTGGATTGGAGGCTAATAAAACTATCGTGACTAGTCGAATAAACGGTAATGAGAAATTAATAAATATGAAAAAAAAAATACCAAACTATAAGTCAGTCTTCGATGATTTTATTATTCTGAATCACCTGTTGAAATTTTTAGGGTGGTCACAATATGAAAGAGGATAAGAAATCAAAGTTATTCGAGATAAAATCTCACAAGTGGAATCTCGCGGCTATCGGTATATCGGAGACTAATTAACTTTCGTTTCGGACGTATTTTCACCAAAAGTACGTGTGCACCGAGTCTTTGGTCACGCTCTAGAAAGTCAAACGGGCATTCACAGCCTTACTGATAAATTCTTACAGTGCATGAAAAAAAGTGACACATCATCACGCTCTCATCTTAAAATTTCTTATACGTCGAACCCGAAAATATTTCTGATTACATAAAAAATCATATTTCAACTTGATTTTTTTTTTTTCATTTTTATTTTATGGCAAAAACAAGTCAGTCTATTGTACGATATTTTCTAGCCATTTGAATATTCAAGCATGAATTTATCCCCCTTCTTAAAACTTCACCAGGACATCTTTTCGAAATTCATGGAAAAAAGTGTAATTTATTTTTACGTTGATGCTGAAACAATTATACTGCAGTAATGAGAACAGTTTGAAAGAATAATAATTAAAACGAAATTTGTCCGGGTTCATTATTTTAAAAAATCAGCGAAACCTGTCACTCAATTCTCGTGTGTATACAAGGTCTCAATTACATAACAATTAAGTTCGGCTTAATATCGTAACGTTCTAGGTCCGAGGTCTTTGATTCCCGTCCAACTTTCTCCACGATCGTAATAGATTTTTCCATATTTCGAGGCCGCAAGTGGTTGACCCGCCAATGCTTTCTTCCACCGATGCCGATAAATATGATCATTTCGATTCAATCGACTCAAATTATTAACGATAATCGATACCAAAAGGGTGTTGAAATATATTAGTGAGTGTTGAATTAGAAATCAAAGATTTTCAATTGCCTATGATTGCCCGTTTGACGTTAAAATAAAAAATTATAGGCAAATGCTGATTAATTAAATTTTTCAAACAATTATCCTGAGGCTGAGATCACCTCATTGTCAAAATCATCAAGCACAAATAATATTTCGGGAGTATTGATTGACGAGTGTAACAAAATTCGACCTTGAAGACCAACCATTATTTAAACGGGCGTTAATCTCTGGTCTGTTTGCAACAAAGCATTAGAACAATCGTAATAACGCGAGGTCCTTCAAAGAAATCCGATAGCATTACGGTGCATTACGGTTCTTAGGTTGCAGAGAAAGGTGCGTTAGGTGCGGTAAACGAGTCAAGGCTCTAATGTGACGTGTGAATATATCTGTGAACTGTTAAACGTCACATTCAGGGTGTCGCTAAAGTTGGGCTTAAAGTTCAAAGGATGACTAAATCGCGACATTCCGAAGAGTCTTTGTATGCATTTTATTCTCGAATGTACCTTAGATGAAATAGTGTTAATTCAATGATGACTAATCCAAAGTGAAGTAAGAAGATTCGTATGTCGAGAGAAGCAAGGATGGGGTATGACTAATAATTAATGAATTTCCCATCAATGACAAATGGAGTCAAACAACTGCTACGAACTTTTCCCTTCGAAAGCCTGTAGTTTATTAATGATCCAGAGTTTAACCACGACTTTAGCGATTCCCTGTGTATGTGGATAAAAAAAATAGACACACGAAAGTATTATACAGCGCGGTAAAATCATGGGAGTTGTCGACCGTAGCCGGACGCCTGCGATTGCTCTTTGCGGAAAGTTCGCATGGATAACGGGTGGCAGGCATTGGTTTATATGTCTTAAGATTGTGCAGCAATACATGGACTCACGTGGGATACATTTCTCGACTACGAAATAAACGCGACAACGTGCGCCTACGGAAACCGTGCGGTTGTGATTGCAAATAAAATGCTACGTCTGTATAAATACATGTGTACATACAAATATATGTACGTGTACTGAAATAAGTATAATTGTAGAGACCTTGTCTCTGTAGCTGTTTGTAAAAGTTGATCCGGTGCGATACACGCCTATATGTTATAGAAACAGTATCTCCGTATATCCGTATCGTGCATGGCATTAAGTTATGCTTCTCTTTTGCATTTATCGCCCAGACCCGAAGGTATATTTCAAACCATAACACATGCTCCTTTTTACGAGAATGTGTGAAGTACAGGATACTGCAAATGTAATAAGCTTCGAAACCTTAAGTTCACGTTAAGACAGCAACGTTTGAATTGACTGGAAGCCAATTTTTTTTCTGTACGAACTACAGTCTTATGGCGTGTTTTATGAGGATCTGTTTGACAGCATGATTCCTTGGGAAATTTAAGACCCGGGCACGAGCAACGGTAAAGATAAATTGCGCGCATCTTGACTAAGATTTAAGGTCAACTTTGGCCTCAGTAAACATTGTTCTTAAAGCTAATGCTTCAACGTTAGCACTCGACTCAATTTCTAAGGTTTTTAAGGTCATTTCTTAGAACCACATTGGAGTCGGTTAAAAAAACAGATTCCTAACGTTATTAAACAATAGAATTACAGAAAATTCGACAATAAATCGAAATGGCTTCCATATTGAATAATAATTGAATGAATTTACTCACGAACGTTATATTTCACATGTACGTACCACTGACTTATATACCGTGTGTTCCGTAAATATTATGGTTAGTTGTAATAATGGAATAAGGAGTTTTGACGAGGTCTTCCCATGATCTACTTTCACCGTCACCGCAATAAAGCAATTGTGCGAAATATTCATAATTTCATTATTCCCAAAGCAACATATAGCAAGCAGCTTGGTGTGCATTTGAGTCTGGGATTTTTAACCGTAGCAAATTGCCATGTCGAAGCGTGTGCAGACTTATCGTACGATCTCCAGATCGAAAGTAAAGTGAGATTGTTGTATATATACAATGGTGGAGAAGGACAGCTCTTATTAAATGATGAAAAAATCATTGCCCAACTTTTTCTAAATATGACTGTTGTTTTCTATTAAGTAATTCGTCAAATTTTGTCAATATGTGTCCTGATGATTAATTTTAGGACATTTTTTTGAGGTTGCACAGATAAAAACGCTTTTAAAACTGAACTTAATTTCAGAGCGTTTAGGAGCGATTAAAAAAATGAAAATCGGTACATGGACAGCTCCATCAATAATAGATCAAAAGAATATATTGAATGGGAGCTGGCCCCAAAGATAAATAATTACAGGTTACGAAGCCGCGTGCAATAATCAGAAGAAAAAAGTTATACACGCACACACTCAGGTCCACATTGTACACAAATATAATGTGAAAATCCATAAATGTGAAATGCTTCATTTTAAAGAACACCAAATGGTAGAACTTTTCAGTAGAATTAGCGCCACTTGAGCCTTTTTGTTTGCAAAGGATCGAAGCGAGTTTATAACAAGATCGTGTATAATACAGTTTAGCAGGGCAACCATGAGCGGCGAATGCGTGTGTACACGACAAGTACACAAACGGTGGATACTGTATAAGGTTGGATCGAAGCTGCCGTGGGAGGGCGATCGATCCCACGGATCGATCAAGGTTTTTCACTCCCGCAAATCTCGCGCGGCCGCTCGTTACGAGAGGTCTCTTGTGTTAACGCGTATTGCCGCACCAACAAAATCCCCTGTTCTCGATCATACACCGATTCTCGCTATATACAAGCCCTTTTTTCTTACGTTCGTATGACTCAGACACCTGAAACTATTTCCCAAACGTGCCAACTATGATACGAATAGAAAATAGAAAATATCCGTGTGCCTCTTGTGCCCTATCCAAGTCGGAACAATGTTGCTTTCAAAGTTGCCGACTGTGTGCTATTTCAAGGCCGTATTGTTGTTTAGAATTCTGTTTTCGGAGAATGTTTTCAGGATGGAATAAATTTGAAACTGTTTCGCGTTTTTTAAGTTTAATTTTGTTTTATTTCGTATCGTTTCATTTTGATTCTTTTGAGACGAATGAATTTTTTTGAAGAAAACAACTTTGGAGAAGTTTTGTCAAAAATATGATTTTTAATGTGGCGATCACGATATTTCGATAACCCGTTGGCCGATTATGGTCTTCAATAGACTATTCTTCAGCAATGGTACCAGAATATAATCGAAATTATTCTTACATGGTTTGCTTTAAAACCCGTGGAAAGAAAAGAAAATATGCAAGAAAATCGATAATCAAAGTTTAAAATGTTGCCATTTTGTGGAAAAATCCGTTTTCTTTTTCATTCTGGTAGCATTGCTCACAACGACAGATTAAAAATATGTTTAGTTGCTTTTTTTTGGATAAGGAGAAGAACGTCAGGAAGTTTGGTTTCCAGTCAGTAGTTTTTCTCGCGCACACTTGACATTCAATTTTGCTAAATAATTTTTTGTCACTCAAAATAACTTCAAAAGGAACAACGTCGTTGCAAGAGTTTTACGAACAACAAAAATCCCTCCCTTCCACTTGGATGCAATTTTGTATGATTTAGTTAAAAATTAGTCTCGTATTGAAAAAGGATTCGCTAATAGAAGAAGCAAAGTATTAGAGAAGAGAAAAATGTTGAGTTTACACTAAATCACAAACGATAAAGTCCCACATCTGTCCAATTAATTTCTCGGTATTAAATCTCGCCGTATTTAAAATCTTTCGTTAACGAAGCGAGTGTACTGAGTACATTAGCGCATGGCTTCATATATAATCGCATCTCCGTGCGAAAATACCAACACAACGACACACACACACACTCACGAAGAAGAATTGGAGCTCGTGACGCGTAATCAGGTGCGGCCGACGAACCTCCTCATCGCAGAATAGATTATCGTTGCATCTCATCATAAGTATATACGCTTAAATATACATAAGTATGTACACAGCATTCCACATAGAATGTACATATACTGTAAAGAATCTAATGGACGAACACGTAACAATGATCTGACGAGATCAGATTAATCGGTCATGTCTCAACCGTTGTTTGTCGCTTGTATTACTTAAGCTTACAACAACCCACTAAAAATAACGTTTGTTGAATTATATTAGCGGATAAAATTACCATGAAAATATTTATGTAAATAAGCGAATTATTATACAAAATGAATGTACTGGTAGCAATAAATAAATGGTCAATATGTGGCTTTGCCAATCACCAATGTCAAGCAACTTTCGGCGAGACCAGTAGTTGGTTGGGGAACTGCTTAGCCATGCACCGGATTGCGCATCAATTTCTGAACGGGAGAAGCAGTTTTTATAAATCTTTGATGGTGCTAAATGACTGATATTCGGTAAAAATTATAATCGCCTTTATTAATCCCGGATTTTCGAGAGGTTGGAGGGTCTCACGGGAGCAGAAATATAAACAGTATACGCGGCAGCAATAAATTAAAATAAAAATTGACAGATTCATTTATTGTAATTAATTGAAATTTCTAGGCCTTTTTGACTTTTATAAAAATTCTATAACTCTGAATCTGTTTCGATATTGCCAAACGATAACTGAAAATCCCTAATTCACATTGTATTTGAGAACCTTTTGAGACCAATTGAGATTCTCAACACCATTTGTCCGCCCCCATTTGAAATGCTCAGCACACCCACGAAAATAATACGCGAACAAAGGCACCAAAACGATGGAGCAGAAAAAAAATGGTGAAATGTGAAAGGTGCATCCAGTTTCACCGGTTTTAGGGGGAACTGGAATCCCTATCCAAACACAGCACACGTATCGATGGCGCCAACAACAAAAAACAAATCGAATGAACTCGGTTTAATCACTCGATAGCAAAGAAAAAAAAGAGCTACGAAGAATTATATACAGAAGAAAGGGAATCTGAGGAATTTGTTTCTTTCGAGGACAATAACACGAGGGGTTTGGCAAAAACAACGAAAAACTGGAATGCATTAATATATTTGGCAACGACTTTTACGATCGTCAGAGAACCATTTCGCTCGTACAGTCTCATCGGGATAATAGTATCAGAATAAAAAGAACAAATTGATCAAATACAAAAAAGCATAATCCAATTAAGTCGAAATTGCTACTACTAAAAAAACAATCCACGCAAGTATAAGAGTTGGATCGTGGAGGGTGGAAAAATACAGTAAATTTTGGGCGTTTGCGTATACATTTCCACCATTTCATCGCATGTTTAAATGATCTTTCACGAGTAAGAAATACGAATGCAAATGAGCCTTGAAATTAATACGAAAAACACCTTTCAGTTTTGAGGCTATGAGAATAATTATACTTTGGTTTTTTTAAACGATTTGGTGAATTTCGAAGCAGTGTGTTCGAGGGAGAGAGAGAGAGAGAGAGAGAGAAATAGGGAAAGAGAACAGTCGCAAGGTTACGGTCGCCGTCCTTTCTATATTCGTCCTTTATTTTCCACTTGCAGTGGTCAGCAGCCTTCGTAAGGTCACGTGCCACAGCTGGTCCCTGATTTATATGCTATATATATATATATATATATACGAAAAGGATGTGGCAGATTGTATAGATGTGTTTATAAGTAAAGTGTGAACCCGGACCTATATGACGTCGAGTTCCTTGGCTCTGAAAGTCTCGAGGTCCTTCAAGGACTTGTTCAATAACACCCACAAAACTGGGAAGCTGTCGAGTCATTTCGTCCAGATCACTCGACAAGGTCGACATTCGATACTCTCGATACACCCAGAATATTTTCTCTCCCCAACAATATTACACAGTTAACAATCTAGAGTGAAAGGTATCATTTATACTTCATACCGATTCTCATGGACACACGAACTTTTCATTTTTCTGCCAACATATTCGTGACGAATAAATAAAGAATTTATAATACATTGTATTTGTAATATTTAAGGCTATATTGTTGACTATGACTGCCATTTTCTGAATAGAATAAATTGAAATCGTTTCGAATTTATTTGTTTGTTATTTAGTCCACATGATTATGATTTGTTTATAAAAGTACAGAAATTTTCATGTCATTTTTCTGTGCAATCAAAAATTACAGTTATAACGATCATATAAAAAATCGTTTTTTTTCTCCAGGGAGATATTTGATCCCCATTTAAGGAGATTAAAACGTCGACAAAATGATTCGAGTGCTCGAAGCGGTGAAAGCGTCAAATTTTTCAACGACGTCGCTGTCATTTCTATTTCGAATTCGGCAATGGTTCACGACGTCATGCGCAAATTATTATGGCTGGGAACGATCATAAGCGACCCATTCATTATGGACTCACGATTTTGGTCTATCTTCGAAAATTGAAAGTTGTGTGCAAAATTAAACCAACTTTCAAAATAGTGAATTTGGTCATTCCCCCACTACAAAGAATTCTTATTCAAATCGAATCATGAGCGAGGAGAAAAAAAGAGGACGATTGCAAAAACGATCAGGAGACACTAAGTGAAATCGAAAGGGGTCAGAAAAAAGGGAATTACCAGCGACGACATGACTGCATGAATCGCTGCAACATCAAACGATACTTCTTAACCACTTCGCTATAATTATCTTCGGGCTTGTCTCTCATTTTGCTCATTCTTTCTTCGTTTCGTTTCGTTTCTTTCTTCATTCCGACCGTATCTTTCTTCATTCCTTCCTCGATCTCCATTCCTTTAGGACCTCGCCTTTTTTTTACCGCGATTTCTTACCGCGCCCGACGAAATTTCTCTCCTGATGAGCGTGACGCAATAGGGCACAAAGAGTCAAGCTTCGGACAAACCGATCATTATCCACTCACAGGAGTTTTAACTTATACAAACATATACATATATTGAGAATACTTCAAGACAAGAATTAATCGACTTAAAACGGTATTTTTCTCGTAAAAAGCAACAACAAAAAAATACTTTTTTACAGCGCAATATAAAATGATCGTCCTCGCACGGGACTTGAATTATCGTTTTATAATTTACTCGCTCAAAAAATGTTGAGTGAATCGTTGTAACTGTGTACGATTCAAGTGATTTTACAGAAAAAAATATATATTTCGAAATCTTTGTGCATTCTGATGATATTTTCTTTGTGAGAAAGCAAATCGATGCGGCTATACAGAATTAACGAAACGAGCCATTCGGGTTAAGTAGTCACGGCCAGATGGCCTCGGTAATGACAACCACGAACGAATCATGAATATATATTCCGAAGAAAGTATAAGTACACGCGAAATTGAGATTTTAATCCGGTAGGACGAAGAATTTAAAGAAAAATTCATGAAAATAAAAATAGTTTTGACAAAAACGTTGAAAGAATGTTGACCTTCGATTATTGAAGATGAAAAACAGACTAAATTAAAAAAAAAAGGATTAAATAAATATCAAGAGATTTTTGACCCTCGTTAAAATGTACGAAAATCTCGAACTCAGGATCAGTACACGTGCGAGCCCAGTCAAGTGATTAATTTTGTAGTTTGTGAGTGGGAGCGAAAAACAGCTGATTAATCGGTTGAATGAAAGAGCGTGAGAGAGTTAAAGGAAGACGAAAAATTGATGAGACCGTATAATTTCAAGAGTCCGTTCAGATCGACGAACTTACGGGATGAGATGATGATCGTTAATATGACGAAATAACCTTCGGGTATAAAGCGAACGAATCCCATGTATAAATTGATCATTTATATATGTATTTTTATAATAAATGCACAAATGATCACCTTCGAGGTGTGAAACATCAAAAACCTTATTGACAGCTTGTAAATAATTAACCGCACCAACCAGATGTGTTAATTGACAACCTTCCAGTTGTTGGAACTTAATCACTATTCCAAATTGGTTTAAAACCGAAAAGTGAGTCTCGGCCAAAGTGTCATTAAAGTTTATTTCGATATAACATAAAAAATATTACAGATACGTAGGGGAAATTTTAAAAAATCGAAATAAGAATAAATAAACAACCATTTTCGTTACTTTTTGTGAAAAAAGTGATAATTTCATAGTAAATGGAGTTGAAGCCGTATTTCCCCATTTAAGGCTGTTTAGTTGTCGATAAAATTTTCTTTTCACAGAACATTTTCACGATATACATGTAGCGTATGCTTAATTCACGATTTTTGCATATGTATTTTTATATAAAACATTGTAAGTACGTTACAACGTGATTAAGGAATACACACAATGTCAAAAATGATCAGAAACTGTGCAATAACGAAATTGATATGAAATTCGATCTAAAATGAGTAAATATGAATGTTCTCTTTTCACTGATTATTTCATAATGATTTGCATCCGAGAAAATAGTTGCCTTGGTTGTTGTTCATAGGTTGTGAACCGTTAATTTTGCGGTGTTTGTGGAAGCGAATGCGTATACAATTTGCAGGCATCACTCGTGAGCTTTTACCAGGTGCGTTATGTCATTACAGTATGACCTGATTGATCCTCGCCATTACGACGATTTCTCTTGCGTTCTTGGTCACGTGGGCGATAAGGATTTACTAAGAAAAAAAAAGGAAAAAAAGTAAACTCCTGACCTACGCCTTTTAACGGTGCCCAGACGAGAGACGAGATTTCAAGCTCGTTTATGTACCACGTACGTATGTATTACATACTCCTATGTATATATATATATTTATTATGGAAACGATTGACGTCCAATATTCCTCAGCGTAGCGAATCATCCGTGAAGTAATCGCGCAACGAAAGACTGAGAAAGAGAAGGAAAGCGAAGAGGCAACTTTGCGATGATGTACCTTCTACAGGTTCAATCAAAAAGTCATAATGAAAATATGAAATTTTTTAGTGTGATTATCAAATGAAGAAAGTGGTAAATATTGAGCCGTGAGATTTACCATAAAATAATCACGAACAATTTTTTCTCTTCTATCAATCCATTAATGGGCATGGCTAACAGTGATAATCAGTTGCAAAAATTGTTTGACAAGCAAATTATTACTTTGTTACACCGAACATTGTTTGAAGAAAAAATCCTAAAACTTGGGCACAATAATAATTCCAGTAGGAAACTCTAAATTGGTTTTAATAGACATTTGAAATTGTCTAAACCTATATGATAATTGACTAATAAATAAATGAGATAATAATAATCTTGGTTACACTTCTGATGATCGTCGGTTTTGGTTAAACCTGTAAACTCAAAAATTATATTTATGTTCGCAAGGAACGAGAAATGCCGAGTTACCAGTTGGATGTGGAATGGCAAGCACAAATATGTGACAGTTGTACGCACATGAATATCGATAACACATACAGGATCAAGAACTCCACCCCCGGTTCAACATTTTATGAGTTTATACTGGCGGATGCCCAGAAAAAGGAGCAGGGAAGAACAAAAAGAGGATTTTTCATAGCTCGGTTAATCTCATCGTCAAGGAACGACTCGAAACCTTATATCGCAGACAGCATTACGAAAAGATATAAAACGTGGGTGTTTTCTTGATGGCTAAGTATCTACATGAATGTGTACACATGGAAAAAAAAAGCAATCGAAATATATACATCAATGAAGAAACTAAAATTTCTCTCGTTTTTATTCATGGCCAATTGCTTGTCCAAAAAGGCCAAGTTCAAAATAATTAATTGAGCAATTCTTTGAATTTTCACCAAAAAATCATCGTCGTTGGATCCTCAGAATTACTTGATTATTAAAATGAATATGAAAAAATGTACTTCGTTGATTTTGCAATAAAATTCAATATATCAGACGAATGGTTGAATCATTAAATGTCAGGGATCAAATAGAAAAATTAAAAAAAAAAAACGTTATTGAAACTAAATGCAAAAAAGCAAATAGATAGATGGCAACAAAAGTTGCAACAATGCAAATTGCACAGTGTGGAGAATTGCAAAAAAAATCATGAAAATCGTGAACCGAGAATGGCAATGAAAAAATGTGCAACAATATTCTTTGTGAGCTGTCTATATTCATTTGTGCTATTATGCCAATGGCAAAATACATCGGTAAAGGCTCGAAGAATTATTTGTCTTGGTGCACTATGCAAACAATGTGTAACGATGTAAATATATAGATATTTGTACTGGAGTTGATCGTAATGCGTGAATGCACCATATGGTCGATACGACTTCGCCATATATACCCTATAACCACATAGTGCAAGCAAGCAGCATCAATAACTTGAACGAACACTTTATCCTTGGGATAAAGTCACAATACAGAGACTATAAATTTCTCCATCCCACTAATCCGGGATCGTCAAAATACGAGCAACAAAAATATATTTCTGACGTAGCATTTACTTATTTTTTAATTTTTTTCTCCTGTCATTCCAAAAAAGTTAAGAAAACTCTTGAATTTCTCGAAGGACTACAAATATAGGAAAATATAATTTGAACGAAAGATCAAATACAAAATAATTATAAGGCACGAAAAAATATATTTCACACAATCAGAGATTTTTCGTTTCGTAAAAATAAAGACCATAAATCGAATTGCATCCTGGGTTCAAGATATTAAAGAGATTTATTGATACATCCAAGTTCCTTAAGCACCCTTTTCGTCCCTGAAACTTACTCCCATGTCTATATATGTCTATGTACAAATTGTACGTACTGACCACTCGGAGAGGGTTCTATAAATAAGATGCTCGGACTAGGATCCTCCAGGAAGAATAATCGGCCAGTCTGCCTGGTTAAGACCTATACGTATATAGATAGTACTTACTCTCTCGTAATTTCCAAGCATAGTTATCTACACACGAGTAGACAAAAGATGCGCCAAAGATGCTTACACGTGCTCCGAAGGAGCCATAATCGCAAGAACGAAAAAAATCAAGACAAAGAAGATATAGTGAACTCCACACGTGTGTAATTTACTTGCATGTTTTTGTGCGCACACGTAACAACGCATGCACCATCAGGATAATATATAGATGAAGGTACGAAGCGCATTTACGAGCAACGCTCGAAATAATTGGCAATCTATCCTTGTACTTGGGAGGTATTCTTACTATACACCCACGCATATTTCTCCCTTAGCATATACTCGCGGGGACCCTCCACGAGGTAAATTGTGGAAAAACAAAGAAGAATTTTCTTCGCGAAGCTATTGTTGGGCTAAGTCATTTTTCCTTTGGGAAAATATGCATTTTTTTCTATCTTTACATTTGGTTGAATGTTTAAGAGACTACACCAGGGTAACAGAAGAAAAAACATTTAATTTAGAGAATTTTTCCATAGTTAGAATATTTTATACTAATTTTCGATTTCATCTCGAACCGTAAAAAAATTCGCCTCTATCCATTTTGATTTTTCATCATTGTAAACATTTTTAGAGCACGTAGAGACACTATTTTTTAAAAGTGTTTCTTCTATTAATTGGAGTTCGTCTATAAATAATTCAATGAATTTTCAGAAAATATTATCAAATCTAAATAGAATAGAATTTAATAAATAAATTATTTCATTGAATGGCATGCAATAACATTGAAAATTCAACTTGATCAAAACGTTGGTTTTGATAATGAAATAAAAATGTTTGCATTTCATTGGAAAAGAATATGATGAAAAAAAATGACAACACGAGGTTGGAATAAATCAATGGTAAGTTTATACCGAGAAGAAAAATCACAAAGTGTAAAAGCGATAAAGCACCTATCAAGTCATTTAACAAATGAAGCCACCAGTCACACCAGTCTCCTTACTGATGTGGTTACCTAGCATCATTAACATACAAACATGACGAAGAGACGAAGACTGGTTGGCATATTCAGTCACCGTATAAAACACTTCGAGTCTTTGCATTATATTATACGTCATCGTTTAATTTCTTGCATCTCTGCAAATGGTGAATGTTGTGAATTTCATAGTGAATTTTTTTAGTGTGCACGTGTTGCACTTTCGAAGATTAGTAGAAACAGACACGACTTTTTCTTCGTCATTCTCAATCTTCCACTTTCAGCATCTATTCCTTTGTCAACTTTATTTTTTCTAAATACGAAGGCATTACGAATTATAAAACTTGATTCTCAATTTCTGTAAAATACAAAATTTGATTATAAATATTTGAGAATTTCAGCCAAAATATAATTCGTGAAATCGTATAATTTGTTTAATTACATCAAATACTTGGCTTGTCGAAACGTAAAATTCAGTTTCTCGTGATTACCGAATTTAAAAAACTTTAAAATATTTTTCGAAAAAGGATTTTTAGTCAAGGATGTTAAATAGCAAAAAAAACGTCAATGATTGCGAATAAAAAATAATATTTCGTATTGTCGACCAGACGCACGTTGGATCGTTTTAAAAAATCGAAATTCGGAGAAACGAGATAGGTCATAATCCTGGCAATGAAAAATGCGTATGTTGCACGAACAAATGTAAGAATCCCGACCCGGAGATAATAAATATATCCGAATAAATTTTTCTTTTCGTCTGTCGCGATTCCGACATAAAAAAAGTGTATATATAGTTATACATGGACATAAATATAAACAAGTAAATACGTAGTGAGTAGAGTTGCCTTGAGAGTTCGAGAACGAAAGTTCGTCCTCGTTCAACAAACGCAGACGTGTGTACGAGCTCGACACGTATTTACAGCGATGTGCATCGCGAGTCCGCGACTTCGTAAGAATCTGCTGCTCTCACCAGCACAATGAGCGAATGAAGAATGGCACTCAATGCAAAAACAAGTATCTTCCGATACAAGTACATCGAAAAAAAGGTCGAAACAAATCTTTATACTTGTCAAATATTCGAGAAATGAATTTTTATCAAAAATGCATTGCAATTTCTTTTTAGTGTCATTCGCGTTTTCTCCGATAATGGAAACTCGGGAAAGATTCCGCATGACTCCTCGTTTTTATTACAGATTTTTTCAATGGTATGATATTTTTAATTTTTTTGAATGAAACGAAAAAAGTTTGCTGTTAGACAAAGGGTTTACTCGTAATTTTTTTCATTACTTTTCCTCATCAGGGTTAATAAGGTTATCAGTTTGGTTCTTGCAAAAATACAGCAAGAAAATTTATGAATCACTTTTGCAACGATACGGATTTTTTATTTGGCACCTATCAATTTTCAATATGTTCCATACATCGATCTGATACTCTAGTAAATTACATAACAATTTACCAGCAATATCGCGACCTCTGGGTCGTTAGACGCCCCCGTGAATATTCGGTGATGGAAACTGTGGGTTTCATTCCAAAATTCTTGCCGAATGTTATTCTCATTTCTTTTTCTACCACACGGAGGATTCTTAAATATAAAAATTCGAACAGAGAGCCGGATTGATTGGAACGTTAAATCGACGATTATCGTGGTATTCTCATATGTACCAATGATGAATTTCGTAAGGGCGTATGATTTCTTCACTGGATTGCTGAGAGCTAACTCGTTTCGTACGAATGTTAAAAGAGAATTGCGAAAAAAATCATATTTATGATATAATTCTTGCAACATATTATTTTTTTTAACATTTCTATTAATATTTATACTTTGTAAAGTGTGAAAATAAATATTGAATAAAAACAAATTAATTTACTTGTACGCCATGATGATTTAACGATTAAACGTTATAATAATTTTCATTATTTAATGATTTCTGGAGGTTTTTTTCAGTGAAGAATTATAAAAAAATCGATGATATTCATGCGGAGAAATAAAGCCCTTACGTTTATTCGTAACGTGATCAAGAAACAGGAAAGAACGCCCCCGGGAAAGCCTCGAGCACGTCCTGAGGGCGATGGAGCATAATTAAGATTCGATTTCCGCGAAAATACCGGTTATCCAACGGAGCTCAGCGGCTCTACTATTACGTAAAATGACATTTTCGCGAGCAAGAACATCGCGGTGTGGTTGAACGCCAGCGGCGGTACACCGCACATTTTCCTCCCCAAACCCTCTCCCTTCCCTTTCGTTGCTATACACGATCAAGACACTTATCAATTTAATGCGCGATGAATTATGTTTATTTCATTATAACGAAGCAACAGATGTTTGAAAGGTGACAATGAAAATAGAAAAGTTAGAAACTCGCTATATATCTGTATGGTTGACGTAAAAAATAATCATACAACTGTCACAAGTCGTAATGCTAACAAAAAAAATCTATAATTGAAGAGTGTGTTTCAAATTTTTTTTTTACCGACGACTGTACAGAAGTGGAAAAGACTAAAAACACGTTTTTCTCACCACCGAAAAGAGGAACTTAATGGTATACTTAAAGAAATCTGACGAACTGAGTAAGAAAAAGATAAAAATGAAATCCCATTTAGTTGGACGAAAAATTGTGGCTCCAACTTTTTTTGTTATCGAATTATGTGATTTTGTTAAACGCAAACAAAAAAAATTATCGAATCCGCGATTTTTTGTGCAAAACAATAAAATTTCCTGTAATGAACGAGTTTTTTTTGTGTCCAGTGTATTGGAGAAGTGATTTAATCGCTAATACTCTATCATCATATAAAAAAACACAGTCATCAAATATTTTTATGACGACTGATGTAAAATTGTAAAAATTGATATTTTTATTGACGATAATAATAAAAGAGGCGATCGAGAATGGTGTTAAGAAAAAAAGAAGTGTGTGTCTAGACAATTCAAATTAACTCTACTCGCAGAAATGATTTTTGTAGACTCACCGACTCCGGAAGTGACAGCCAATGCGACGAGAAGCCCGATCATTAAAAGCGTCATGTTGAGTCGCTGATCGTTGAGTTTGGCAGTACGACAGCAGGCTCGATCGATTTCTTTTGCCGATGCAAAGTAGAACTTGTGAATTAAGAAAACAAACAAAAAAATGAATGGAGAAAGAAAGAAGAAAAATCCGATTTCCACGCTGGATTTTCCGCTGCTCGTAGAAGATTACACTCGCGTAAACGCGAAATTACGGACTTGTATTAGCGCATGTATGCAGGGTCGAGTCGCTTTTTACGGTAATTACGAGATAGAGAAACTCGCGAAACCGTGTGTCCGTCGAGACGACGGAGAGCAGAGAAAATCTCGAAGAAAATAAGTCGACTATTCGTGTATTCGCGTTAAAAAAAAACAGTAAATAAAGTAAAAAAACAAAAAGAAAACAAACAAACAAATGAAGAATAAAAAGAAAATCAATGTTAAACCTTTTTTCACTTTGCACTTTTTTGCAACTTCGCAGATTTTTTATCCTCAATTTATTCTCAGTATCTTCATGAATTTTTTCCTTTTTTTCTATTTAATATTCGTTAAGGAATAAAATTGATAAAAAGATAAGAAAATTTCCTCGGTTCTCGTCTCGTTTCGAAGTAACTTTTAATTATTAAAAATTGTAGACTAATGTCGAGCGCCTTTCAGTGCCGCGAGTGCGCCATTGCCGGTCGCAAAACATATGTGCTACGGTCACGAGGAGAGAAAGGTGACTGGATACTTGTGAGACGTGCTCAATACCTCCTCTGTATTCCTCGCATAGTATTCACCTTTCTACCCAGTTCTACCTCCAGAAAAAGAGAGAGAGAGACAACTATTCTGCAGTAACAAAGAAGGGAGTGATGGGAACAAGTTGTCCAGAGGGGGCCGTGCTTTAAATCACCACCACCATCAACTCATTTTACCACCGCTGCCAACACTACTAACCACCACCAGCAACAAAAACAACAACAACCAACAGGCCTCATGAACATTCACGTTCACAACTACCACGTTCTCCTACTCGTCTCCCCTCTCTATCAATCGCCTCCACTATGAACTGCTAAATCAAACTCCCTTTACATCGAATTATTGCAAAATTAACGAGTATTAAAAACTTCGTTTTTCATTGTCGAAACATTTTCTCAAAGATTATGAAAAATTAGATTTTTGCCAAACTTTAAATGACATTTTCAAATTTTTCAATAAAGCTCAATCGACTTTTTGGTCAAAATTTTGAAAAAAACGCTGCAGCTCGAAATGTTTGTAGTTTTAGACAAATATATCCATAAATTTGACACATAATACCCCATATTTATGCAACATTATTTTCATCGTAATGATTTTTTTAAGAATACAGAATCACGATTATTATAGACGTATGAAGATAGTAATTAGAAAAATTTATATTTAAATCGACAAATTGGTGTAAACGAAAATAAAATTTGTATAGAACTGTTTAACGTTATTCGATGATAGGGTAATTACGAACTCGAGCGTGCACTATTAGATTACGACTGGTGTGTACAAATCCTAACGTTCGTTCGCGAATTATCGCCAGTCGTATTGGTATTATTATAAGAAACGTTCGAATTATGAAAATAATCATAGTCAACAGTCAAGTCAGACTTATTTTCCATAGGACATTAAATTATGCTCATGAGAGACTTAAACTTGAACAATTATAGTTACAGAACAGCAATTGGGAGCCTCGAATTTTAGACAATTTTCTTACCATACAAAATGTGAATTTTTATGAAAATAAAGCAAAGTTTCTGGTGTAAATACGAAATTTTATTTTCTTTCTAAGAATCCTTTTATACACTGAGCAAATAAATTCACTGAGACAATGGAATGTGGCAAAAAAAATGAACGATATTTATTTCAATCATCAAATTAAATGGTTGGAAGAATCGAATCTTTGTTCGATGAATAGAATATTTTCGTCGCCATAACTTGAGGATTAGTTGATTCAACGAAAACTTTGTTGACTCAACAAATTTATTTTCTCAGTGTATTTTGCATGGTAATTAGACAAAAGTCAGGATTATCCCTGGCTTTCATTTTGTAACCTTAATTATTCAATTTTAAATTTCAATATACAAAGTTTGAATAATCGTTGAATTGAAATTGGAGCATTTAAAAAATCAAATACTCGGTTCAAATTTATCCGAAAACCATTTCCAAATTGAAACACGTTTGTCCGAATCTTGAGAACGAAATAAAAAAATTCGAATGTCAAAATTATACGAAAATTCCATTTTTGAGATGAACCCAAAATCCGAAATGCAAAAAGAATTAAACAAACAAATCAGTCACATGAAAAAAAAAACTTTTAATTTTTTTTTGCAATACGTCGCATTTTTTGGTCTACAGCAAACTTTATGACGAGTCGTTTGATAATTTTGTTATGTCGGAGTTTTGTCACTGATCGAAATAACTCGGGTGCGATCCTCTTGTATTCTTGATAAAAATTCGAAGTGAAAAATGAGATATATATATATGGAATTGCTCAAGAAGGTGTCCAATTCGATATTTCAAAATCATGAAAATTGAAGGTGAGGCACATTTTCTAAAGTTTTACTCAATTTTTTAATCCGTTTGGCAAAACATCAGACGAGACTAAAAAAAGATCTGATTCATCGGTATCATCGTTTTTTAAATGTGAATTTTCATAAAATTACATTTGTTTTTTTGTGTGTTGTTATAATTATTGAATTGCCGCAAAATTCGAGGCGAAAATTGTATGTTTTTTTTCTTTGAAGAAAAAAAAAATGAACGCGTGGCTGCGAGCGTAGGAGGGAAACTGAAAACGCAAAAGCGCGAACGCAAACGAGAGAGAAACATTTTGTTACGCTTCACGCCCTGTACCCGACTAATTTATCATTAGCGCGTAGTGTTATACACTATTTGTGAATAACTCAAATATATACAGCAAAGAATTGTATGTATATATTAAATACGTGCGTGGCCCGCGAGTTTGTTTAACGCACCAAACAACGTTCTTGCATAACTTTATATCGTGAGAGAGTTAGTGTAATTGAGCAATAATGAGAAACATGGCCAGTCTCGCGACGTACTGAAAGAGCTCTTTCCGAAATAATCGGATTTCAGATTCAAGCATTTCCTTCACTGTAATAATTATCCCAATAATCTTTTCTTATTTTTTCTCGCTTTTTGTAATCTTGTTAATTTTACACAAAAATATGAAGATCAAACCTCATTTGCTTTCTAGTTTTGTCGAGCAACGAAAAAAAGGAACTCAGTAACCAAAACACTAGGTATACTATTTCTTTTTTTTTTGAATATTTTTATCAATTTGGAATAATTTTAAATTGCAGAAACGTGTACACAAAAATAACTTCAAATTTTTTTTCTAATATGCAATACGTTTATATATTGAAGCAAATAAAGAATACGAAGCAGAAAAAAAAACAAAAATTTTCCTTATTCTAGAGAAAAAAGATACTCGTAACAGTTAGCATTCCAATGTTTACTGAACAGTATTGTTATTATTAATAATAATAATAAAAATAATAGCAGAAATCTATTTTTCAAAAAATTCTATATCTATCTTTGATATTTAATGGATATTTCTTCGTTTCTCCGTGAAAGCAGTTTGAAGTTTAAACATAATCGAAAAAACCTCATAATTAGAGTATCGAATTGCGGTAGGTCGAGTTTTTACTGTTTTCTTTTAATTCTATTGATTTTTTTTATTTTTATTTTTTCAAGTCTCGTTCTGCTTCCAAAAAAGTTACTCTTGAGTAAAAATGGTAAATTGTATAAAATTTTCCAGCTCACTATTGCGTTCGTCTATTGGATCACTTTTCATAACATTTTCTTCAGATGCTATTTCGATTTCTATGTCAAGGACCTCACCAATTTCTCGTTATTTCATATTGCAGAGACATTTGTTAAGTTTTGCAATAAAAGTGTTTTTTTAACTTTTCGAACTTCTCAAATAAAACACAACTGTTCACATTTTCAGTGAGCAATGCTACTACTCAATAATTGTATATGAATTAAAAAATAATATCCGAGATTCTCTGATACGAGCTACGGATATCGAAAGCAGAATGTGGTGAAATTTCTGTGTCAACCTTATTGCGACAATGATTAATAGACACGACCAAATAAAAATGTTGTCAGTGGCACAGGCGACAGACGTTGGGAGAAATTTTCAAGACCCTCCCGCCGACCTGCATAACATTAATATATTTATTCATTTTCTTTTTGTTTCTTTTTCGTTTATTTATTAAAGAAAGAACAAACCTAATCGACCGATAGTATAGAAACTGTACGGAGAAACTAAATTTGCTCAAACAACCGAATGTGGCAAAATGAATGAAATGTGTTTATACAACGATAACATTGTCATGGCGGCACATTAAGTAATTGGAAGAATTTAATTTTTAATGGAATATCCAGATGGATTTATAAACCGAACCAAAATAAATAAAGCCAAATTATAAATTTCCACCAAAAATAATAATAAAAATAATAATGATACAGAAAAGTACACAAAAATAAATAAATAAAATCAGACTACAAAACAGCACACAAAAATCAAAAAGAAAAGCAAACTAGTTAGTAGTTTATAAACAGAAAATATTTTTTTGTACAGTATTTATTAAATTTTATGATTCAATTCCATTAATTATGTCAATATAATAAGTTAATCGTTTTAATTATAAATACAATTAATCGATTATCTTGATTATTAATATAATGGATTGATTATGAAAGTATTTAATAAATATTTTTGCCAACTTGTATGTCGAGATATTAGCGAATGTCATAATACGCAATTTGGCTTAATTAATTGATCTGGCCGGACAGGAGGTTGGGAATTAAAAATCATATGAAGAAGATCGCGGCTGATCGTTTGTAACGGTTAAAGAGCACGAAATTTTCATTGTCATTGTCCGTCTATTAACACGCGAGATTTTTACAGGCCCAAAGAAAGAGGGTGGAGGTAAATTGTTGCAGCACATTGAGATACACGTTATTTCGATGTATATCTCACTCACTGCTTCGAGAAAACTTACGTGCATGCTCGCTACACAAACGGACAAGCAATAATAACCGGGTCGAGCATGTTACCTAAGATATTAACCTTTCTTTTTACCTTGACGTGTGTGCGGGCCCTAGTGCATATCGTAACAGTACAGTGAGCGGATTCTCAGGCTTTTTTTTAAATACACAAACAAACATATAGATATATGGATATTCATGTACTATTTATTTTTAATGACAGTTTTTTATGTCAATATTTAACATGTTAGGTACGATATTATTAATAAATAATAATTATTTTACTTAAAGGACATAAAATGAACAAAAAGGAAATAACAGTGAAAATAAAAATTAGTTTCGCAACTCCAATCATTTTCTCAATTCGAAAAAAATCATTTTTAATTCGATTCTTTACTTATGAAAAGAGTTAATTTAAAAAAATTGTTTAAAACGTTGGGATGATTTGAATACTTGAACAAAATCGAAAGCATTCATTTCGTAATTTGGTGCAACCCTTAGAAACTGAGAAAATATCGTGTACAGCATCCCGGATACGGTGAACAATCGCGTTTGTCGAATCGTCGTATGCCATCGCGAGAAACGCCAATAATTTCTTGACTCGAAATAATTGGAATTCCTACTTGCTTCGTGTAAATTTCTCAACTATTCGTGAGAACAAAGCGAGAGAGAGAAGGCCTGTGCAAAGGCTCGGCAGTTTTGTGCAAGAATAGAGAGAAAAAAAAGCTCCCGGACGACCCTGAACAGAGGTCCGGCTGTTTATCGCAACCTTCATCGGACTTTGCACCCTCACAACCTATCGCCTATCATCTTATTATTCTATTTTTTACGGTGGCGATTGGGGTCGACGTTTCTTTTTCTCATTCTCTCACTCTCTTTTGTTTTCTTGTACCTCGCCCTTCGGAATCTGGTCTCGTGATAAGCGTGGGAAAAATTCGAGTGACGGCAAAGAGATTTTTACCGCCACTTACGAGTCACTATCTCTCGACTGCTCGTTACTCTCATTTTTCCCACTTTCGTTTTTTTTCTCAACTATTATTATATCAAAATGTGTATATTGTAAAATTGTAAGAGTAAGTCAAGCGGGTGTTTCATAATCTGATGTAAATCAAGTTTTCGTTGCACATAGCAGTTTCTTTTTAATATTAAAATTTTTTTGAGCATGCAAATATAAACAAAAAATGCGCTAAAAATCAACTGATTATTTACGAGTTTTTCACTGATCTGTAAATTTTTCTCCTGCTCTCTATAAAAACGCATGTAAAACTGCAATCTTTGATAGCTTTTTCCATGTAATTTGAGCAAAAATTACGAAAACACACAATTTTTTTCAACCTCGTCGTTTTGGATCAATACTTTTGATAAAATACTGAAAAGTAATCCGCTGGATTTATCCCGAATTCTTAATTATGAAAAATTGCCAATATTAAGAATTATTTTAACGAAAAATGCAAATAGCTGTACCCGCGTTTTATTGGGACTGATTTTAAACTCTGTAACAATAACACGAACGAAGCCGCGAGCACAAATAATATTTATTCTTCTTTCCATGCACAAAAGTTTAAGTCATGAGCGGATGGTCGTAAGATATCGTTCAAAACACGTATTTTCGTTCGTCCAAGTCCTCAGGCAACCACGACCCTTCAACGATCATTTGAATATTATTTTATTTTTGTTATTTACCTGCTTTCGTGCCGAATCGATTTTACATCTGAAGATAAAAGTACCGTTCGGTGCTATTTCTCGTAGCTGTACTTAATAAAATCCGGGATTGTTTTCTCGTGGGCAAGGCCCCTATAGTTCTTCATAACGGTTCAAACGTATCTGTAAAATCAGATCAGTACAAAAACCATTTAGAAATAAAATTCGTCGAATGTTTTTTTTTTTTTTAGATCAAGTTTTTCAAGAAAGCCTGAAGAATGGTGAACTAGATTTTTCGTTAATTCATCGCCTGCATTATTACCGAACATAACTAAATATTTAAACAAAATCCCATTCTCATTACGTTTCAATTTTTTTAATATTCTGTTTTAACACTATTTCAACAAGAAAACTAAAAAAAAATGTTACTGAACATTTTTTCGTAGTTTAAAATACGCTTCACCAACAATTAACTTACAAAACAATGAAGTGAAATTTTGAGACTCATATTTTAATATTTTTCAAGATTATTGATTTTCAATAAATAGAGTGAACATTTATTTACACAATTTATTCGATTCCTTGTAAAGAACTGAAAAAATATTTGATTTATGAGGATAAATAATTCCTACGAAACAAGAGAAATAATTGTACACAGAACGACCATGTAAATTTTGAAGCAAATTGGTCGACTGGCTTCCCAAATATTTTTGATACAAGTTCAGGCGTATTTTCGAAAGTAGTTCCTCTTGTAATGAATTTGTATCTGTTGAGTAACAAATTCTGACGAAATATCAAAAAATGCATATTTTAAATCACGATATACGTTACATCAACTGATTCAATGAATTTTGCAAAAGTTAAAGAAAAATTATTCTGTCGACCCTTGGCGACCGCCATTTTCTCAGTCTCAAAACTCTCGAACTCTCATATGTTATTACCGTGGCTCTCAACAGCCTGGGCAGCTTAGAGTCGTCACAACTTTCGAAAGACGTGGTATTTTTCCACAAATATTTTTTTTTAAGCCATAGAATTGTTCAAATGCAGCTGAAGGTTAAAAAGAAGTGCATATTCCAGTTTAGTCGATTTTGGCTTGGGTCAATTTGACCCTATGGCAGTAACCTTGACCTGTTAAAAGGGGGAAAGATTGGTATGCCAACAACAAAACAAAAACCCTGCGCATGTCGAAAACAAACAAGTCCGTTAAACTTCGACAGTCTTGAATTTTTTATCTTGTTTTTTCATATCACACGTGAAACGAGGCGCGTCCACCTCAAGTAATGATACACTATAGCGCAAGCGTATTCTTTGTTTTGTAACTTTCAGCTAACTCGGCCGCAAAAATGATCCAATAAAAAACCATTCTCCTTTTTTTACGAATGCGTGTGGGGAAATTTATTGAATTGTTTTTATTTGTTTTCTTTGCTGCTATCTGAACAAGGCTAAATATTTTTTTTTGTGCAATTCCCGGGACTAGATCAAAACTCGTTCTTGTGCCAGAATAATTTTTAAGCATAACGCCCTGCTATTTTTTGTCATTTGACTCGAGGCCATTTTGTTGGTGGACAATAAAAGAAATCTGCGGAGATAATTATTGAAATCCGCAACATTCAACAACGTACTAATCTAAAATAGTTGTTCTTTTTTATTTGGATGAATAGATTTTTTCTAATGGCTCTTATTTCAGTACCTCGTTAGCGCGTCATGAAGCGTCGTTCAAGAGAAAATGTTTTTTTGCTTCATGGGTCCACCGCACGATGGTGGAAAATTTTTTTTACCCTTAATCCCTGATTTTTACGTTATCCCCTTGAACGAACGGAGCAAAAAGCATACACTTTTTTATTCTTACACTGAACAAAACTTTATGAAATATAAAAAATATGAAAAGTCAATAAAAAGAAAGGACGTTTAAGGAAAATAGGAAATCGAAACGTACTTTCATGGCTCATGTTCGACGTTCCGCCAACAACTGGCTGTTCTTCCCGCCAACCGTTGCCAGCGCCACCTATATGGCGTGGAAGGGGTAGCAAGGCACAAGATGCCCGGAACAAGGAAACAAAATTATTTTCCTACTTCCGGATGCGCTAACAATTCGGTCCGGAAGGACATAACACTGCAATTGGACTTTGTAGTAAATATTTCTTATACTTGTAGCCACTTGTAGCAATTTTTAAAAATGTAGATAAAATTTCGAAAAAATAGAAATTCTCAAAATAGTTATAACTCCTTATCAATTGTCTTTTTCGTTCAGAATGAAAATTCATAACGTTGAAACAATAATCGGAAACATACTGAAGGTTCTATCAAGGTCAAAAGGAAACGACCAAATTTTTTGGCGCCTAAAACGTTAGGAATTGTTGTACAAGTTTTTAGTAATTTTTTTATTTCTCCTGTTATTCATGAATTTCCGTGAATTTTCAATTGAAAATTTTCTTTGAAAAGAGAACCCATTTTCAGAAAAAAAATTCCAAATCGAGTAGTTTTCGAATTTCAATAAAAAATGAGATTACTTTTTATTTTTTATAAAAAATAAAATAGTACAAAGTTAAAGATGATGTTAACGAAGCCTTAAGTAGGAAACGCGGACGAAATATTCTTTTAAGGAAATAAAATAGAAATTGTATTTAAACTAAATGGAGTTTAGACGGTAATAAAAGGTTTGGAGAGAAAATCTTACCAGGGTCAGGAGAAGAAGTGATCGGGAAGAGAACTGGATCGATTGGTCAAGGAACGATGGAAGGAGAAATGGAGAGGCCGATTTTGGAGGCAGGATGATAAAGAAATTCAACAGACGCGCCATGTTAAATAATTGTATTTTTTATTAATAATATCTATGAAACGATTGTTATGTACAGTAATGCGACGTAGAAACGTTGATTTATTGGCATGACGCGGACCGAAATGAAATGTCGCAGAAAAAAATAAGCGCGATATAATCGCTAAGAACAAAAAATTCAATATACAAGAATACAAAAAAAACAACAACAACAAGTTCGTACGAAACGTTGATTGAAAATTGTAACACGGAATGATTATGAATGATAGTTCGAAGTATATCACCAAGTAGCTACGTGGGCGAACGGAAGGGTGAAGGACGAGACACCAATAAAAAGATAGGACTTTGATTTCAATTTGTTTTTCGTTTCTTCTTTTTTACGTTCTTTCAAACGTATCGGAATTTCGTGTTCGACATTGTCAGTTCGATCTTGATCAGCCCGGATAACGCTCGGCTTTCATTTGTTTTTATATAAATTATTACGTGATGAAAAACCGAGAGTGCGTGACATTTTTTTTACGTTTTGCTTCTCTCTTTCTTTTTCTTTTCTCTTTCTTTCTCTCTCTCTCTCTCTATCTCTCGCTTTCTCTCTCTCTTTTTATACAATTCTAATTATTAACTAACTCAATTTGCCTATACTTCTTGCGAAGATTGCTGACGGAATCTTTGAAGAGTACTGGATCGAGCCTCATGTTGGATCTTAGTAGGGGCATGTAACCGAACACAGCGACGAAAGTGTTCATGCAGGTTTGCCGCTGTATAAAGTGATCCGGGTCGTTCCACGGTGATCTGAAAGTTGTCAAGGTCACATTACAGCACTCGCATTTGTTAAGCCTGGGAGAATAAACGTATGAAGGATAGTTTGCGCATGGCGCTGTAGTTTTGGACAAATTTAAAAGAGAGACAAAACACTTCAGTCTATTTCCGGGTGACAATTGTCCTTGAATATAAGAATTTAGAGTGAAATTAAAATTAATTATTTTTGGATTGAAGAAAATAGCTCGAGGGGGCGATTGCTCACGGACGCATACATTTGAAACGCACGCGACCCATAATTTACTTTTGCAATGTATCTTGTAAAACAAGATAATTAAACGCTTGGTCATTGTATGAAAAATACCTGATACCAGTCCCCGCGGATTCCTTGTAAAGTTTACGCTGCGTAACCTTGATCGGTGGTCGTCGGGTTACGTGACTAACCAAAAAATTCATCAGTATGTCCTCGCAATTCTGTGATTGCTCCACCGTCTTGTGCAGCGTCGAACTCAGTAACTCCGTGTACAAGGTATTGTAATACCGGTGATAAAAGGCCGCCCCCGTGAGAACTATACTGTAATCGTTTGTCCATTTGCTCGTGTAGCCCCAGGAACGCTTTTCACACGATTTCAAAACAAAACACCGAGAATTAGTTACATTCATTTATAGATTGTAATAAATTATCGACTATCTATGTTTTAAATACTTATATTATAGAATATTAGATTTAATTTTATAATAATGAGATTAGTCATGATTTTGTTGGGAAAATTAAAAAAAAAAAACGTCCTATTTCTGATAATTTGGGTCATAAACGAAATGTTCATTGTTTAAAAATGATTTTGATTCTGTTTCGAATAAAAACTTGAATAATTACTGCATAACAATATTCTAAAATAGTTAAATAATGATTTGCCATGATTTATTAATGATCACGTGGAACAATATTAACAAAACAACTCGATATTGGCAAAACGGTAGTTTTGACTTTTTTATGAAAATGATGACAGTTGGAGCTGGATTATTAGTCGATAAGGATGTGGAAATACGTTAACGGAATGGAAATTACCTTCGAGTCGTCCCAGTAATGAGATCGGGCGGGATAACCGACGATTCGATCGGGAAATGATCGCCAAACAACGAAAGCGAAGTCAATTTCGTCGGTGTTTAAAGTAGCATCTTCGTCCAAAGACAATATGGCACTTGTTTTGATCAGAGGATGTGGATAAAAGCGTTGAGAAATTCCTGTTACAGAAACGACGTGAATAGTTGCCTTTATTCCCTGCCACCGTTGTCGTCTCGGAAGTGGAAGGTCAGAATTCCACATAAGAATTATCTGCAAAGGGGGAAAATTATCTGTAAAGGGGTTTTATTTATGGCATCTCGGTCAATCGGGGCGTAAGGTCATGCACGCGTCGTACTTCAATAATCACTATAATTTCCCTGTTTGTCTATTTTTTTTTCACAAGTATAAATTCATTCAATCGATTACATCATTCCACACAATAAAATGTCTGTTTTTTGCCATTCTTTCATTTGATCATTTTCTCTTTTTACTATCATTTGAGTGGATAAAAAAATCCTTGACAGGCTGTTCAAGTGAAACGAATTGATAAGAAATAATAAAAGATATTATTTTTTTCGGTGAATTTCAGAATTACTCATTTATTTTCCTTCTCTTGCTCTCAAAACACTCGTATATGGGTTCGTTGAGATAGTATTTTCTCAGATTTCATGGTAAGGGCTAAAATAAACAAATGATCACCTTGTCTAAATATTTGCTCTTGGAGAGGCTGCGCAACAGCCGGTAGAGAACAGCCGTCGATCCCAGCTGTGAATAAATGATGGCAGTAAACGTATTGCCCGGATCTTTAGTCGTGAATGGTAATTCTTGCTGGCTGTCTGAGAATTGTGGCAAAATTGCTAGAGCACCGGGACTCATGTTCCAGACAAGTCCATCCCTCGTTCCTTCCCACGAAAGACGCTCGCGCAAGTTCTGCAATGCCGAAAAAAATATACCACAAAATTAATTACAAGACTGACGTACTTCTTTATTTTATTGTTGTTTTTTTTTCTTTTTTCAACAATAAAAGACAAATTCTTACCTCGAAAACTGTAAATATTATTTTTTCAATCGACGAAAAATAACGTTCCCAAAGAAATTGCGTTTGCTGACGTAGCTTGAGAATTTTCGTGTTCGAAACGGATCTTACGATGTCAGGAATCTGCAGCAACAATCTTTCATCCGTGAATATTACAGCCTGCTTCCAATCGATTTTTTCGTGAAACGGAAGTGCCCATCCGTTACTCAATATCACTGGAATACATCCCGCTCTGAGAGCCTCCAAAAATCTAAAACTACCTAATCTCCGTCCACGTGGTACAAGACAAAACGTCGAATTCATCAGCAATATCTCGTAATCGTACCTGAAATGACAAAATTCACAATTATTCATTTACGTCGATGAATTATTCAAAAATCCTTTCACATAATTTTAAATAATATCAAAACATCCAGAAATGCATTAACATTATGTTCTTTCATAATTATTGAAATTATTAAAATTATCAATAGAAAGTTCGATTATTATTAAACTTAAAAAAAAAAATTATAACAATCTTCAGTTTTATCATTTTGTAGTTTGCATTGTTGGAATGCAACGTAATTCCGAGCTTTTTTTTCTAATAGAATCAAAAAGTTCGATGCAGTGTTCGACTGCGATGAATCAACACAATTTATCGGGACCTGAAAACTGAATCCAGGCGCAAATTTTGAAGATATAAAAAAATGTATTAAAACAATGAATCAAAAAAATATTTCTCGTTGCACCCAACTATGCAAACTCCAACAATGTCTCGTTTTCTTTGCTCAGTCACTAATTTCGCATTTTATCCACTCGTCAGTTTACGTTTCCGCAAGTTTTTACTTACGCAACAATATTTCTGAAAGTCGAAACTACCGAAACTCGTCATGTTACAATGATTTTTTTTCGCGTGTCATATTTTTCAATTTTGCCGACCGCGAAGATTTTCAAACTTCTTTTTTGCGCGTGCCTGTAAATTTTCGAATTAGTTGTTCGATTCCATCTGGTTTTTGAAATCGATCACTACAAAAAATGAAATTAAAACATTCTTGAGCTATTTAAACTTTAATTAATTGGGAGCCAAAAAGTTTTTAGTAATTCGACAAAAAAATACACTTAACGAAAGAAAATAATTGTTAGGAACGGAATCGAGAGCAATACACGATTTGACGGTTTCTATTTCAATATTTTAAATGGGAGTAGACAATCTGTTAAAAAGTTTCAAGGTAATGAGGTAAACGGTTGTTAAAGTTGTTGATCACACACCAATTACTGTCAGATTGCGATATTCCATGAGAAAATCAGTCACACTCAAGGTCAAAATACATTTTTACTTTTCATTAATAAAATACACATGTCCGAATATGAGAGTTAAGAAATGTGGTTAATTGCTATAAAAAAAATAGTGTCCTGAATGTGAAATAGTCTTTTCATTTCAACTTCAAGTTGAACTCCGAGAAAACATCAATTAAAAAATATAATTAAAGACTCAACTCTCAACGCCTTATTTTGTAGGGATTTATAAAAGAGCAATAACAATATAAACATTTCGAAGACTACAGCGATATTTTTGACGTTAATACTTTCGAATTTCATGGTTACACTCAATCGACTGTAAATTTCGAGTAAACCTGATTTTTTATATTTTTGCAAACATAAGAATTACAATTGTTTCTGAATTTACGAAAAAAAAAACATTTTTTCGATATGAAATCGAATTCGTTTCTTTGTTATCATCAGATTTGAAATTATTTAAAAAAAATAGGAAGCCAGAGTTTTCGTGGTAGAATTAAATAATGAATTTAGATTTTGAAAGCGTTGTAATGGATAGTCAAAAAAAAAGAGTTGCTTACGTATCATATTCCTGATTGTCCTGAGTGCAATGTTCGTCCTGAAATTCCCTCCATGCTTTTCCATGTCGACAGGTGGTGACGAAAACGAGATCCTTGCCATTGTGTAAATGATAGAGGGCATTTCGAGTTTCAGATCCGATGCCATGAACGTATCGTTTGCCTTTGAAAGCGGCAACGTATTTTTTGTTGTTGGGAAAAGTATTTTCCTGTGCTTGGCCGGGTTCACCACCGCGTTCGGGATGTTGTTTGCCGAATAGAGGAATGGAAACGTCAAAATTAGGTCTAAGATGAAATATTGACATGCTGGCTTTGGCAAGGATGGCGTAACCGAGGTCGAAGGCCAACGCTTCCTCGGCGTAATCAGGCCACGTGCCGGAATAGAGATTGAACACGAGATGATTTTTTCCGTTGTTCCAGTGTTGCAAACGCGATAATTTCGCGGGTAAGTTGTGGACGAATTCTGCTGATAAGGGATCCCGATCGAGGGTGTCAAGGGCCAAAACAAAAATACACGCCCTCGTTGGATCGCTCGTATAATAACGAGATTCCGTAATAACGTTTAGGATTTTTTGGTAAAGGGGACTTATCGTGTCCTCGACCGGATACACGTATACGGTGAATCCTTGTTTGCATCTCGCTGAGTCAAAACAAGTTTCCATTCTGCATTCCCGACGCGGATTACTCACTATACGATTACGAATCGTCGTCCTGAGATCCTTGTCATAGAACTCTTCGGTCATGCTCATAAACGAAGGCAATCGTTCGTGTGGCAATACCTTCTTTTCGTTAGATTTATTACTTTTTAATCTATAACCACCAAAATAACAGTAGCCAAGAAACGCGCACGTCACAAATAACAGTAAATAACGTTTTTTCGCTTGCATTCTGATTTTTTTTGTCTTTGTGTCTCTGTCTGTGTGTAAGTGAGTATATCTGTGAGTTTTCCTTCTTCAATAACTCGTAGACCAGCTATCACCTCTTTCCAACATTGTTCTTACGATACAAGCTCTAAAATTCTCTCGTTGGATCCCAGATCCATTGCAATCGTATCCTCCGATTATTGCAACTGTTATGTCCGTAGAATTTGCAACTTTGTATAACTAGACTAAAATTGACTCCATTTTTGTGTGTATTGCTGCAACAGATGATAAAATAAAATTCCATGATTTTCAAATGATTTTGTTCCAGATTTCTTACTCTATTTTGCTTGTCACCCGAAGCAACGAGATTTACGTTGAAATGTTCATTATGCGTAATCCATTAGCAGATATTGAACATTTTCTACTACGAATATTTAATTAGTACTTTTGCCTCATTTGACTCTTCGGTTTTTCACCAAAATTCGAGGCTATCAATTCAGAATATAATAAGTTTTATTTTCAGTATCCACAGCATTATTTTTATTAAAAAGATTTTATTTTATATTTTCAGTTCATTGCCATGTTCAATAATTAACATTTTGAGAATTTTTTTAGAACAGCGTGAAAAAACTATAATACTTTTAACAAAGTTTTATTAACACGAGTTAATTAAAACAAGATAACAGTACTTAATATAATGAAACAATAGATATTATGAATCGTACATGTGTTGCATAGTAGATATAAAAACATGTTGATTCATAAATTATAATTTTGAAAAACTTTGCAACATAAAAACAAAAACCATTTAGCAAGCGCTTGTATAATAACAGAATGATTAATGAAATGAAAAAAAAACTATGCTTAATATAATAAAGCAAGGACAATCCGCTGAATGATGAATAATATGGATATAACAAGTATTAAATAACAAACAAAACTTTCAAACACATGTTGGATTAAAAAAAAAAAATCTGACATTTGATGAAAAAACTCACCTTATGCAAATAATTGTAATGAAAGTGAGGACGATTTATTTCAGGACATCGCATGATGTCCTTGGTCGACCACCCATGGGATATGTTCTAAAAAAATGACAATAAAGTGTTTAAAATAACTTCAAAGAAACGTGACGTTTGTGCCAGGATTCGTAGACGTCAAAAGAAAACGCGTAAAATTGGATTAATATATATGAGTGAATACGAGAAGGGACTGGAGAAAATGACATGCAAATTGGATGAATATGATCTGTGCGAATCGCGTAAGTGAACTTACGATTGAATAGCTTCAGCGAGAAGTGCGTTCGAAAGAGTTGAACGCGAATAATAATGAATTGCGAGCCATCGCGTTGCGACACTTGTCGTTTAACTTAGCGACAAATCTTGCGAGCTTTCGAACACGAAAAGGCGGAAAAATATCCGTGGACCATCTTTCGATCACTGGCGGATGATTATTTGCACTGATTTCTTTTTCACTTTAAATTTTCACCAACTTGTTTGTTATTTTTTTTTTTTTTTCAATATTTGTTCGAATTTACGAGCTAGTGGGACGTGACGGTTTTAGGTTAGTTCTTATTCCAATACACTTTGCACGTCTCACCGGTGTAATCCAACACAAGCACATATTTGTTTCCAGGAATAAAAGAGTTACAAGGGTAATCGTTCGAGCGACATAGGGGAGATTCGTATTATTGGATAATCCGAGATAAGAGAAACGCCTACTCAATCACGCGAGCGCGAAAAAATAATGTTATCCCACCTAATTTTCCGCTCATCGAATGCATAAATCAGATGCAAACGAAAAAATCTCAATGACGTTCCCGAATCATCAGATTGGAAAATTGTTGCTATTACAGTACGCGACACATCGGCTGCTACACATACACGAGGACATCCGTGTGCGCTGATGGTGCCGCCATCTTCCGCACCGAACTTTGAACTCAAATTCCGTGTTGCAACAGATGTTTTCATTGGTGACAGAGATAAGTTATCGACCGATAATATTTCCGACCGAAATATCGACCGAGAAGTTTTCTTGCAATATTAATGTTTTCTATGTTTTCCAAAATATTTCGTTGCAATCTGTAAACATCCTACTCATTCAATTTTTGAATATCACACAATTTTCTCTCTTCTGATGAATCAAAATGTTAACAATATCGATTTTTGCCGGATAAGAAAGGAATTCAATTTCAGCCAAGGAACGAGGGTGTAAATAAAGCGAGAATCATGCATATCGGTCGTTCGAACGCGAATGCAGCTCAAAAACTTTTTTTTCCATTTGTACAGCGTAACAAAAATTTTAATTCACGAATAAAATCATTAAAGGAAATATGTTGAAATATCAAAAATAAATAATGATGACATAATTTCATTATTTGGACACAGAAAGTATTTTGGGTAATGCATTTCAATAAAAATGATAGTTTTTAATTCTTCATCTTATTTGATGAGACAAAATGTTTCCAAAAAAATTCATAATCATAAAAATTAATACAGAATATTCAGTAGTAGGCCTACACCATTATTAATGATTATATAATGCATAAAATATTAGAGACAAGTCAATTTGACGTGGGATTTCCTGTTTATGTGACCAACGCGCAGGAAACGTGCGTGTTGGATAAAAATCAAGTGAAATATGATAATAATCACAATGACAGTTCGAATGAACTACAATCAAACAAGTGTATTTGTATCGATTTGTTCCAAGACCACTTCTCACCTTCGAGACTAGGAATATCACAGTTTTCATATTAGTCTTCGAGAGTCCCTTCCATAAAGAAAATCGTACAAATTTGATTTCTCTATTAATATGGAGTCCGCTCTAAGTTTTCGTAATCGAAAAAACGTTGTTAATCATGATCGCGATTATCAGAATGCGTGGCAAATTCTGAAAGACGTTTATCACGAATTTGCGGCACATTCGACGGTACACGGGATTAAGTACACGTCTCAAGCTAAATCAGCAATTGGAAGGTAAAATAATGGCTATGTATATAACACAAACCGATGCGATCGAGTTAAAAAATAAAAAAAAAAACCAATACCACTTTCTGATGAAATCAAGATCAAATTCTTTTTCTGTTCATCCAGAAAACATTCTTTGAATATTAGAAAAAAAAAAGAAAAGGAAGAGTTCGAATCGTCGATTGACTAAATAAAACCTCGAGAAAATTGAATTGAAGATTGAAATATTAAAAAAATGACTACGTACATTTTAAAAATCGTTTCAACTCAAACTTGTTGAATTTTCGAAAAACTTTCCACCATTTCTCATTATACACTATCTTCGGTATATTTCGCAATATTTATTTTGTATTTCGGTAATTTCAAGTGAATATTTTGTAAAATAATCAGTTCGATGGTGAATGAGGAATAAAAATAGAATAATAATAAACAATGATTGAATTAATGTTCAAACGATTATAGATATCTATGGCTGATGATCGTAGCCCTGTCAATAATAGCTTCCTGTCAATTGGCAAACCGATTTTACGTGAAACACGAAATGGCTAATATGCGAACCTTAGTTTTAACTAACCAGTATCCGAGTTGGCGGCTAAAATTGCCAGCAATTACTTTTTGCCATTCGGACGTTGCGGTGCATCATCGGGTGTCAGCTTTTCTAAATTCAAAAAAGCACATGTACGTATTTTATCACATTCATAAATCACAAAAAGCTATCAAGATGTCAATAATAGAGTTAAAAATGTTCAATTGATATTTTCTTTCAATTAATGATATTTCAGACGTTACCCTTCCGGTCTAGACTCCAAAGACTTGGTAAAAAGTTTAAAATATCTCTCCATTGGAATAATACCGGCTAATCAATTTGAAAGAGAACTGTATACCCTTGACAGAATACTTTATGCGAATAAAATGTCATTGGAAGAATTAGTCGATAACGTGAGACCAAGATGTCGCGATTTTTTTGTAATGTGCATGTTCGAAGGTGAAATCGAAAATTGTGAAAGTATTGTATCGGAGAGTTACACCCCTTATGGTATTTGTTGCTCCTTCAACTATGCTTACAACAAGGAAAAACGAAGGTATTTTCATTGCATCATTGATTCTGAAATATTCTACTGATTCATGAAATTATAAAAATTAATTATTTGTTATTATTAATATTTTTACTTGATAAATTCAATAATGCTAATGATTATTTTTTATCATTTAATAAATTATTGATCATTTGTAAATTATTCTTATAAATATTAACATTTTTTGAGATTATTGTTAGTACTTTCATTAATTACACGAAGGGATTTTGATTAAGTGAATTTGATAAATTATTAAAATACGAAAAATGAATGACTAAAGAATATAATTAATAAATAAAAAAAAATTAATTATTCAAGGAGTAATAATTTAGAGAATTCATAATTACTTTTTTTCGGTTTGTTTGTTTTTTGCTGAATTGGACACGCTGGAAAATAGTTGTATATAAATTATTATTTAGTGCACCATAATAACAATGTTGAAAATCGCACTATATTTTTCCTGCTGAATTGTACTTTTGCTGATAAATTTACATGCACACCCGGCGATACGACGGCTCAAACAGGGACTGAAAGCCATAGACGTTCTCGTAGACTTGTATAGATAAGATGATAGTCTAGAAATAAAAGAAAAAAATATGTTACAAAGTTGCAAAAAGAGAGAGCAGAGTAAAAAAAAGTTTATTTCACCTTGACAAGGAGAACTCAACGTTTCTCGTTGACGATGAATTCTGAGAGTTTTTTTACATCGTTCATCGATTATTAAATTCTGCACTATTGCGTGTCGATCCATTGCACAATCACTGCATAAATTTAACGGTAGTGTCTTCGAGCAAGTCCTTAGCGCATCATTTCCGAACGATTTAGCGCAACGTAATGAATTCTACGGGACAAAGTACAGGACACTTGATATTTCTACAAGTTTTTTTTGTTCCCACTGACTTTGAAGCACGTTTGAAAATGCATGAAACATCGGATCAATACTTTCACGTAGGACTGCAAAAAAAATGTAATCTATGGAAATAACTTGGTAAATGAAAGAAAGCAATGAAAAATAAAAATTGTAAAATATTCTTCAATGCGTTTCAATATTTTGAGCACGAAGATTTTTCTACATTCTTCTCATGTGAAAATCTTCAATGGCACACATCGCTTTTTTTATCTCGATGAACCTGTTTAATAAAAAATTATTTTAAAAAAACGCATGCCATTAATAAATCAGTGAAAATAATAAGATCATTTTTGTCCATATCGCAGATGGAATATCTCGGGAAGCGATCATTACAGCGTGACTTATGGAGGGCGTTACATTTTTTCTTTTCTGTTGAAATCATTCGGTCCAAGTGACAGAATTTCATCAATAATGTACGGGGACGGAGTAAAGGTTTTGATTCACGAGAGACAAACTTATCCCAGTACGGGAGCAATTGAGTTTATAGCGGCAACTGGACACGAGACCGTAGCCCGGCTTTACGGTCGTCGATTGACAGCGAGCGATGAAGTATTGAATATGAAGCGGGAAGATCGTGATTGTGAAAGATCTACGGAAAAGGAAGATTTCTATCGCGCTGACAATTGTTTTGTTAAATGTCGTGAAGATGTGTTCAATCATTTTTGTGGGTGTCTACCTTTTTTTTCCTCGCAGCTGAGGCCCCATCAAACCGTTTGTAATATTAGTCACATTCCGTGTCTCACTCGTGTCAAACCGAAAGCCTATTCCTTAACACTTCGAGATCCAAACTGCGGCTGTTTGCCAGATTGTGAAAACGCGGCGTATTCTTTGGCCACTACCTCAGTACCGTTCACAGCTCCTCAATTCAATCCTTTGCCGTTTTAGTAAGTTTACGTTCTCATTTTCTTCCCCTAAGAATTATAGGAGTAGATATTTCTATTGTTTAAATTTAAATTAACTGATTGCTTGCAAATGTTTTAATAATGAATTTGCTCAACTTGTAATGAGAAAAGTTTTCATGATCAATCGGCTTTGATTACTGGAAGAAAAAAATAGAAATTCCACATCAAATTTCCTTACTCACTAATTGAAAAATCGTTATTGATTCGCTATTTTTTTCAGTAAAAAAGCAAGAAAACTTAAGAACGCTACAGCTGTACACATTACGTATTCGGAACAAACGGCGATGCTGCAACGTCGAGAACTCGTCCTTTCTTGGATAAATCTCGTGTGTAAGTGAAAAAGAGACAAACTCGAAAAAAGATTTATCGATTGACAATTGTGACTTTGGAGAATTCAAAACTCTAAATATTTCTGGTCACCGTTGTCAAGAAAAACTCTTTAGTTCGTCGTGTAGAAGAATTCAATAGTTAAAATTTCAGAAAACTCGAAAGAAAGTCGATTTAATAAAAACGGTAAATTATCTGTTTTCAGCTTCTCTGGGCGGTGTTTTCAGTCTTTTCCTCGGCTGCAGTTTCATTTCAATATTCGAGATAATCTACTTCTTCGTCATATGTTTCGGTATGAAACTACGAGAAGCTCGACAAACAAGGAGAAATAATTTCGAAGCTGCATGAGCATCGAAAAAAATATATTCAGCTTTGTGGAAAAAGTTGACAGTACGCTTTAGAAATAAACAAAATTATTTGTACATATAGACTATATTAATAATGTGAAATTTAAAAATGTACCATCTCGATGCACAAAACAATAATATTGTATAAATTATGATACGTTTAAATCTACCTATCAATTCTTGTATGTAATTCAAAGTACTAAGTTATTCCTCTTCCCCATCACTCGAATCGTCCGATTCCTCTTCTTCTTCTTCTTCTTCCTCTTCTTCTTCTTCTTCTTCTTCTTCTGCGTCTTCATCGTCTTCTTCTTCTTCTTCTACTTCTACCTCTTCTTCGTCTTCCTCTTCTTCGTGCTCAGATTCTTCAGCACTTTTGATCTGTTTTTTTCCCACTTTCTTTGGTTTGACTCTTATGTTTGCACGTTCATCGGTAATTTCATTGCCCTCACCATCGTAAATCTTCATTTTCATTAATTTCGTTCGTGGTTTCTTCGATCTCTTTACTACCTTGGGTTGGATTCTTAAAACATTACCCCGCACTTCTGGTGCCTTTCGCTGTTTACGCAAATATTCTCCAGCCAATTGAATACTGCGAAGCTTCACAATTGCGATTCTGCGAAGGAGAACACGAAAATTGATTAGTATGATGTTTAGCAATGCAAGATATTTACATTACCCATAAATAGAAATGTAACATTTGAATTTAAAAAAATTTGTTGGAAATAAATTCAATGCTAAATTTTCCATTTATTGAAAAAATTAAATTGTATAATTACTTATTTGCTGTAGTTTGAGCTTTGACAATCACAACGGATGAACAGCCTGGAAAAGCTGTTCTAATTTCATGCGCTTTTGTGCCTGGTTTCAAATTGGAAACGTGGAGTCTGAAAAAAAAGACACAATTTGCGTATTTATAATAGTATTAATAATATTTCCATTAATGTCAGTAATGATGAAGTCTATAACGAAAAATATTCTCTGCCTAAAAGTCCACTTATAGGTCGAACTCTCATTTAAAAGTTCCTTCCCTGCCAAGTACTTTACATGATCACAATAAAATTTAAACTTTGCAGCGTTTCTTATTTCTATCATATATTAACAGCAAAAATAATAATGCAAATTTCTACATAGGAAAAAACAATAAAATTTACATACGAATTGAAAAAGATGGTAAAAATCGAAAAGTAAAGATCAATAGCAAATACCGTTCTAGACAAAATTTGAAATAGCAGAGGACAGACAGTAACTAGAGCACAAACTTTCATTAGACAAACAGTTATACAAGTCAGTAGTCAAAATAAGTGAAAAACTTGAATAATAAAAAAAATATTTTTAGTTTCATATTAATATCTTTGAATCTGAAGTTTTGACATTACTTGTTTTCCGTTTTAATAAATAATTCAAAATGTTGTGATTATAACGCAGACACAACAGCAGGTTCGTCTAGTTTTATGTGTAAATATTCTTAAAAGATGTAATTGAAACAATTACTTACGTTTTTGTGATCTTCGGTTCTTGTACAGGTTTGGGCACCTTAATTTTTTTATCTTTGATTTTTTTCTCTCCCGCAGGATTAATTTTGGGCTCGGAGGCAAGGATGCGTTTTCCATCAATTTTTTTTTTTCTTATACTCTTCATATTCTTTATTTTCTCCTCGACACTGGGAAAAACTACGTGACAATGTCTCGAAGATTGTCTGGGCAATTTGACTGTGATGTCACCATCGAAAAGATCCTGGATCTCTTTCATACTTTTGATCGTGTGCGGCAAGCGCACATACAAAGTTTTCGCCACATCGTCGACTGTTTGTTTTGATTTCCTAGATTTCATTCTGTTATCTGTAGGAAAAATAGTAAAGTTTCGAAATGTTAGCACAACATGATCGATGGTCAGCTCGTTGCCAATGAAGAGGTTATGTCAAAGCGGTTAATTTCTGTTTAAGGGCAAAACTACCGGTTAATTTCAGTCGGAAAACATTTCAACATTTTTCTAATAAGAATTATTATTGTTGTACTCACTTTGTATGACGGGTATTCAGCGTCGAAGACAAGTATTACACAAAATTTTATGCGGCTAACTCATAAACATGGACCACGTGTTCGTGTATGCGCGTCGCGGTCGGGTGCATGGATAACAATAAGTGGAACGTGGAATAGCAGGAATGGAACGCAAAAATCTTATTGGTGTTTTTTCCTAGTTTAGATATTTAGGGAATTACTTTACCGACCGGCGAGACGATTGCAGCAAAAATTTATTTGATTCACATTTATTTGTATTATTCACTCTTCAACGAATTTATTACATGTATAATTGTATGTGTAATTTAACTCTCATTAAGCTTATTAAATATAATTTTACTATCGGGTATACTTGCCGAATGATACAACGAAAATTATTATTTAATGAATTTATTATTCGGTACATTGGAATAAATTGAAGAGTTCGAAGTAAACATGTGTGGTATGCCTTCGGTTTTGTTTATTTACGTTCTACGCGCTCCCGAGCTCCCGTGAGTCCCGTGTGCTTGCTGTGGTTGAGCGTGCTGCATAGTGGGGGAACGTTTGCCGTGCCGGCGTGCCACGAGGGGGAAGCGGGGAAGCGCAACTGGTGGGCCGGTGAAGTTTAAAAAAATCGACGCAGTGAATTTGTAGAAAATTTCTTTAGGAACCAAATAAGGGTTCGCGCGTTAGAATCACTTTAAAAATGCGGATTATTCTCCGGAAAATGTCCTTCGAAATATGATAATTCGTGGAATTTCGTATTTATCAAATGATGACTGAGCAAATTAATAGTTATGAGTTGTTCTCTTTGCTGAAAAGACATCCTGCAAAACGAATGCAGCATCAATTAATTTAATTATTTGTTGAACGTTAGATGCAGCTATTATGAAAATCTACCATCCATTTGACTAGTGTTGTCACTGCTACTCACCTTTAACATTCGCCGCAAGTTGGCGCCAAAAATTTCTTATATTGCTAATAGCAACGTTTGCCCAGGGGTCTACTCGACACGAAATTGTTTGTTGGTAAAGAATATATATTAATTAAACTGTTTCCCGAGTAATATTGACATGGAAAAGTGAAAATTAAATTACGTGTTAATCGTTCTACATAACCCTACAAAAGTGAATGCAAATAATTGGATAGGTTTAGAGCAGGGTACACGGAGGAACTTAGGCTTATTGTTATTTTATATTTCTTTGTTCACTATGCAAAGCTATCCCGTTCACAAATTACAGACGAAATATTGTTTGTATGAGTTAGGGTACAATGAGACGTTGATGAATTATAAGCGAAATTGTGTGATAAATGAAAATAGAAAATTACGAAGAATTTTCACATATGATCCGGAAATCAATCAGGAAAATTTGTTTTTCGATAAATGAAGATATTTCTGTATGTACAACGTATTAATCACTTATTTCGTCGACTTAAATTGTCCAATTTTAATTGATCACGGGTGACTTTCAAACCTAAAAATGGTTTCGAATAATCGTCGATCTTATCAAAAAGGGAATCTCAAATAGAATTCTACACCCAATCCCGAAAAGGGGAAAAATTGGCGGTACGGATTTGCCCTAGCTGAACGATTGAATCATAAAATGATAAATAATTTTTGAAAAAAGTCATTCGGTACATGGCGAACAAAAAATAATGATTTCGGTCAATGAACAAGGTAAATAACGAAATAAATGTGCATTGGAAAAAATGGGAAAACGAATTGAATAGAAGCTGCTTGTAGGACTCGAACGTAGACGACGTTTAAAACGAACATAATATTATTTACATGTAATATTTACAGTTGCGTAAACGACTACGGCTTTTGTTCCTTTATTAATCACTCATAGTACAGAGTTGGCAAAGCCTCAGAGTTTATCGTCATCGGAGCAGCTCTGTGCTTTTTCCATATATATATTTTTTTGCAACATAACATCGGGGCCCTTTATGGTTTCTTTTTGTTCGTTTTTTTTTTCAATTCTTTTTTTTTACTGAACGATTATCTTGGCCTCAGAATAATATTTCCTTATCTGCACTTGAACGTAAAGCTACGTATGAAAAAAACTCCCGCGGTATACAATCATACATCAGTATTTAGTAAATATAAAATGACGAGCAGACCTGTCTCTGTCTCTCTCTCTCTCTTTCTCTCTTTTTCTCTTTCTTTGTCTCTCTCTCTCTCTCTCTCTCTCTCTCGCTCTCTTTCTCGCACATACATTCTCTCGCACTCTGTCGTACTTCCTCATTCCTGCCGACGGATATCGTGCAACGAAGCTTTTTGTATGAAATTTCTGGTTTTTTTTATTTACTTTTTCTCTCGTTTTTCACGGACGCTATACACTTTTATAAACCAGTTTGCATTGTCCAGTCGATACTCATTTGACGTCGAATTTGACTTGCTCGTGCACTCGTCGAGTCTCATATAAATTTGTCGGATTTTCGTTACTTAGCTTCTTTCTTTCTCACTCGAATTTGCCCTTTTTCGATTTTTCTTTAAACTCCAATTATATCGCTCTCTTCGAATTATAACGCTATATTAAGATCGAGACTCTTTTTCTCTACAGCCGCAAAACACTTGGACGATTTTGCTTCGTTCCGAATATGCAACACCCCACAAACGTACCGAAGTCACGACGAACCTTTTTTCGAACCGCTGCAAGCTTCCGAATGCGCTTTCAATTTTTTTTCTTCTCAATTTATTCACATTTACATTTATCCACGATAATATTTGTAATGATGCTTACTACCAATAATCAACGTTCAGCAAAGGTGACCATTTTATTTCATATCTTCACCATCCCCTTCCTGTTATCGCATTAATCAATATTTAAATCAATTTCGTTCATATTTCATTCTTCTTTTTTTTCTGCTTTTTTTTTAGCTTCAATTTGTAATATTCAATATAAGAGCTTACTATATTTATCTTCAACAAGGTATATCGTTAATATTAACATAACAGCCTGCCAGCAGCGCAAAGACTTACGTGTCTCACTTGGTTTTTTCCTCTTTTTATTATTATGTTTTTTTCTTTTTCTTATGTTCCTGCTTGTTTATTTCGTTACTCTCTTTTTTACACCTTTTTGTTTATTTCTTTTTTTTTCTTTTTTTCTTTTCTTTTGCTTCAATACTAATTTTGTTCGCGATAGCACAGTTATTTTTTTCTCGACCTTAGGACCGATTGATTGACAATGCGAGCGGTTCTAAAGTTCATGAACGGTGATTATAGTTGACGATACAATGTGTAAATTGTCGAATAATACCTGGTGTTGCTCACAGAAGGCATCTAGTGGAAAGTAATCCTGCCATATGATGCGGGTTTATATATATATATATATGTATATATATATATAAAATTCATAAATCAATTTAATCATATATATATATAATTCTTCACCCCTCTCATTTTTGAAACATTTTTATTTTTTGAATTATTTGTTTGCTTAGACGTCTAAAGACTATAACTGAAACTATCATCGAAGTGGCTTTGATAAACCTACATCTCGTACGATCTAAGGACGAAAGCAAAGCGCCGTGCTCTGCGAATATGCAAAACTTGTCATTTTTTCGTTTTCTTTGTTTAGTTTGTGTGTTCGCTTCTGATGTACATTTGTTTTACAACTTATTCGCCAATCGGTGCGATCCAATGATCCGTGTAACGATGATGAAAATCGTGTCATTAACTCGCTTCGCGATATTTTTCTTTTGCAACGATCCATAATCACGTTTAAAAACATCGAGCGCGGCAGATTATTTTTTGTTTCTCGTCCCCCAAACCTTTCGTGTACAAAAACTGTCTGTTGTGTGAATTACGCGTTATTTGTTATCTTCTCCGCCTTTATTGGTTCGTTCACTATAAACGGTATCGACGGAATCGTCTTGTGTGTAAAGGGAGAAAATAAAAGAGGATCGTATCGTTCTTCGTCCCATCCGTTACAACACTGGAGAGTCCCGCGGGAGACAAACGAAATGGTCCAACAGTCGCGCGAAAGTCCACACTTTTTCTTGTTATGCAAACGCATTTTATTTTTTTTCAAGCTATTGAATTATTCGTATCTCACGCTTTGATTTTTGTTGATGCTACTCGAATTTTTGTTTTGCTTATGCGCGTGATTGCATGACGACATTTCGCTCGAAATACTTTTCTTACAGACGCAGACATCCTGCGTCTGCGGTTCTGGTCATTTTTCGACGGTTGTCAATTTCACTCGTCACTTGGACGTCTGTTTTTTTTGCTTTATCGCTTTATCTCTCTCCCTCTTTCTTTCCCTTTCACGCGTTATTTACTTTTTATCTTCATCGCACCATCCCGTTTTTCCTTATAGCAACGATTGAAATCGCTGCACCGTACAGATGGAACGAGACAGCTAAGTTCTGACGTTTCTGCAGCAGAACAGAGGATAGATCGGAAGGGAATTAGGTATGGACTAGCAGTTGTTCGGATCCGGCGGCGTCACGAGATACTCGTCGGCTCGCTTGTGGTCGGACAGCGCTCGCATCGTATACGAATCCTGTGGCAATTCACTCTTTCTTCGCAATAGTGGTTTCCCCTTGTTCACGTTTGACATTTTAACCTGTTCAACAGAATTTATCACCTTTAGATATACTTTTTTTTATCTGCTTTGATCATTTGGATTATTACGCCCGAAGAATATCAGCCTATAAGCCTTTGAGGGCGCTCTATCAGTCGCGCGAGTGCGAAAGAGATAACTAAAAAGCAGATTTCTTGGAATCTGATAGAGATTTTGGATTTTCGGAAGCGTTTTTCTCGAAAAAACGTGCAGTACGATTTTGCCGCGAATTATAGCATTCGCACCGAATGAAATTCCAATGGAAGTAACAACGTGAACTATATTATACAAGGTTATTATAATTTTTGTAATTTTGTTGTCAAGTTTTATCATAATTGATGTAACAGTAATTTCGTTTTTTGTGTTTTGGTACTAATCATTGATGATTGTGATTTCAAATTTGTTCATCTCGAAATTGTTTCTTTTAGCGTAAAACATGTTTTCTAATCTGTGATTCTGTGTAATAACAGACCTTTCTCTACAACGTCTTCAAATACGTCTAACAGATCCGAACAAAATTGCATTGTGTTCTTATCAACCAAACCGGCGACAATTGTATATATTGCATTGTTCAGACGAAATGATTTTTTTTTTACGTTCCCAATTTTTTTTAGCAGATTTGAGCTATAAAACAAGTTCAACTTGTTTGCGTATCTGTTCACGGACTTGAGCGGTGAATGGAGAAATAAAACGTTAGCTCAAGAAATAAAAAAATCAATAAACACGGAGAAGCATCTAGTTGCATTTTCAACGACGTAACTGCAACCCGTTGTTTCACGGGCCAGCGGCTATTCGAGATCTATCAGTTGCAAGAGAGATAACTGAAAAGTTTGTTCACGTTGTTCTCGGATATCCTCGATTTTCGGAAAAAATAAAAGTTACACATTGTTCTCTGAGGAAAGGCCAACAGTGTGTTACTCATATTTTTCTTAAAAAATCATGCCTGATCGAAAAAAACGTGAACTCTTACCAACCAAACGACTGATAGATGACCTTAAAACTGCCTTGAGTACCAGAAATAGCTGGAAATTTCAGAAGTTAAATTGAGTATCGAAAATTCGAGGGTGGTGGGTAATTAATCCATATCTTTAAGAAGAGGATGTATTTTTTGGTTTTCTAGTAGATTATATGAGAAGATGAAGCACATGAACTTTCTTTTTAATGCCCATTGTTTAATTTTCGGTGTAACAGGTACGTTAATACATTTTATCGATCATTGAACTTTGTGCAGTTAATTAGAAGAAAAAAAATGCACTTTTCGGTGCTAACAACGCAGTTTTGATGTAATACTGTGAACAAATACTGTTCTTTATGACCAGTGAAAAAAATTATACAAAAAATTGTAAAATTGAACAAACTTTAATTTGGAAAAGTTTTTGAAACTGATCGTAAATTATCTAACTTAGTTTTGTTTGTTAACATTGGAGGTTGTAGTTATTGATTTATAAGTAAACATTCTCTTGGAATGAAAATCATTCTTCAAAGATTAATAACACTCAGTGTGTTCTATATTTTTTCCTTAAATTTGCTGAATGGGGACTTCATGCCAAAACTACTTGTGGAATTAAATGGTTTGGGTATTGATTAACAATTATTATTCCTTTATTCGTTTAAATTTCGAAAAGATATAATTAATTGAAAATATCAAAGCATAAGCCCACAAAGGAATAATGTTTTTTATAAAAATAATGGACTTTTAATTCGGGTCCGTACGAACTCATGGTAATCTTAATGTATAACGACAATAAGTGTAATTTTCAAAATTTAACGATAATGAACGTTTGAACGTTCGGGTCAGTCTGTTTGCTTAAATTTCACTAACGTTGTTAATAATTTGATCAATGTCAATTCCGTAACAAATGTACCTCATTCGCTTTAGCTTCGATTTTTTCCAACGTGAGGGGAATTTGGTCGTTCTCAACGTCCTCGTCCGGTGGTGGACTGTCTAAATGTTGCGGCAGAGTGTAAGGACTGTTCGTCGTACCTTTGGCGATAATTTTGTAATTGGGATGTCTCATCGCAAGTGCCTCAACGCGATTCCACGCTTCGTCACGATCCTTGAGCATTCGTTTCTCTTTCTGTCGATCCTGTCAAACAGGATTCACACTTTGGTAGACTGTTTGTTGTAAAAATAGAAATTTTTACTTTTTTTTGCTGCTTAACAGCAAATTGAGACATACCTGAACGTATTGCTGTGTACATTCGTCGAAAACTTTTTGATTCATCTCCATCAAACGTTTCAGAGCGTTATAAATTAACCCGTGAATCGTTTTGTTCCAATGGTTTCGCGAATTTCTGTACAACGCCGGATACATTATCGGCAGGATGAACGAATAATTATCAGCAACAAGAGACATTATGTACTCGTTGTTCCAATAATACAGCGTTCTCTCAGCCACCTGTTTGGATAAATATTGTTGCCATTAAACGAATCAACGTTGCATGAAAAAAATCTTATAGAAACAAGCTTTACAATGCGATTTTGTTACGTTTATTGAAATTCTTAGAAAAAATATTAAAGCGTAATGAAATAAATCACCTGAAAGTGTGGCGACGAGACACACTTGGCTAGTTGTCGAAATAATGGATCTATGACTTTTTGGAATTCAGCCGGTTCGATAACGTCCAATATTTCCTCGAGTTCGTTGAGAAACATTACCTCCTTTGGCGAGTGAGTCTTTGGCCAAAACTTCAGTAAATTCTTGATAACAGGCTCGGTAAGATTCGGATCTTTCTCGAGAAATTGAACAACGCAGTAAGCCAGTTGTGGGTGATAGACGGATAGCGATTTTGCTTTGTGCAATGGCAACAGCACTTTCAATAGAAATATTTTGTGTTCCTCTTTCAGCGGCAGAGCAAATCCATTAATGATGCTTAAAATTGACAAGGCAGCAAATACAATGAGTCATAAAAATGATTCTTTTCGACTTTTGTTTTCCTTTGATATTGTTCACAAAGAAAAATATGTTTATTGGAAAATTGCGTCGCTTACCTCCCAAGAATCTCTAACAATTCGGCAATTCCATTGTGATGCTCAGTCTCGTATATAAATCGATAGAAAACGTTATTTATTTGCTTCCTTATGTAAGCCCTGAGACCGAGAAATTTTCCATAGATCCTGTGGAGAGTCGTTTTCAAAAAATCTCTCTCACGCGGATCTTCGGAGTCAAATAACTCGAGTAATTGCAGAACAAATTTATGGTCGATGTAGCGTTTCGCTATAGTAGGTTGAAAATCTTGTGATTCCAATAGGCGCAAGAAAAATTCGTAAACGAGCTGCAAATGGGGCCATGCAGCTTCCAATGTTGGCTCATCCTCCTCCGGATCGAACTCGGCACCGTTCGGATTCGACGATGGCGGCAAAGTACGGAACAAATTTATCGCAAACTGTAATACAAATTCAATGAGTGTACAAATTATTTTTCATGGTATATAAATGTGCACTTTTGATTTAAAGGAAAAACCGTGCATTTGAGTTATGCGTTTTTTCCTTAACTTTCCGCGATTCTCTTTTAAGACTCCACAGCAAGAATAAGGAGAAAATTTCTGACAATTTGAGAAACTTCAAAATTAATAAGTCAAAGATTACAATATAATTTAATTGATGGTCAATTTTTCGTTTATAATTTTAAAGAAAAGGGAGCTCTCTCGTTTCTTTTTTTTTCAGCATTAAAATGTCTGTAATTTAACAAAATCCGACCTAATAATTTCATTTTACGCGTTTCATTGGTATTGATCCCATTTTAATTAAGCGACAAATATCGCGGAACCAGGCTCGAGAAAATAGTTTCATCCGGATGTTTCTTTCTCAATATTAGTGTCAACATATTTTTAAATTCGATAAAATGGTTGTGATAAAAAGAGTTTTCTTTTATCGCGAGAAAAAGAAATGTGGCCATTTTTATGGCGGGAAAAAAATTGATTTACCATATTCACTGCCTCGGGGTATACAGC